>SJYF01000267.1:5435057-5461396 GCA_006410515.1 Procapra przewalskii | reverse complement strand
TTTTTTTTTCCAAACTGCTCGGAGCTGGATGTTTCTCTCTTACCTAAAATAAGGTCTGATTCATTGTTGGAACTCAGTAAATAGATACATGAGATAGAGATAGAAAAACTGTGTTCATTGAAAATTTGCTTACCATTTTGTTTGTTTAAGATAAGACTCTCTCATCGGGTACTCAAGGTTGTTTGTATGAAGCAGCAATATTAATTGTGGTTCTCCTGGAGTCCATAACAAAGAATTCTGAATTAAAGTTTTTGTGATTCAAAAGGCCTATGGTTTGGACCCAAACATCAAGGTTTCTCACATGAAATAATTGATTTGTTGATCCTCATTTGAGAGAATCATTCTAAGTACCACCCAGTTCACGGTGGGGGAGTTCTTCTATATCATGTACAGAATATTTTTCCTATTTTTCGTATTTACCTCACAGCATGTATATACATTGCATAAATGTTATAGGATTAATTACATTCCCTCAAAATTTGTATGTTGCAGCTCTAACCTCCAGAAATTAGACTGTGACTGTACATGGAAATAGAGCTTTTAAAGAGGTATTTATGGTTTATAAAGATCATGTAGGGAGACTCTAATCTAGCTGGAGTTCTTATAAGATAAAATTTGAACACACAAAGGGAGACACCACGGTTTTGTGTGCTCAGAGGGAAGCTCATGTGAAAAGATAACACGAGGGTGGCCATAGGCAAGCCCAAGGAAGGAGGGCTCATCTCTGGCATCATCATCTTGAACTTGAAGTACCTAAAACAGTAAAAAAAAAAAAATACATTTCTGTTGGTTAATTCACCGTTTGTGGCATTTTGTTACGACAACCATAGCAAGCAAATACAGATTTTGGTGCTTAGAAGTACAACGCTGTTGTAACGAATATCTAACAATGTGAAACTGGCTTTGGCACTGGGTAACAGTTGGATACCTCAACACTAGTTGAGGTGCATTCTAGAAAAAGTACAAAAGAGATCCTTGGCAGGAAAACGGATCTTAAAACTGATTCTGATGTATTCTCAGACATAAATAGAGAATGTGCTATTGGAAACTGGAATAAAGGCAATCCTTGTTATAAAGTAGCAGAACTTGGACAAATTGGATTTGAGCATTTTGTGGAAAGTAGGAATTGTAAGTGATATGCTTGTATGTTTATTTCTAAGCAAAATGTTGAAGGTCTATCCTTGTTTCTCCTTACGGTATCTAAGAATTATGAAATGAGAGAGATAATTGAAAGAAATTTTAAGTGAAACCAAACCATAACGTGAAGTTTTGGAAACTCTCAGTCTATTCATATTGCAAGAAACAAAAATATACGTTCTGGAAAGAAGAACAAGAGTATGGCTGGGAAAGAAATAATTTGTTGAAGAGATTATAGGTGTGACTCATGCGTCTAATCAGGCATCTTGGCAGAAGATAATAATAAAGATGGACTTATACCGACAGAAACACTGCCAGCCTGAATTTCAGGGGACAGAGATGCTGCAAAATGTAAGATGACTGTCAAACTTTTGTGATTCTACAGTAGGAGCCAGTAGAGTGATCCACCAGCAAAAATGCTATACTTAAAAAACAGGAAGAGGAAGAATTACCCAAGATTTGAGACTATCCCCTTTAAATTTATAGAGGGCGGGATCACCTGCTCTCTGAAAACTTCAACTATCCAGAATTGTGAGGAGATATATTTCTGTTGTTTAAGATACCAAGTCTATTTTGCTATGGTGATCCTAAAAAGATTAATAGTAATTATTTCAATTGTGTTCTCAAAAAAAAAAAATGGTCCAAGTCCTAACCTTTCTTACCTGTGAATGTGACCTTCTATGGAAATAGCGTCTTTGCAGATGTAATAAAGCAAGGATCAAGATGAGACCATCCTTAGTTAGAGTGAGTCCTAAGTCAAATGAGAGTGTCTCAATTAAAAAAAAAAAAAAAAGACAGAAAGAGAGGACACAGTATGATAGTTAATTGAATATGTTGGCTTAACTGAGTCATGAGATGCCCCAGTAATGGTTAGACATTATTCTGAGCATGTCTTGAGGGTGTTTCTGATGAGATTAATATTTGCATGGTAGAATGAGTAAAACAGATTGATCCCCTCTATGTGGATGACCTTTATCCAATCCACTGAAGGACTGAAGAGAACAAAACAGAATTCATTCTCTTTCCCTGACTGTCTTTGTACTAGGATATCAATCTTTTCCTGTCTTTGGACTTTGGGTCAGACTGGAACTTAAACCATCCACTCCGCTGAGTCTCAGATCTTCAGTTTGGACGGAAACTATGTCAGTGGCTCTCCTTCGTCTCTAGCTCACCTACTGTAGTTAAGATTTCTCATCTTAGCTAATTCCAGATAGATAGATACAGATAAGGAGGAAGCAATGGCACTCCACTTTAGCATTTTTGTCTGGAGAATCCCATGGACAGAGGAGCCTGGTGGGCCGCAGGCCATGGGGTCGCTGAGTCGGACACGACTGAGTGACTTCACTTTCACTTTTAACTTTCACGCATTGGAGAAGGAAATGGCAACCCGCTCCAGTGTTCTTGCCTGGAGAATCCCAGGGACGGGGAAGCCTCATGGGCTGCTGTCTATGGGGTCACACAGAGTCGGACATGACTGAAGCGACTTAGCAGCAGCAGCAGCAGATATAGATAGTTATAATAGATCCATAAAGATAGACAGACACATAGATAGGTAGAGATAACTCCTCTTGGTTTTTCTCTGGAAAATCAAGACTAATAAGCACAAAACCACATAATGTTTATGTAAAGACTGAGGTAGCAGCAGCAGAGTTTGGAGGTATGAGGCCAGGAGCCAAGGAATGTTGGAACAATCACAATCTGGAACATTAAGGAAGCATTATTTCCTAACACCTTTGGAGGGAGTGTGGCTCTGCTGATACATTGATTTCAGACTTCTGGTCTCCAAAATAGCAAGAGCAAAAATGACTGTTGCTTTAAGCCATTCAGTTTCTTGTAATTTGTTATGGCAACCACAGAAAACTAACACACTTTGAAGTTACACACGCTATCCGTGAACATTTCTAGTTTTCAGTCTTAGTCTTCTGGACACCCAAAACCTTGCTCTTATCATTGCATTATGGTATCTCTCCAGGTTTAGCTTTTGTAACACAAATTTATGTGGTGATCATGTAGCTTTTTTTGAGAGAAAGAGCGTGTACAAAATATTTTACCCTCCCCATCATGTTTACATATTCATTGATTTTTATTATGTATTGATTCATCTTTTATTGAATTATAGTTGATTTACAATGCTAGTTTTGGGTATACTACATATTGATTCAATATATCTGTAGATTATACTCCATTTAGAGTTACTATAAATATTATTTATGTCCATGTGCTGTACATTGCATCCTCAAATCTTATTTATTTAATATCTAGTTTGTTGACTTATGTGTGCTGAGAAGTGTGAGTTCCATAAACAAGAGAGGCATAGCCAATGCTCATGGAGTTGCCAGTTTAGTGATGAGAACAAATCATAGATAAATGTTTTGATAAACATGTAATTACCAATAAAGATATATACCATAGAGTAAGGGAATAAGGCAGGAAAAACAGTATAATATGTGAGACTATGGATGACAAATTTAGACCTACAAGGGAATTTTTCCTATATTGTCAAGAATTTTAGATTCATGCTTCAGTTCAGAATTAGCCTTTGAATAGAAGTCAGCTTGACCTAATAGTATAAATTGAGATTGGTTTGTGTAGAGGGAGTGCTGGAGGCACAGGTTAGGAGCCATTTATTTTTTATTTTATTGCAGACTAGAAAAAGGCCAGTCAAATAGCCCACCCTTAAAATATCCAGGCATTTCCAGCTGTGAGTTATTTAAATGTGCATGAGAGCAGCTTAACGACATTTCAGCGGGCAGTGTTTCAGGGTGAGAATTTGATATAAGGGAAACCAGAAACACACACTGTCAGAGGCCCTAAGATGCCCTTGGGCTATCCCTGAGGTAGGCAAGGTCTCTCACAGCTTTCAGATCTACCTTCCTCTTGGCTGCCAGAGTGATCTTCCTAAGCAGAAATGTCGCCAGATTTCACCACTGATTAAAGTTTCTTTGTCCACCCACTGCCTCTAAAATAGGGTATAAGTCCTTTGCCTAACTCAGAAGGAATTTGTGAGCCTGTTTTCCTGTTTTCTCTAGTTCCATCTCCTGCAGCCTCCCATATCATCATCTTCTCTACAGCAAAGCCAAGGTGTGTATAAACATCCCATCTAAGTCTCTCCCCATATACATACATCAATCAGTTTCAAGTTTCCTTGTTTTCCTCACATCCTCTCCACTATTTCTGGCTCCCTTGTCATTCCCAATATTTACTTCTATCATACCCAGTTTCATTATAATTATTTTCTCTACTCAGACCACAAGATACTCAAGATTTGACTTCATATCTTATCAACTGCTTTTGATAGAAGGAGGGGGAGCAGAAGTGTGTGACTGCTGAAATTTGGGCTTAAGATGCTGAGATTCAGACTTAAGATGCTGAAATTTGGGCTTAAGATGCATCAAGCCAAGAGCCCCAGCTAACTGCCAGATTCGTATGAGGCCACCTTGAAGCAGTCACTGGAACTGAAGCTCCTGGGTGAGTGTTGCCATAAGAGTAACCCTGGGAATGTCAGCAGGGGAACTGATCCTCTGAACCCAGCCTGAACAACTGTTGAGCCACAAACTCTGAGAAAGATCAAAATCATTGTTACTTTAAGCCACTAAATTTGGGGCAGTTTATTACGTAGCAGTAATTAAGTGACACAGGACTCTAGGTATTTCAAGCAAAATGGATTCATTAGAGGACTAGGAAGTTTGTAGGAATCTCCAGGAGGGGCAGAAAAACAGTGCTGGGTATGTACCCAACAGGAAAATGAAGCCAGGGAAAAAGCCCATCATCCTGGAGGACTGAGGTGGCACAAGCTGTCGTTTGCCACCTGTTATTTGCCACTGACCGCATTTGGAACATCTATTTCTGCTTTATTAACTATGCCAAAGCCTTTACACAAACTATGGAAAATTCAGAAAGAGATGGAATACAAGACCACCTGACCTGCCTCTTGAGAAACCTGCATGCAGGTCAGGAAGCAACAGTTAGAACAGGACATGGAACAACAGGCTGTTTCCAAATAGGAAAAGAAGTACATCAAGGCTGTATATTGTCACCCTTCTTATTTAACTTATATGCAGAGTATATCATGAGAAACGCTGGACTGGAAGAAGCACAAGCTGGAATCAAGATTCCCGAGAGAAATATCAATAACCTCAGATATGCAGATGACACCACCCTTATGGCAGAAAGTGAAGAAGAATTAAAGAGCTTCTTAATGAAAATAAAAGAGGGAAGTGAAAATGTTGGCTTAAAGCTCAACTTCAGAAAAATTTAAGATCATGGTATCCAGTCCCATCAGTTCAGTTCAGTTCAGTCGCTCAGTCATGTCCTACTCTTTGTGACCCCATGAATCACAGCATGCCAGGCCTCCCTGTCCATCACCAACTCCCGGAGTTCACTCAGACTCATGACCATTGAGTCAGTGACACCATCCAGCCATCTCATCCTCTGTCGTCCCCTTCTCCTCCTGCCCCCAATCCCTCCCAGCATCAGAACTTTTCCAAAGAGTCAACTCTTCACATGAGGTGGCCAAAGTACTGGAGTTTCAGCTTTAGCATCATTCCTTCCAAAGAAATCCAAGTCCCATCACTTTATGGCAAATAGATGGGGAAACAGTGGAAACAGTAGCTGACTATTTTTGGGGCTCCAAAACCACCACATATGGTGATTGCAGCCATGAAATTAGAAGACACTTACTCCTTGGAAGGAAAGTTATGACCAACCTAGATAGCATTAAAAAGCAGAAGCATTACTTTGCCAACAAAGGTCAGTCTAGTCAAGGCTATGGATTTGCCTCATGTATGGATGTGAGAATTGGACTATGAACAAAGCTAAACCCTGACAAATTGATGCTTTTGAGCTGTGATGTTGAAGAATACTCTTGAGAGTACCTCAGACTACAAGGGGATCCAATCAGTCCATCCTAAAGGAGATTAGTCCTGGGTGGTCATTGGAGGGACTGATGTTGAAGCTGAAACTCCAATACTTTGGCCACCAGATGCAAAGAGCTGACTCATTTGAAAAGACCCTGATGCTGGGAAAGATTGAGGGAAGGGGGAAAAGGGGATGACAGAGGATGAGATGGTTGGATGGCATCACTGACTCAATGGACATTGGTTTGGGTGGACCCTGGGAGTTGGTGATGGACAGGGAGGCCTGGTATGCTGTGGTTTATTGAGTCACAAAGAGTCGGACACGACTGAATGACTGAACTGCACTAAACTAAACATTTGGAACAGGTGGTGCTAGTGGTCAAGAACTCGTCTGCTAATGCAGGAGGCATAGACATGCGAGTTCCATCTCTGGGAAGCGAAGATCCTCTGTTGGAGGGCATGGCAACCCACTCCAGTGTTCTTGCCTGGAAAATCCTGTAGACAATGGAGTCTGGTGGGCTACAGTCTATAGAATCACAAAGAGTTGGACACAATTCAAGGTACTTATCATGCCCTCCCATGAAGAGCTATAGTTAACGACTGCCCCTCCAACACTCTGCCCAAAAGGACAGTTTTCTCACTAGTGGAAACTGGTTCATGGTGCTCTCTTCCTCTTCATTCCCTTGCATGAGTCATCTGATTAGCTAAATCTACATCACAGTCTGGCATCCTCACAGCAAAGGGATCGTGGAAACCCAGTAGTTGTTAGTGTTATTATTATTTTTGTTTCTGTAGGCAGTAGTTTCTATTCTTATTGTAAAACACATCCAGATATCAAGAGGAATTTGTGAAGACTCAGTCAGCCAAGCACAAAAGATTAAAAAAAAAAAGGTGGTTATTTATCATATCCATCTTCATGCTTACGTCGTATGTGGGCTTCAGACTAATTGCACTAGTTTAGAAGACTTCGGAATTTTGTATGCTCTACCGTTATTACTGTACTTTTGTGTGTGGTTCCCATTCCTGGATCTGCTGGCCATGTTTGTTGTGTTACTGCCTTCCTGATCTCTGGCACACTCTGAAAGCCAACGATACAATAGTTCAACCTGTCACATTAGGACCAAAATTTCAATTTACCCTGCATCAACGTGATAATTAATAAAATGTCAACATCTGTACATTTATCTGGGATCATACCAGCAGTGTGTATTTTACTTCTAAGTGGAGTGACATCCTGAGTGTTCATTGGAAGGACTGATGTTGAAGCTGAAACTCTAATACTTTGGCTACCTGATGCAAAGAGCTGACTCATTTGAAAAGACCCTGGTGCTGGGAAAGATTGAAGGCAGGAGGAGAAAGGGACGACAGAGGATGAGATGGTTGGATGGCATCACCAACTCAAGGGGCATAAGTTTGGGTAAACTCCAGGATTTGGTAATGGACAGGGAGGCCTGGTGTGCTGCGGTTCATGGGGTCGCAAAGAGTTGGACATGACTGAGCTACTGAACTGAACTGAACTGAACTGTACTGAAAGTCACTCAGTCATGTCCACCTCTTTGTGGCCCCATGGACTATACAGTCCTTGAAAGTCTCCAGGCCCCAGTACTGGAGTAGGTAGCCGTTTTCTTCTCCAGGGGATATTCCCAACCCAGGGATTGAATCCAGGTCCCCTGCATTGCAGGTGGATTTTTTACTAAATGAGCCACAAGGGAAGTTTACTTTGAAGGGCAGTATTTCACAATGATGACTCTCAGACTCTCTAAAACAAGCATCTTGAGGTTTGAATACCAGCTCTTCTCAGTGTTGTTTGACCTGGGGTACATTACTTAATCTCTCTGGGCTTTGCATTTGTGAATATAGGCTAGCATTAACATCTAATAACAAGTTTAATTATATTATTGACATACATAATTGCAGTTTACATTACAAATTATGTCATAAATTTACATAGAAAATTGCATAAATACATACATTATTTATAAATACTAACACATATCTGAAACAGCATCATATATGCCTTATAAATACTATGAAAATATTAACCATCAGTTATCCTCATCATTCTCAGTTATTCTCATCAGCCAATATTTTTTAAAATTCCTTAGTTTTGAAAAATGAGCAAAATTAGTAGAGAATACTGATGCACCTATGACTCTGTAAACAAACTATTTGTGTTGAATCAGTAGGTCTTGCTAGTGTGAGCTTTGTGACCAGTTTCCCTCCACATAAACCATATTTTGCTTATAAGAAGTCTAATGAGACAAGTAAGTCATGTACTATTGTTATTTGTCTAAATCGTGATAATCACTCAGTATATTAGCCTTAGTACTTATAGTTATATTTGTATGTATATAGTCTTATTTCATTATTTCTTATTTCTTATTTCTATTTATTGACTATGCCAAAGGCTTTGACTATGTGGATCACAATAAACTGTGGAAAATTCTTCAAGAGATGGGAATACCAGACCACCTGACCTGCCTCTTGAGAAACCTATATGCAGGTGAGGAAGCAACAGTTAGAACTGGACATGGAACAACAAACTGGTTCCAAATAGGAAAAGGAGTACATCAAGGCTGTATATTGTCACCCTGCTTATTTAACTTATATGCAGAATACACCATGAGAAACACTGGGCTGGAAGAAGCACAAGCTGTAATCAAGATTGCCGGGAGAAATATCAATCACCTCAGATATGCAGATGATACCACCCTGATGGCAGAAAGTGAAGAGGAACTAAAAAGCCTCTTGATGAAAGTGAAAGAAGAGAGTGAAAAAGTTGGCTTAAAGCTCAACATTCAGAAAACAAAGATCATGGAATCTGGTCCCATCGCTTCATGGCAAATAGATGGAGAATCAGTGGAAACAGTGTCAGACTTTATTTTGGGGGGCTCCAAAATCACTGCAGATGGTGACCACAGCCATGAAATTAAAAGACGCTTACTCCTTGGAAGAAACGTTATGACCAACCTAGATAGTATATTCAAAAGCAGAGACATTACTTTGCCGACTAAGGTCCGTCTAGTCAAGGCTATGGTTTTTCCAGTGGTCATGTATGGATGCGAAAGTTGGACTGTGAAGAAAGCTGAGTGCTGAAGAATTGATGCTTTTAAACTATGGTGTTGGAAAAGACTCTTGAATATCCCCTGTATTACAAGGAAGTCCATTCTAAAGGAGATCAGCCCTGGGTGTTCTTTGGAAGGAATGATGTTAAAGCTGAAACTCTAGTACTTTGGCCACCTCATGTGAAGAGTTGACTCATTGGGAAAGACTCTGATGCTGGGAGAGACTGGGGACAGGAGGAGAAGGGGACAACAGAGGATGAGATGGCTGGATGGCATCACTGACTCAATGGTCATGAGTCTGAGTGAACTCTGGATGTTGGTGATGGACAGGGAGGCTTGGTATGCTGCGATTCATGGGGTTGCAAAGAGTCGACACGACTGAGCAACTGAACTGAACTGAGCCTTTTCTTTATTTATGGGGAGTACAAATTGTCAGATCCAATAAGAAAGATATGCTGCTGCTGCTCAGTTGCTCAGTCATGTCTGACTCTTTGCAACCCCATGGACCACCAGGATCCTCTGTCCACGGGGATTCTCCAGGAAGAATACTGGAGTGGGTTGCCATGCCCTCCTCCAGGTGATCTTCCCAGTTTAGGAATCATTCCCAGGGGTCTTGCATTGCAGGTAGATTCTTTACCATCTGAGCCCCTAGGGAAGTCCATATGATGTATCATTTGAAATTGAAGTGAAAGTGTTAGCTGCTCAGTCATGTCTGACTCTTTGTGACGCCATGGACTGTAGCCCACCAGGTAAGCAAGAATCCTGGAGTGGGTTGTCATTTCCTTCTCCAAGGGATCTTCCCCAACCAGGGACTGAACCTTACTCTCCTGCATTGCAGGCAGATTCTTTACCTCCAAGGAAGCCGCTCTGTATCATTTACTCAGCTACAATTCTGTAAAGTAGTCAGGGCATGAACATACATAAACCCATTACACAGATGGGAAAACTGCAATTGAGAAAGTTGAAATGACTTTTGAAAGGTCATACACCATGTTAATTGTGGTGTTTGTATTATAAAGTAACTACTCCTTTTACTCTAACATTTATACCCTCTTTGTACCCACCAACCTGACTACAATAACGTCTTTACTGCAATGCCACAAAAAATTTAAAATCTGATGTCCATTGACTATACACAATCTCTTTTTATAATGTTTGGAACTCAAATGGCATGTGATCTGATCCTATTAAGACTCTGGAACAACCAGCTGAAGGACAGGTATATGACAGTAACACAATGCCAAGATGTTTAAGATCTGCAATGAGTCTTACACCAACTGTCGTCACACTTTATAGTGTGTCAGAATCACCTGGATGGCCTGTTAAACTTACATTCTGGGTCTCCACCTCATGAGATTCTGGTTCAGTAAGACTGTATTAACGCCAGAGAATTTGTACTTCTCTCGGGTTCCCAGATGGCACCACTGCTGTGAGTTCAGGGGCTATACCGTGACAAGCAGTGTCTCATAAACATCTAAGCTAGCTCAGTCATTTTGCAAATAAGGCAAGTGGTTGAAATGGAAAGACTGTGAAGTTTATCTGGGAAATGGACTCTGAAGGAGGAATTTGTTTGCAGGCAGCTTGTTAAAAAGTGTTGTCATGAACACAAGCATTGAGGAAGTAAAAATAAGGGGACAAAACATGGAGAAGTTGAACTGTAATGACATTGCAACCAGATCTTAGCTCAGCCTGGGGAGGGTTCTAGAACTGCAGCATAATCCTCAGTTGAGGCAAAGGGGTTCATCTTTGCACAGCTCCTCCCTTCTCTCACACTGACCAGTATTTGGATGTCTTCTGCTTGCCCCACCCATCCTTCCCATCACCAGTGTTGGACTCCAGGCACCCAGGAGAATGGGTCCCTGGGTCCCAGAGCCCTGCTGTCTTTTTCCTGCAGGATACAAGGAAGAACACAGATGCCAGAGCTGGTAGTTCAGACAGGCTGCCTTGTTTGTCTGTATCATTGTTCAGCCGCTAAGCATATCTGACCCGTTGTGACCCCCATGGACTATAGTATGCCAGGCTGCCCTGTCCTCCACTATCTCCTAGAGTCTTCGCAAACTTGTGTCCATTGAGTCAGTGATGCCATCCAACCATCTCATCTTCTGTTGCCCCCTTCTCCTCCTGCCCTTAATCTTTCCCAGTGCAGTCTGTGTGTTGTTTGTGTGTTAGCTGTTTGAATTGAACTTTGAACAGTAAATCTCCAAACATGATATGATAAGAAAAAAAAAATGGTCTTAGATTTCTCTAGACTTGAGTTTGAATTCTCTCTCTATCATATAAAGCCCTGAGGCACTGATTCCCTTAATGATGATCTCAGGCCTGTTTCCTGATTTGCCAATAGTGGGTGGTAATAGAAATCATATGCCCTTTAATTTTACTTTGCTGTTGTTCAATCACCAAGTCATGTCCAACTCTTTGCAACCCCATGGACTATAGCATGTCACCCTTCTCTTCATTTTATTTACTCCCTTATTTATTTATTTATTCGGCTCCATGTTTTGTGAGATCTTAGTTCCACAACCAGGGATTGAGCCTCAGTCCTTGCTAGTGAAAGTGCTGAGTCCTAACCACTGGACTGCCAAGGAATTTCCTATTTACCCTTTTAAAAGGGATCAGGCTTTAACATGTGTTTAATAAGCAAATGTGCTATGTAAATGGTCATATTAGTTATTTAATCATTATCTCTTGCTATGTAACTAATCATTTCAACTTTAATGGTTCCAGAGGTGAACATTTATCACTTTGCAGTTTCTGGATATCGAGAAACCTGGAGAAGGTAAACAGATGATTTTTGACTCAGGGTCTCTGATGTGGTTGCAGTCAGGATGTTTGCCTGGTTTCCAGTCATCTGAAGACTGAACTGGGCTGGAGGCTCCAAGATGTCCCACTCACATGTCTGTTGTTAGGAGGCCTCAGTTCCACCATATGAGCAACAGTGCTGTTCAAGTGCCCTCAAGGCATGGGGCCCGGCTTTCCCTGGTGAGAATGACCCGAGAGAGAGAAAAGGCACCGTGTTTTTTTGTGTCCTATCCTCAGAAGCCACACTCCCTAATTTCCACAATATCTTATTCACTACCCAGGTCAGCCTTATTTGGTGCAGGAGGTCACTAAGAAGAGGTAAGAATCATTATGAACTACTTTGCAGATTGGCTGCCAATAGCCCTTAATGCAGCTCTGCTTTAGTGGCTTGAGGACAGAGACATCTTTCTTTCTGCCTAAGAATATTTGCAACTTCCTCAAGATTGTCTGTTTTGTCTTTTTTTTTTTTTTTTGATGTGGGCCATTTTTAATGTCTCTGTTGACTTTCTTACAACATTGCTTCTGTTTTACATTTTGTTTTTTGGCTGAAAGGCATGTGGGATCTTAGCTCTTTGACCAGGGATTGAACGGCACCCCCTACATTGTAAGGTGAAGGTTTCACCATTGGACCACAAGAGACATTCCAAGATCATCTGTCTCTTTAAAAAAAAGCGCAAATAAACTTATTTTTAAAAATAGAAATAGAGCTACAGATGTAGAAAATAAACATGGTTACCAAGGGGTAAGATGGGAGGGATGCACTGGAAGATTGGGATTGACATACACATGCTACCATATATAAAATAGATAATAAGGACTTGCTACATAGCACAGGGAACTCTACTCAATATTCTTTATTGACTTATATGGAAAGATAATCTAAAAATGGGTGAATAAATGTACAAATGATTCACTTTCTATATACCTAAAATTAACACAACATTGTAAATCAACTATACTCCATAAAAATTAATATAAAAAGAACAGAATTTGAATTGTTGAAGAGAATATCAATTCAGGTCAAACCTGCTGTGCTTTTTGAGGTTTAAGTGAAAAAGGAAGACTTTTTACTTCCTTCTATTTTAACTGCTTCATTTCTTTGTCTGAACCCAGGTCACATGTATTTTTAGATATGTTTACCAGATGAAAAGCTATTTAGAGGAAAAGAGACCCCATAGAGATTTAATTTTACCTACTGGCAAGTTAGTAGAGAAAGTTTTCCCAACAAAAATCTGTGATAGTATCAATATTTAATATCATCTCTTGTTAAATTCACCTGCTCAGTCTTTGCCTTTGCACCAAAGAGTGTCCCTTAATTTATGGCAAAGAGTGCATCTGAGTTTTCAGAAGAGACATAATTTCAGAAAGAGGAAAAATATTCTGTATATAAAAAGAAACCTATTTATCTCATTAATCTTTTTTATTAAGAGTTTCTCTCTACTAAAATGAACAGCCTGTTATGTGAGAAAAGGCTAAACATCTAAATCTTGCTTTAATGGTGATAAAACATATTATTCATATTAACAACCCCAAGGTTATTTTTATGTGCATATAATGGTTGTGCTGATCTGCTTTCAGGACATAATAATCCAGATTTTCTGCTCAGCAAGGCATCTTATTCATTTAAATTTACTGCATACATTTAGAAATATATATCAGCAGTGAATACAACCTAAATTGCCAGGTACAATACTGCAAACAAGAACCTAAATTAGGAGGGAGACTAAATATAAAGTTGGCTGTAATAAAAGTGCTTGCCTGCCATGGCTGAAATAGAAGGAAGAGCCCCGCAATCAAGTCAGAGGCTTGGGTTCTCTTTTCCCCTTTCCTTTCAACCATTGTGAGACTGTGACCTCGGGAAAAATATTTGACCTTGATAACTTTCTGCTTCCTTCCCTCAAAGTAGAGTTGTTAGACCTACTAAACTCACCTGTATTATCCATGGAGGTTAAATTATTCTGATGGAGATAAACACATGAACAACTTATTTTATTCCAGTCTTCCCAGGTGGCTCAATGGAAAACAATCCATCTGCCAATGCAGGAGATGCAAGAGATGTAGGTTCAATCCCTGGGTCAAGAAAAGCCCTCAGAGTAGGAAGTGACATCCAACTCCAATATTCTTCCCTGGAGAATCCCATGGGCAGAGGAGCCTGGTGGGCTACAGTCCAGAGGGTCACAAAGAGTCAGACATGACTTATTTTATTCATGAAGTAAATAGTTTAGTCACAAAGTTGACAATTTATTCACTGAAGTCTGGTGTCAGTTGGATATTACTGGGATTTGAGAACATAGGAGTACTAGACAGGTTGTACAATGCCAGAAATTAGACAAATAATCCAGATTATGATGAATGTCATCACTCACAAGGCATGTTGTCAGTGGAAGCCCATATAGAGCTTTAGAGGGATCTGACCATATTTAGGAGGACCAGAGAAGGCCCAGGGTCTGTCCACAAAGAACAGCAAGAGCACTCAGAAAAAAATGGTACCTACCCTGAGTACTGCCTGACCTACAAAATAAAGCCTCATCAGACTGGGAAAAATAGTTTTACCAACACACCTAGACGTGCAAAGCTTCTCAGATATAAATGGTGAGAAAATGACTGAAAATAGAACATATAATAGGCACCTTTGGATAAACAAGAAAGATGAGTGCTGTGACAAAGAGCATGAACCTATAATTCGTCAAGACAGCTGAGAGATGCAGACATCACTTTGCTGACAAATGTCCATCTAGTCAAAGCTTTGGTTTTTCTAGTAGTCATGTACAGATATGAGAGCTGAACCATAAAGAAGGCTGAAGGCCGAAGAATTGATGCTTTTGAACTGTGGTGTTGGAGAAGATGCTTGAGAGTCCCTTGGACAGCAAGGAGATAAAACCAGTCCATCCTAAAGGAAATCAGTCCTGAATAGTCATCGGAAGGACTGATGCTGAAGCTGAAGCTCCAATACTTTGGCCATCTCATATGAAGAGTCGATTCATTGGGAAATAGCCTTATCCTTGTAAAAGATTGAAAGCAAAAGGAAAAGAGGGCAGCAGAGGATGAGATGGTTATATGGCCTCACCAACTCAACGGATATGAATTTGAGCAAACTCCGGTAGACAGCAGAGGACAGAGGAGCCTGGTGTGCTGCAGTCCATAGGGTCACAAAGAGTCAGACTTGGTGACTGAACAACAATAGCAACAGCAGTGTAGAGATGTGTTACAGGAGGGCTAGAAAGAGATAAAGCACCCCTAAATACAACCTCTGGGGCTTCCCAGGTGGCAAAGTGGTAAAGTGTCCCCCTGCCTGATGGGGGGCGCTCCGCAGAAAGAGTAGAGGCAGTGGAACTTCCCTCAGCAAAACCAAGGGATCCCGAGGAGAGGTGAGCCTGCTGTCCACCAACCCAGCCCCTCAGTGAGCGAGAAACAATCAGATGCGACAGGGGTTCCGTTGAAGCAGTTCCACTTTATTGCTACAAATTCCCAGCTTATATAGGCAAAGGGGGGGGGTAGGAGGGACTTTGCATAGTTGCACCAATCACCTTAAAGATCAAATCATTATGTGCCTTCAGTTGCACCAATCATGTTAAAGGTCAAATCCTCACGTGCATGGAAATCAAGAGAGCCAATCAAAAACTTTGACAAACATAGACCCTGCCCCTATCACTTCCACCAGATGCCATCTTAGTTTCCAATGGCTTCCAACTGTAAAGCTAGCCTCCCTTTTTTTTTTCTCTGAGGGTTCCCATTTAGGGCCCCACACCTGCCAAGCAGGAGATGCAGGTTCAATTCCTGGGTCAAGAAAAATCCCTTGGAGAAGGAAATGGCCACCCACTCCAGTATTCTTGCCTGGGAAAGCCCATGGACATAGTAGCCTGGAGGGCTACAGCCCATGGGTTTACAGACTCGGACACAACTGAGTGACTGAGCGTGCACATCCGTGAAAGAGAAAGTAGGTGAAAGTGCAAGTCACTCTTTGCAACCCCATGGGCAATACAGTCCATGAAATTCTCCAGGCCAGAATACTGGAGTGGGTATCCTTTCCCTTCTCTGGGGCATATTCCCCACCCAGGGATCGAACCCAGGTTTCCCACAATGCAGGTGGATTCTTTACCAGCTGAAGCACAAGGGAAGACCAAGAATACTGGAGTTGGTAGCCTATCCCTCCTCCAGTGGATCTTCCCCACCCAGGAAAGGAATGAGTGTCGCCTGCATTGCAGGATGATTCTTTACCTGCTGAGCTATCACAGACGCTCATATGCACGCCCATATGACCTAAGAAAGGACTGAGGCAAATATGTCTATTGCCTTCAATAGGCTGCATTTCTGGCTGTGCTCTCCTTAAACCTTTAGCAGCGACATCCACTGAAGGTGGGTACTTCCAAAGCAGACAGTTCAGCTCAAACTCTGTCAGTTACTCTACTTCTTGTTTTGTAACAGGTAAAACTGGGTCAATGTCACTATTTAAACACAGCATTTTCTCTTCATTCCCAGTGCCATTCAAAGTTGTTTACTGCCCATAAGGACACAACTATAATAAACAGTCTCCCAACTAAGCATGCTTTACTAATATGCCTGCTAACAGTTGGCATATTGTAACAATGAATATCATGACAAATCTTTCTTGCATGCACATGATATGCAGTTTCTGAAGTGTGATATTCCGTTTAAATCCTAAATAGCAGAGCTATTACCAACTCTATTATGTGTATATATATATATATATATATATATATATATAATCAGTTCAGTTGCTCAATCGTGTCCGACTCTTTGCGACCCCATGAATCACAGCACACCAGGCCTCCCTGTCCATCACCATCCACCAGAGTTCACTCAGACTCATGTCCATCGAGTCGGTGATGCCATCCAGCCATCTCATCCTCGGTCGTCCCCTTCTCCTCCTGCCCCCAATCCCTCCCAGCATCAGACTCTTTCCCAAGGAGTCAACTCTTCTCATGAGGTGGCCAAAGTACTGGAGTTACTCTTTTGATCTCTGATTTGATCTCTTTTTTACATAAATATATTTTTTAAAAGTGTCTGTCTGAGATAGTGGGGCCATGCTTTGAATGCGTATCTGTGGTGTATTTTATATAATGCAGGTGTCTTTAAAGTTGGTTTTTTATTTATTTTGGTTATTATATATATATATATATGTCTGACATGGAGTTTCCCAGGTGGTTCACTGGCAAAGAATTTGTCTGCCAATGCAGAAGATGGCAGAGATGCTGGTTTGATTCCAGGGTTGGGAAAATTCCCTGGAGGAGGAATTGGAAACCCACTCTAGTATTCTTGCCTGGGAAATCTTACAGTCAGTGGGGTCTGGTGAGCTACAGTCCATGGGGTCACAAAGAATCAGACACAACTCAGCATGTACACACACATAAAAACAAAATTGCTTAAATCTTGGAACCAGCAATGAGTAGAGCCTGGATTCTAAAGCTGGTCCATTGACCGAAGATCAGGCTCATTAACAACTCAGTTATCCTTTCTGATAGTTCTTGCCTCATCTACACAAAAGAGTATTCTGTCAAGCATCCTGTATCATGTACTTGTGTGTCTGCTCAGTCACTTCAGTTGTGTCTGACTCTTTTCCACCCTATGGACTATAGCCTACAAGGTTCCTCTGTCCATGGGATTCTCTAGCAAGAATACTGGTGTGGGTTGCAATTCCTTTCTCCAGGGGATCATCCTAAACCAGGGGTTGAACTGGAATCTACTGCATCTCCTGAATCGCAGGCAAATTTTTTACCCACTAAGCCATCTGGGAAGACCATCATGTATATGAATACTCTCTAAAAGAGTATTTCCTACCCTCAAGCATTTGTGAGTATCTGTTCTCTACCAAGCACTGTGCCTGGAGCTTTGCATACAGAAGAGAATAAGATTAAATACCTATCCAGAGGATCAATCAGTCCAGTAGTGGGAAAACAGGAACAAATGGTTACAAAGTTTTGGTATGTGTCTTTTTAGGTTAAGTCATAGAAATTGCTTCCCTTGTAGGTTAATTGGTAAAGAGTCTGCCTGCAAGGCAGAAGACTTGGGTTCTATCCCTGGGTCAGGAAGATCCCCTGGGGAAGGAAATGGCAACCCACTCCAATATTCTTGCCTGGAGAATCCCATGGACAGAGGAGCCTGACAGGCTACAGTCCATGGGGTCACAAAGAGTTGGACATGACTGTTTCACACACACACACACACATTCATAGAAATTGCTGTATTTCTATGTTAAAACCAGCTGACCATCAGCAATTTCATATGTTTGAAATTGATGGGTCAGGTATATGCTGTGGTCTATGGGGAAGATTGTTATAAATTTTGACTAATATTATTGTTATTCTGGCATATATTTCTATGAAAAAAAAACCTATGGGGAACCTTAGAAGTGGGTTTGAGTTAATAAAATGTGGGGAAGGCATGAACTGTTGAACTGAATTCTCTTCTAACTTTGAGATGTGGTTGCAAAGTCAGTCATCAAGAAAAGGCTTACTTAGCCAATTTTAGACTGCCAGGCTCCTCTGTCCTTGGAATTCTACAGGCAAGAATACTGGAGTGGATTGCCATTTCATTTTCCAGGGGATATTCCCCACTCAGTGACTGAAACCAAGACTGTCACATTGCAGGCAGATTCTTTACCATTTGAGTCACCAGGGAAGCCCACGTAGAGAGACAAGAGAACACAAATATGAGGGTGTGGATGTGGATGTGTGAGTGTGTGAGGGAGAAAGAGACAGAAAGAGAGAGACAGAGAAACAGAGAGAAACAGGTTACTGTCTGATGAGCTCTTGAAGGCAGGGGCTTCCTTGTGATGGTGCTCGCAGTGAGAACTGCATGTCTGTTGATTAATTTACTTTCTATAAAAGAGCTATTTTTAAAAACTGCTTGAGAATTCAACAAAATGTAAATGAGTAGTTGGAAATATTTAAGTGCCAGGGAAAGAAAATATGTGGAAGAACTTATTCTATTTTCTGGGTGTTGATATGAGTGCCAGGTGCCTCTTTGTAACAAGATAGCCTACTGCCTTAAGGTGTTTTAAATAGCTTTAAAGGGATTTATTTTCACATCAATATGATATTGAGGAAGCTTTATTCATTAAATGCTTTTTCATTTGATATTGAAATCCTTGGGGGTACAATGTATATTCTTACATATAAGCATATATCATAGAAATTTAGCTGTTTAGGCAGGAAAATAAATGTTTGTGTAAGGAATACAGTGTTTTGTATCTAGAGAATACTGGGCAAGGAGCCAAGAAATGTGGACTTTAGATATTAACAGTAATAAAAGGACAGTAGACAACAGCAAGCACAGGTTACATGATGGGTTGGAAGACATCTTACCCATTAACTCATGTTAATTCTCTATAGCAAACACAAACACTAATTTTTCACGTAATAAGCCTCAGATTATGCCTATATTTCCAGCCCATGGCAGAGTGCTGAGGCCCTTGTGTGTGTGTACATGTTAAGTCGCTTTAGTCGTGTCTGGCTGTTTGTGACCCCTGGACTGTACCTGCCAGGCTTCTCTGTCCATGGGATTCTCCAGGCAAGAATCCTGGAGTGGGTTACCTTGCCTTCTTCCAGGGGATCCTCCCTACCCAAGGAATGAACCTGTGTCTCCTACATCTCCTGCATTGGCAGGTGGGTCTTTACCACTAGTGCTACCTAGGAAGCCCTAAGCCCCCTGTAGATTTTCATTAAATATTGGTTGAGTCAATAACTGAGTCAGTGAGCAAATGCATAAAATTAAGTCTTAATTTTGGTAGCTCAAAAGCCAATACAGCCTGGATTGGAAAAAAAAAAAAAAACTGTTAAAAATTTAATACTACTTTAGAAGGAAAGGAATCATGAAGACTTAAATGTATTAGTGAGGTTATACAACAGAAACGGCTGAGTTGCTTGCATTTTTATTGCTTTATGTTTTACAAAGCAAGCCAGAAACATCACCCATTTGAATCCTCCCAAGAAACTTATGAAGCTACAATTTTCTTTCCTTTTCTTCATGAAAACAAAACACAAAAATTTGCATGACTCTCCCAAGGTCATGCTGTCAGGTTGCAATCATCTACTTTATTGCAATACTCTGAAAATACACATTAAGTGATATGCCTAAATAAAAAAAAAAAAAGCTTTCATTTTCTTATGTCAAATCGATTTGCTTCTTCATGGTGTTGTTATGGGATTATGAAGGTAGCATTTAACAATCCAAGAAATGTGAGAAGCAAAATAATAAAAAGGCTCTACACTTAATTTGCTGGATGGGAGGGGGAATGAAGAAAATATAGATTTTTTTTTTGCAAATGGTAATCATGAAAATAGGAGTATTTTGGAAAGAGATTAATGGCTCTCATTTAGGCTTGTTGAGTTTGAGTTACTGATGGGTTATCTATGTAGAACTGTTGAGCAGGAAAATAGAAATGCATTCCAAGGGATCTGGAGAAGGCTCAGGGTTGAAAAAAAATTATTTGATTCTAATCATTGCAATGACAAAATAAGGGATTTTGCAACAATTCCATGAGATTTCCAAGGGAGAATATATAGAAGAAGAAAATTTGATAATGTCATTATATTTGATACCTGCTGCTATTATCTACTGGGGCTTCCCTGGAGGCTCAAATGGTGAAGAATCTGTCTGCAATGCAGGAGACCTAGGTTCGATCCCTGTGTTGGGAAGATTCCCTGGAGAAGTGAATGGTACCCCACTCCAGTATTCTTGCCTAGAGAATTCCATGAACAGAAGAGCCTGATGGGCTACATTCCAAGAGATCGCAAAGAATCATACAGGACTGAGCAACTAACACACACTATTATCTACCCTTTACATTCAGAGCATTAATGTCAGGAAAAGACTGAAATTCATTGTGTCACACTGTTAGATCTTGGTATGAGTCTGTGTTTATGCCTGAATGTGTGTACATGTGTGTGCAACACCAATAAAGAACATCACATTCAATCTAAGTGCTATTGTATTACACCTGCAGTGTTTCCCCTGAGAAGCTGAAATATGGCTTCACCAAACCCTGAGATAAAAGGCAGCCCACTAAATTTCATTCCAAACTTTAAAAGTTGTCTCCTCTCATGATAAAGTATACTTCAGACATCTACATATAACAGTGATAACCCACACTAACTTTTTCAGAGAAATTCTCAACAAAAGCTCATGGAGCAATAGACAACTCTGAGGATTTACAATTTGCTGGCCTCTTGTTGTGCTAACCCATCACCCTAATTCACCCTTTGGTTGATTTATATAGAATTACTCTTTTTCATTACTCACTCTGTCCTTTTAAACAACACTAAATCCCCTATGGACACGTATTGCTACAAGAAATACCTGAAGAGAAAGAATCATTGACTCACAATGAAGTGTTGGATGGTTACTTACAAGGGTCTATTTTAAACATTTCTTTGCATTTAGAGGTCATTTGTGCTACTGGTGGGTTGACTCATGCTTTCTGGTGTTTTGGAAACTGTTCAGTTTTTCTCTATTAGGAGGAAGCTAACTTGATCAAGTGGAATGGTGAGAAGGGTGGGCAAAAATGATTTGGTCCATTATCTGCCCTCATAGAGAATGAAAGTGAAGAACAAATGAAAAAAGGTGGGTTACCAAAAAGAGTATAAGTATTACTCAGTATTGTCATTGATGTTGTTCAGTCAGTAAGTCTTGTCGGACTCTTTGCAACTCCATGAAATACAGCACATGAGGATTCCCTGTCCTCCACTTTCTCCTCGAGTTTGCTCAAACTCATGTCCATTGAGTTGGTAACGCCATCCAACCATCTCATCCTCCACTGCCTCTTTCTCCTTTTGCCTTCTTTGCATCAGGTGACCAAAGTATTAAAGCTTCAGTTTCAGCATGTCTTTCCAATGAATTTTCAGGGTTAATTTCCTTTAGGATTGACTGGTTTGATCTCCTTGTAGTCCAAGGGACTCTCAAGAGTTTTCTCCAGTACCGCAATTTAAAAGCATCAATTTTGTGGTGCTAAGCCTTCTTTATGGTCCAACTCCCACATCCATACATGACTACTGGAAAAACCATAGCCTTGGCTAGACAGACCTTTGTTGGTAAAGTAATGTCTCTGCTTTTTAATATGCTGTCTAGGTTGGTCATAACTTTTCTTCCAAGGAGTAAGCGTTTTTTAATTTCATGGCTGCCATCACCAGCTGTTGTGATTTTGGAACCCCCCAAAAAATCTATTAAAATAGATAGAAAGAAGATTAGGCAATGGTTATCAGACCTACCTATCTCTCATCAAATTGAGATACAGATGTGATATTCTGCCAGATCAACAGTGCACTCCAGACAAAATTGCCAGTTAGAAGAATTATGAATGGGGCAGATAAGGGTAGATCTTCTCTGGTTTGCATCAGGTCATATATGGATAAGAGAGTTGTACTATAAAGAAAGCTGAGCACAGAAGAATTGATGTTTTTGAACTGTGGTGTTGGAGAAGACTCTTGAGAGTCCCTTGGACTGCAAGGAGATCCAGCCAATCCACCCTAAAGGAAATCAGTACTGATTGTTCATTGGAAGAACTGATATTGAAGCTGAAGCTCCAATACTTTGGTCACCTGATGTGAAGAGCTGACTTATTTCAAAAGACCCTAATGCTAGGAAAGACTGAAGTTGAGAGGATAAGGGGATGACAGAAGATGAGGTGTTTGGATGGCATCACCCATTCAATGGACATAAGTAATCTCTGGGAGTTGATGATGGACAGGGAGGCCTGGCATGCTACAGTCCATGGGGTCACAAAAAATTGGACATGACTGAGCAACTGAACTAAACTGAACTGAGGTTTACCATATCTTTTCTTCCAAGGTGCAAGCGTCTTTTAATTGTGTGGCTGCACTCACTGTCCCAGCAGTGTAACCTAATGGAAACTTCATATCCTATGGAACCCTAGGTCTAGATGACACACAGTTGCAAAAATTGTTCTAACATTTTGAAAAGTATGAAAATACTGATGATTGCATTTCCTTTGAGGCAATTCAAAGCACATTGCCATATAAATATTTCAGTAAGTCCTACTTGGACTGCAACAGATCCAACCAGTCCATTCTAAAGGAGATCAGTCCTGGGTGTTCTTTGGAAGGAATGATGCTAAAGCTGAAACTCCAGTACTTTGGCCACCTCATGCAAAGAGTTGACTCATTGGAAAAGACTCTGATGCTGGGAGGGATTGGGGGCAGGAGAAGGGGATGACAGAGGATGAGATGGCTGGATGGCATCACCGACTCAGTGGATGTGAGTTTGAGTGAACTCCAGGAGTTGGTGATGAACAGGGAGGCCCGGCGTGCTGCAATTCATGGGGTCACAAAGAGTCGGACATGACTGAGTGACTGAACTGAACTGAACTGAACTATGTATAATATATAGACTTTATCTAATCCAGTGATCCCCAAATTTATTTGACCATAGGATCCATTTCTATCTTCTCACTTATTAAGATATGACATTTGTGGTGTGCAACAAGCCATAGTTTGAAAACCATCACTGGGCTGTAGAATCTAAGCCTTTTCAGGGCAGATATTATATACTATAGGTTCCCACATAGTACTTTGTAGAGTATAGAGACTTTCAACAATTTACAATGACTGGAAAGTGATGAGCTCTATAGATTATTTGTGCTTTAATATAATTGATTAATAGTAACTATGTATCATTTAGTATTTAACGGAGACTCTAACAAGAGGCTCTTAAAATTTCCTCAAATTTAGCAATCACCTCAATAGGTAGTAGGAATCAGATAAGTTAGCCCAGAAAATTAAATCATGAAGATGGTTGGAGTTGTACATTAGAGATGAATTAAGGATGCGACATAGGTAGTTAAAAAAACAAAAACAAGGTTGAGGATTATAATGAACAGTAGTTCATGGTGGCCAGATAAGTTATGATTTGTGATTAATTCAGAAGCATTCTGTCTGTATTATGTGGTTTCCTGGCAGATCTACGTATTTTATAAACATTTTTGGTCCTGGTAACCACTTCTCAAGTGATATCTTTCAGACATATAAAACTCTCTTTATACAGTAATGGTGACTGTTTATATAATGTGGGCTCAACAATCTCTGTTAAAATAACCTTTTGAACAGTTCTCCTCAGTTTTTAAGGGTCATCTTTGGTGTAATGGACATAAGAACTACAAAGTAACAAAGAGAAGATGATGTACTCTTTGAATGCTAATATACCCAATGGCATTTAAGTCTCTGATTTCTCTTGAAGTGTCTTGGAGAAGTGAGTTTTGATAAATAAATGAAAGGTACTTGGGGGCAATGGATTTCATGGTAGCAAAAAATATAATTAAGGTAGTTCTGGAACTTGCCATTATTAACTGCATTCACACAACAATATATTTTCCCTCAAAGAGATTTAAATGCAATTGTATCTATTCATATATGTTCTCTGACATTCAAGTCACTGTGTTTAAGTAGGTTTTTCTACATTCATTAATCACCTTCCTCTACTTCTTCTGTTTTCAATTAACTTTCTTTTAGGACATACTTATTTTAAATATGTATGACATTAAGAAATGTATACAGGAAATGTCTTAAGGAGATTACCATTTATTGAATATGTTATGTATCTTAGGCTCTTTATTTAGTGCCTCATTTTATTCTCACAAAAATCTTATGAAGAGTTTTAAAAGAGGATGAACTCATAGCACAATTTCAAATAGCGAGTACACGGCAATGTGAGAATTGACCGTAGATCTCTCTCATTTTTTATTTAGTATATGCTGTTTTTTAAACACAGAGAGTTTTTAATTAAGAAAATATTCCTCTTCTGTTCTTAACAGAAGTTCAAGTGGAGCTGATCCTAGCCCACTTTAATTCAGAGGAACTTTTTCAGCCTCTTGGTGACAGTATATGGCTCAAGGCGACTTCAGTGCAGTGCAGTTCAGTTCAGTCAGTCAGTCGTGTCTGAATCTTAGTTCCCTCCTGAACAACTAGGGAAATGATACCCTTGTTTTTCCTGGAGTTATAAGCTAAAAGCTTAAGGTGGGCTTGGAGCTAGAGAAAGGCTTTCTTAATATGATTCATTAAAAAAATGTTTAAAAAATATTATGGATAACTGAATCACTTTGCTGTATACCTGAAACTAACACAAGATTGCTAGTCAACTATACTGCAATACAATTTTTTTTTTTTTAGTGTGTGAAAATAAGTCAAAAGCAAATGGAATCTACAGAAGGAGATATGATGGAGACTTCATGTCAATGTTTGAAAACAGGAATACAACTCTGCCCAAAACATCCTTAACCTAAATGCTACCCAATTATATAAGACAACATAGTCCTCTTTTGCTTAAACAAATTTGAGTATGGGTTTCATCCCTTGGAAGTAAAGTATCCTGACTAGTATTGATGGCTAAGTTAGTCCATTTTTCTTACAGCCCACCATCTCTCTTACATAAATTTCAATGTCTGGGACAAGTAGCTTAATTCAACACGCATCATTGCTGCTGCTGCTGCTAAGTTGCTTCAGTCACGTCTGACTCTTAGTGATCCCATGGACTGCAGCTGACCAGGCTCCTCCAACCATGGGATTTTCCAAGCAAGAGTCAGGGAGTGGGGTGACATTGCCTTTTCCAAACATGCATCATTAGAGTCTTACAAAGCAGAGTGAATTGTAAGTATCTGTGAGCATTCAGAGGGGATGACTAGCATGATCCCTGGTGTTTTAGAACTTAAAAGTACTTTGTGAAAGACAAACCAATATGGGACCAAATAATATAAGGCAGAAACAGTTCAGTAAGTTCTGTACTAATAATTTAATATGCTGTGGGATACACACACACACACACACACACACACACACACACACACGTGAAAAGACATTCTACTTAGGTAGTCCATGTTTTAAAGAATGTTATCTAAAAGGCCTAAGGTTCCCAAGTGGCTCAGTGGTAAATAACCAACCTTCAGTGGCAAAAGTCTACAGATGACCTTCCCTAGCAATACGGTGGATTTGATTCCTAGGCTGGAAAGATCCCTTGAAGGAGAAAAAGGCAATCCACTTCATTATTCTTATCTGGAAAATCCTATGGACAGAGGAGATTACCACTGAGCCACCTGGGAGTCCTAGTCCTTTTAGAAAACATTCTATAAAATATGGACTACCCAAGGAGAATGCCTTTTCATATATATGCATATATATAAATATATATCTCCCACAGTATATTAAATTATTAGTACCGAACTTACTGTATTCTTTCTGCCTTTCAGTTCAGTTCAGTTGCTCAGTCGTGTCTGACTCTTTGCGACCCCATGAATCACAGCACACCAGGCCTCCGTATCCAACACCAACTCCCGGAGTGCACCCAGACTCGTGTCCATCAAGTCAGTGATGCCTTTCAGCCACCTCATCCTCAGTCGTCCCCCTCTCCTCCTGCCCCCAATCCCTCCCAACATCAGAGTCTTTTCCAATGAGTCAACTCTTCTCATGAGGTGGCCAAAGTACTGGAGTTTCAGCTTTAGCATCATTCCTTCCAAAGA
>SJYF01000267.1:5419038-5430599 GCA_006410515.1 Procapra przewalskii | reverse complement strand
TTCTCCTCTTGCCCTCAATCTTTCCCAGCATCAAGGTCTTTTCAAATGACTCAGGTCTTCCCATCAGGTGGCCGAAGTATTGGGGTTTCAGCTTCAACATCAGTCCTTCCAATGAACACCCAGGACTGATCACCTTTAGGATGGACTGCTTGGATCTCCTTTCAGTCCAAGGGACTCTCAAGAGTATTCTCCAACATCACAGTTCTAAAGCATCAATTCTTTGGTGCTCAGCTTTCTTCATATTCCAACTCTCACATCCATACATGACCACTGGAAAAACCATAGCCTGGACTAGACAGACCTTTGTTGACAAAGTAATGTCTCTGCTTTTGAATATGCTGTCTAGGTTGGTCATAACTTTACTTCCAGAGAGTAAATGTATTTTTATTTCATGGCTGCAATCACCATCTTCAGTGATTTGGAGCCCAAAAAAATAAAGTCAGCCACTCTTTCCCCATCTATTTGTCATTAAGTGATAGGACCGGATGCCATGATCTTAGTTTCATGTCTTAGGAGTTTTTTAAAGTGAGATTCCTAAGGCCCTGGTGTTAAATTAACACATTTATGGGAGTATTATCCATGAAGAAGGATCCCAAGTAATAATTGCTAAAGGAACCCCAATATATCTAGACATTGACAACCCTCTAGCTGAGACTGAGAATAAAAAGTTAAAGTGAATTAATTTTAGACTTTAACTTCTTTACATTTTAACTTACAATGGCAAGACAATCTGATTCTGGATTTGAATACCTTCCAACTTTAACATCTTTGGACTTAAAATATAATGAAAAGTAATCTTTAAACTTTAATTTCCCCTTGGAAATTTTACACTTAGAGGCAGTTTATATTCAAATTTGTGATATGTCCAATTTTTTTGTCATTTTATTATCTGAGTAGTACCATGCATTTTTATTGTTGAGTTTTAATTTGTAAAAAATCTCATACAGAGCTGTTGATATTCTGTGTTGAACAGTTTGACTGGATGCTTCCCTGGTGGCTCAGATGAGAAAGAACCCACCTACAATGCAGGACACCTGGGTTCAATCCCTGGGTTGGGAAGATCCCCTTGAGAGTGGAATGGTTACCCTCTCCAGTATTCTTGCCTGAAGAATCCCATGGACAGTTGAGCCTGGTGGGCTACAGTCTGTGGGGTCCCAAAAACCCAGACACAACTGAGCAACACTTTAACTTTCACTTTCAAGTTGGAATGGGATGGACTATAGCCTACCGAGCTCCTCCATCCATGGGATTTTCCAGGCAAGAGTACTGGGGCTGCCATTTTCTTCTCCAGGAATGAGAAATAGAAAAGAGAATGAGTAAGGAATAAGGAATATAAAGTGACAGTGGGATTCATGTAATTAATATCCTAAACAACATAAATCAGGGATTTGGGGAGACAAAGTACTAACCACAGAGCAGGGATTCAGCAAAGGGATCACAGAGGAGCAGTGGATGCCGTGGTCTGTTAACCGCCCACTGATCAGGAACCACGTCAAGCAGCCCAAGCTTTCTCAGTGATGAACGGCGTCTCCTGTCCTCTGCTCCTCTTTCTTATCCCTTTGCCTCATGTCTCCATTGCCCAGAATTTCAGAACAAAACTGTAGTGCCATTTACAGTGCAGCCTCAGTAGCTTTCAGAATCAAACTCAAGAAGACTAGCTTTAAAAAATATTCTTTAAAATTGACAAAAAATATGTTAAGCATAAGATGTCGTTTTCCCAAAATGAATACAAAATGGCAGAATCTGGTATATAATAGTATTTTTAAAGTGAATTCGTACAATGACATTTAAAAAGTACACTGAGTTAGAGGCACCATAGCAACTTTTACAGGCTCTCTGACTTGGGGCCGTTCGGTTGATCTATTGGAGACTCATTCATAAAATAAGAATAATATGTAACTGGGCTGAGGTCAGGAAATTGGGTCAGATAGTGCGCTAATTTGCCTTCAAGGTAAAAACCTGCAGATTGATTTTGCAGATAGTACACCCATTATCACCTATATCAGCACATATGTGTATATTTTTCATGTTATCTAGAAATATGAAGTAGGAAGAGAATATCTAATTTAAAGTTTTTCAGAAGCTATAATAAAACAGTAAAAGGAAACCTAACATTGATAATGTATTTATCAAAATATAAGGTTTTAATATGCAATAGTGACATTTTAGACAATTTTTAAATGATTCTTTAAAACATAGTATGTGGTCTTCCCTGGTGGTCCAGTGGCTAAAGACTCTGTGTTCCCAATACAGGGGGCCAGGGTTCAATTCCTGCTCAGGGAACTAAATCCCATTTGCCACATTTAAGATTTTGCATGTAGCAACAAAGATCCTGCATGTTCCAGCTAAGACCAGGAGCAGCCAAAATGAGTAAATAAATAAAAACAAATATTAAAAAATATATAGTGCATTTTACACTCACAGCATATCTCCAATTGGACCAGAGTCTTCAGTTGTTTTACAGCCACATGTGGCTTCAGTTCACTTCAGTTGCTCAGTCATGTCCGACTCTTTGTGACCCTGTGGACTGCAGCATGCCAGGCCTCCCCGCCCATCACCAACGCCTGGAGTTTACTCAAACTCATGTCTATTGAGTAACTGATGTCATCCAACCATCTCATCCTCTGTCATCCCCTTCTCCTCTCAGCATCTATCTTTCCCAGCATCAGAGTCTTTCCAAATGAATCAGCTCTTCTCATCAGGTGGCTAAAGTATTGTAGTTTCAGCTTCAACATTAGTCCTTCCAGTGAATTCCACATGTGGCTAGTGGAATCTTTATTGGACAACCCAGATACAGAGTAATGGGGAAATTAGGGCCACTTGGAACAAGACAGTTAGTATTCTAGATTTGGTATCATGGTTAAAATTCTCATAGGCAATTACAATATGCTCAGATCATAGAACACTTAAAACGTTTTCAATCTGGGAGAAACGTGAGAGATCATTTGACCTAAAGCTTTCTTTTTTAGTTGCAGGAATTGTGCTCAAGAAAAGATATATGACCTACAAGGGCTGTGCCAAGAACTGACAGTAGGACTGAAAGCAAAGCCAGCCCTCTTGGGATCCAGCCTAGGACACCCTCTCCAACACAGCACTGTGTCCCTCCCTTCCTTGAACCCCGTGAGAGCATTATATTACTACCTACTCTTAAGTGAGCAAGGAAGGGAAGAAATACTGCGGTGTTTCCATAGGGTGCCGGGCGCCTTCTAGACATCCACTTTTCTTAGCATCTTTACATACTTTCATGACCAGTTGCCATCTTAACAATGGAAAACTTGAGACTTTTTTTTTCTTCTAAAATATATTTCTCTATAATATACATTTCATGGGCTGCCCAGGTGGTGCTAGTGGTAAAAAGCCCTCCCACCGTGCAGGAGACATAAGAGATGTGGGTTTGATCCCTGGGTCAGGAAGATCCCCTGGAGGAGGGCCTGGCAGCCCCTCCAGTACTCTTGCCTGGAGAACCCCCATGCACAGAGGAGCCTGGCGGGCTACTGTCCATGGGATCGCACAGAGTTGGACAAGACTGAAGTGACTCATGCATAGCCTGCATACATTCTGTGTTACAAAGACAGCCCAACTTGGCCCTCAGAAGGTCAAACACAAGTGTTAACGCTTGCACATTTCAGTGGAGATGCCTTTCCATTCCCAGGTTTTAAAATCTCACACTTGGCAGCCTCAGTGTTCCATTACCATCAACCTTTGCATTTTATTTATCCTGCAGATTAGATTTGCAAATAAGAATTGTGGATTCTCTCTTCATTCTAAACTATGTTTTTCACAAGCTGCATTATGGTTTCATGGAGCCAGCTTTTCAAATGTGGAAATTAAACCTCAGCCAGGGAAATCATAACCACTGTCTTTATCCTCAAGGATTAGAGTGGTCTGTGACTCTGTGTGGGTCATTAACATTGACAGAAGGGCATGAAACAGACTATGGGGTGAAAGGCCTGATGGAATGAAGAAGCAGTTGCTGTGGGTTATCTGAATATAATGAGTGATACTCAAGTAGAGGGATGCAAGAGCTCTGAGTTGTGCCTGGGCCAGAGGGGTGATTAAAGCCTAAAATCATCAGGAGCATCTTCCAAACAGAACACCAGTCTGAGTGTGTGACCTTAGGCAAGTCTCTTAGTTCCCTGGTACCCACTTTCTTAGCGTTAAAAGCAGGCTCATAATCTACATTCAGCCAGGGAATGTTTACAGACAGCTTTGAGATGTTAGGATGACAGGCTCCATTTACATGTAAAATAGTGTTATTCATACACCCTGCACTGACTACTGTGCAGCAGTGTATTGAAAGAGGGCAAATAGGGAGAAAGTAAAGAAAAATTAGCTCCTGAATGATGGAAACCTGATTACCCCAAACCAGCTCATTCTGAAAGGGAGGAATCATGCTGCATTCATTAACTATTTCCAAACAGAGTTCCTTCAGAGTGAGAAAATAAACTCAGTGAGACCAATCCATATTCTTTTCAATGAGAAACAAAACCTCAGATCAGAATAAAGCCACTTCAGTTCTGAGCATAATCCCCTTAAAAACTGTTTCATTCCATGCATCTGGCTTCCATCAGTCAGCAGTACTGGAAAAACTAGAAGATTCTAAATGTACCACTTTAGTATCAATTTATAATAGATTTATTCATATGCATATATGTATATTTGCAACAGAAATGATCATTAATGTTATTGGGTTCTATTAATTAAACAGCAGTGGGTTCAATGATTACTTACCAATTTTAAATCCTATTGATTACTAATGATATCTAATTGTTTAATGAAAGTATCTGTGACATAAATTACAAAGCTTTCGAATGTGTTTTTAAAATACCTAAGAGTAGGACTTCCTTAGTGGTCCAGCGGTTAAGACTTCATTTTCAAATGCAAGGGGTCCAGGTTGGATCCCTGGTCCAGGAACTAAGGTCCCACATCTCTCTTGGCCACACAAAGAAAGAGAAAAACCCAAAACAGAAACAACGTGGTAACAAATTCAATAAAGACTTCAAAAATGGTTCACACTAAAACAAATACCCAAAAATGAAGAGAAAGAGATGGGTGGAGTGAATAAACACTGTCTTTGTTATCATAAGTCATGGACTATGCCCAAGGGCTTTTTCAGAAAAACTTGCTGGATAAAGCCCGAAGACTTTGAAACGGCATCATGTTCAACCTTTTTATCTCTGCAATAATGGATTTCCACTCAGCATCTAGAATCCATTCCAGGTCTTACATTTTTCAATTACTTGTTTTTTTTAGCATCTTCGTTGTCATTGCTGTGAATTTGTATCTCTTCTCTCTATTTTTCATCCTTTTGCAGGCATATCTGTGTATTAGCTTCAGGGACCCCTGCAATAACCCTGGAAGACGTGCTCTTCCCTCCATTATCGCAGATGGCGGTGATAAGCAGGACAAGGTTACACTGCCCAGTCAAGGTCACACTGGGCAAGTGGCAGACTGGAGACTTTTAATGAGCTCTAAGTGACTGCAAGCATATAATTTCCCCCTCTATGCTAGACTACCTCTTAAAACCACATCACCCCCTCGTATTTACCTCGCCTATTTGGTATCATTCACCTTTCTACTTACCTTTAACTGTTTTGAAACAATCAAACACATGCATCAAAAATTTGGTAGAATGGAAATGATTTCTTCCAGTATCTTTCTGAAAAGGTCTTGGCCTGCCTGAATAATTACTGGTGAAATTAATGTCATTCTGCTAACCCCTAAAAGTGTCTGACATTCTTTCTTTGTGACTAATTATTTTACAGACAGCGCTTTAATTGCAGGATGTAGGAGGTACTTTCTATAAACGCTTAACATTACAAGGGGACATGATCTGCAATCTTCAGATCATTAAACTTACTACCAGGAATAAGCATGCTTTGGGGACCAATGACATTTGTCAAAAGAAGCCTGTGTGTTCTGTGGAGGGCAGGAGGCCAAGCTCGAGAAAGGCAGCCTGATAATTGTTCTATGCTGAGTGCCTTTAATTATTTACTAGAAGGAAGATATGGACGATCCAGGCCTTCTCCAGAGAGATGGCTATTCAAAGAACAGGATACATAAAATCACTGCCTGAACTGAAATCAATGCCTAGAATAAATTCCCCAGGACACTTTTTTCGGGCAATTTGCAGCCATCACAAAATAGAAGCTGTGGAAGCTGCTGCAGCTGGCCTGAATAGATCTTACGTATAGTTATTTATTACCTGCCCAGATGAATACAGCTTCCCTTGTGGCTCAGACAGTAAAGAAACTGCCTCCAATCTGGGAGACCCAGGTTTGATCCCTGGATTGGGAAGATCCCTTGGAGAAGGGGATGACACTCATTCTAGTATTCTCTCCTGCAAAATTCCATGGAGAGAGGAGCCTGGCAGGCTGCATTCCATGATATCCCAAAGAATCAGACACAACTAAGCAATTCACACTCTCATTTTCTTTTCTCAGAAACTGTGTTCCCCTCACATATTCCTAGCTGTCACCTGGTGCCTAGAGCACCTTCTGGAATGATGTATGACATTAGTGAATAAAGGTCATTGGACAGGAAGACATAGACCTTGATTCCAAAGCTAGATCCCAACCTTACCTGGGAGGTGGCTCTGTGTAGTTTTTGTGACCCCAAAACACAATTCAGTGATAGCACTGGCATTTTGTAAGTGTATTCTGTACATTCTAGCATCTAAATAATGGGAGAAATATTGAAAATGCACATTTTAACATTCTACACTAGACTGACAGATTTAGGATATTTAGGGATGGGGTTTTAGCCTTCACCTATGAATTTTTAAGCAAACTAGAGTGTTTATTTTCAGAAATAAACACTGAGTTCAGTAATCTGATTCATTTGTTCATTAGCCTGTTTTCTCAGCCAACACATTTAGTTCATATTTACTAATACCGTCTATGCACTGGGAACCCCTCTAAATGCTGAGCTATCCAATCTACACTAAAGAAAAGTCTCGCTCATGTGGACCTTCCGTTCCTTCTGGGAACACACACACACATCATGTAAATATGTGGCACTGAGGATGTTGATGTGTTTTGAGGCAAATGGACATCTGGGTAAGAGAGAGGTACTGCGGATGCTTGGGAGCACTTTGACTCTACAGTGGACTCTTTGATGAGACATCTGAGTAGAAGATTTAGCTTTGAGGGTATACAACCAAATGTTTCTGGTAGAGCAAATGAAGACTACAAAGGCCCTTAACAGAAGCAAGTTCGTCTTGTTTGAGGAACAACCAAAAACAAAACAAAACAGCAACGACAACAGAAACTGGGGTAGCAAGAACAGAATGAGTACGAGGGAAGGAGATGAAGAACGTGAGTGGAGAGGTAGGCAGAACAGGGCGAGGATCTGGATTTTACTCGACTGAGAGGTGTGGGAGGCAGGAAACATGCCCCGTGGAACCGCTCCCCTAGGCTGTGAGCATGAACACTGATATGAGGGAGAGTCTCTACCATGAGTCACTGCAGAGGTTCTGCAACGGAGACTAGTCTCAGTTGTCCTTACCTGAGGTTTGAAGTGAGCAAGGTGTCCCAGCTGGCCTGGAAGAAGATGGGGGCTGCTATGAGCTCTGCAGATGGAAGGGGTGAATTCTGCCAACCACTTCAATGTGCTTGGAAGAAGACCCCAAGTCTCAGGAGGAAGCACAGTCCCGGCCAAGGTCTTCATCATAGCCTGAGAGCCTTCTTGTCTAGAGAGCCCAGGTTCGCTGTTCCTGGACTTCTGACCTAAGTCGTCACTGTTGTTCGGTTTCCTCGGTTGTGTTTGACACTGCAACCCCCATGCACAGGAGCACTCCAGGCTTGTCTGTCCTTCACTGTCCTCCAGATTTTATTCCAGTTCATGCATTGAGGAGATGATGATATCTAACCTTCTCCTCTTCTGCCACCCCCTTCTGCTTTTGCCTTCAGTCTTTCCCAGCATCAGGTCTTTTCCAGTGAGTCAGCTCTTCGAATCAGGTGGCCAGAATACTGGCGCTTTAGTTATGAGTTAATAAGTAGAAGCTGTTTTAAGCTATGAATTTGGTAATTTCATGGCTCAAAAGAATACTAATACACAGCATTGTTTACAATAGCCAAAACGTTCTTGCCCATCAACAGATGAATGGACAAAGAAGGGCAAAGTAAAAATGGAATTTATTCAACCATATAAAAGAACAAAATGTTGCTATTGCAGCAATATGGAGGGAATTATGCTAAGTGATACATCAATCAGAGAAAGATAAATAGTGTGGTATCCCTTATATGTGAATCTAAAACATACAACTAGCTAGTGCATATAACAACAAAAAAGGCAGACACAACCAGTGGCCACCAGTGTAGGGATCCATTGTAGGGGCTGGGAAGTGGCAGGTGCAAACTATTGAGTGCAAGGTAGGCTCAAGGATGTATTGTACAATACTGGGAATATAGACACTGTTTTATAATAACCGGAAATGGAAAGTAATCATAAAAATTGTATTAAAATTTTGAAAAAAATATGCTACTACAGAAGGTAATCACAGAGAGAAATGCTTTGCATAGGGGTGTGGCATGGGTCTGCCTTTGTTTCAAAAGCTAGATCAGGCTACCTTGAAAGAAATAGACTGCAGGAATCCAGGCTGGCCATTGGGAGGTCAGTGCAATAGTTCCGGTGAGAGATGGTCACTGGCTTTGACTGCAGTGGTATAGATTAAATGTGCAAGAATTCGTTGGATTATTTTAGAAGCTAGAAATGATTGGACTTTGCTGATTGATTGATGAGTTAGATAAAAACAAAAAGGAGGATGTATGTATCTCTCCAGGGATGTTGTCTGGGGCAATTTTAAGAAAGGAGGGAGGTCTGGTATCCCAGAGAAGAGGCTAAGAGGAAGAGCGTGCAGACAGTGAAAGGAATCAAGTGCTCATTTTGAGACATGTTAAGACTGAAATGCTCCAAGTCACATCCATAAAGTGATGGCAAATAAGACATTGGCTATAAGAATTTAGAGTGCAGAAGAGATGCTGGAGCTGGGAATATTAATTTATGAGTCATTAGCATATATACCTGGTGCTTCCCATGTGGCACTAACTGTAAAGAACCCACCTGCCAGTTCAGGAGACAAAAGAAATGAGGGTTGATCCCTGGGTTGGGAAGATCCCCTGGAGAAGGGAATGGCAACCCACTCCAGTATTCTTGCTGGAGAACCTGAATCCCTGAATGTTTGAATTAACACAGAAGAGGAATGAGATCCTGAACGCTGACTCTATGCCAGTAGCAACTAGCCCTTCTTTGCTTATCTTGCTGCTGCTACTAAGTCGCTTCAGTTGGGTCCGACTCTGTGCGACCCCATAGACAGCAGCCCACCAGGCTCCCCCGTCCCAGGGATTCTCCAGGTAAGAACACTGGAGTGGGCTGCTATTGCCTTCTCCAAATGCATGAAAGTGAAAAGTGAAAGTCAAGTCGCTCAGTCATGTTCAACTCTTAGCAACCCCATGGACTACAGCCTACCAGGCTCCTCCATCCATGCGATTTTCCAGGCAAGAGTACTGGAGTGGGGGTGCCATTGCCTTCTCCATCCTTGCTTATCTTAGATTCTGGCAGTTCTGTTGGGAGCTCCCAAGCCAACTGAGAAGGCATTCTAGATAGGAAGAGGGAATCCAGGAAAACAATGCATTCAAAGATGGGATTATTTTAAAGAGATACATATGTTGAATACTGTACACAGTTTAATTTAGATTAATTGAAAATAGTCATAATCTCACACAGGGCTTCCCAGGTGGTGCAGTAGTAAAGAGTTCACTTGCTGATGCAGGGAGCACAAGAAATGAAGGTTTGATCCCTGAGTTGGGGAAATCCCTGGAGGAGGAAATGGCAACCTACCCCAGGATTATTGCCTGGAGAATCCCATGGGCTTAGGAGCCTGGTGGGCTACAGTCCATAGAGTTGCAAAAAGTTCGACATGACTGAGCACAGTCTATTCTGTTTCTCTAAGAATTACAAGCAAACATTTAATGAGATAAGTTTCATCCTCACGATGGATGTGGACATTGAAAAGCAATAGAGGACAGAACAAAAGGAATATGAAAACATGTGCAACAATGTGGATGGATTTCAAGAAGTCTGACTATGAAAGAGAAAGAAGGGAGAATTTGATAATTTGAGGGTGATGTGAAAACAAAGATTTAGTGTTGTGAAGATGTGAAAACAGAATTTTTAGTTTAATTTAAAAATAGAAAATGCATCCATATGATTCTAAACCTAAAAGTAGACAAGCTAATTGAGTGAGAAGCCACTGCCTGTTGACTCCTCTAATCCAGTTCCCATCCTAGACTCACCTCAATATTTACTGATTCTCTTTTTTACATCCTCTCCCTAGTTTCCTTGAACATACATAAGCAAATAAAAAATAGATTCTTCTTTGGCTGATTCATGTTGATGTTTATTAGAAATCAGTTTTTTTCAATTAAAAATAAATTTTAAAAAACCTGAAAAAGCAGAGCAAATATAGGTTCTTATGTTCTCACTCTTATCTAAACAGAAGTTATTATTATACAGTTCAATTTCCTTGCATGCTTTTTTCATTTTACTATATATCTTGAGAATTTTCCAATGTCAGCCCCTAAAGAACTTCCTCTTTCTTTTCCACCACCTCATATTATTTCCCTGCATCATTGATTATTCAGCCAATTCTTTACTGAAGGGCCCTCGACTTCCTTGTAAACTATTTCTATTGCCAATAAGGTCACAATGGATAACTTTGTTCATGCATCATTTTGCACAATTTAATGTGTACAATAAATCTCCAAAGTAGATTTCTAGAGCAAAAATGTGTTGTACTTGTTATAGCAGGTGGTGGTGTTGTCTTGTTGGCTTGCTCTTTTGGTCATTTAAAAAATGAAGCAAACTGCATGATTTAATTATAGAAGTAAGGAGCAGGAGAAAGTGAGAGTGTAAAGACACAGAACTGATATGGATAGGAAACAGTCAGCTTTCCCCAAAGAAGGACATGGAAGAAAACTGGAGGGATGACTCCAATAAGGAATCTCTCCAATTCCTTATCAAGAGTTGACAGAGTTTTTCTGTAGATTTGGAGGCTAGATCACCTGCTAAAAAGGAGGGGGTTGTGGCTGGGACCAGAAGCTTGAATGAAGTGAACTGGTGTTGAATTGGATTCCGTGAAGAAACTGAAAGAGAAGAAAAGGGAGACAGGAGAATCTCCAGGCAATACTGTGGGACCAGTTGACACTGGAAAGGGCTGGTGTTGCTGCCTACAAGAAAATATCATCAGAGTTTCAATGTAAGAAGACAAAGTAAGATGTAAGAAGACAATGGTTGAGTGGGATGGAATAAGCTGCAAAGAACAGGAGACCAGCTCCATTGTCACTTTTCCACTAACGAGAAGAAGCTTGACAGTGAGGAAAGAACAGACACCTGCTGTTTCTCCTGGCTCTGCCGCTTCAAATACAGGTGATCACAGTGAAATCAGGGCATCTCCATAGTTCCAGGTTTTTTATCAGAAACTTGGGGATTCTTTGTAAAAAACTTTATCTATATAGATGATAAATTAAATATGGGTTAAAAACATACTTGTTTGGGAGAAC
>SJYF01000267.1:5330652-5369013 GCA_006410515.1 Procapra przewalskii | reverse complement strand
AGACACTGCTCCAGACAACTGAGGTGCCACCATATACAAAGTAACTATGGTTACTGTTCTTACTGCACCTGGAAATGGGTAACAAGCAAGAAAAAAATGGCTTGATGGAAATTCTAATAATGGGATATTATGGAGGAAGATGGGAGGTGTCCCTAATCTGAATTTAGCAATCAAGATCATAGAGGTTAAAGTTGATTGACTCTGTGTTTAAAAATGTAAACATTTTTATATTTCTTGTTCAACCACTATTGATTAGCTATCTAGGACAGTTATAGCTGTCTTCCAAAAGTGTAAGAAAATTTAAAGAACAATGAATCAAATCCAACAACTCTTAACTGGCTGTGCTCTTTAGTAAATTTTGTTTTTCTCTGAATCATAGATTTTTTCATCTGTTTTGTGAGACTCTCGATATACAATCATACTTCTTTTTAGCATTGCCAGAAGGAATGTAATGGGATGTAATGGGACAATGAATGTAAAAAGAACCTTGTAAGTCATGATATTTATATATAATTATTCACTCTAAAGACTATCATGTCCCACTTGATAAATTTATTATATCTATGCATGAGTGCATGCTCAGTCATGTCTGACTCTTCATGACCTCATGAAGCTGTCCAGGCTCCTCTGTCCATGGAATTCTCCAGGCAAGAATACTGGAGTGGGTTGCCATTTCCTTCTCCAGGGGGTCTTCCTGACCCAAGGATCAGACTTGTGTCTCCTGCGTCTCTTGCATTGACAGGTGGATTCTTTAGCTTTGTAACACCTGGGAAGCCCTAATGTAGCTATGAATATTGTGAAAACTCATATGTAAGTCATTACATTATTTATATCAAGTACATGGTCTTCAGAGAGAAAGCCTTACAAGAGATGTTATTCTGGAGGAGTCACTCAGTGGATGCATTCAGTTGGTTGGGCTTCCAGGGTAGGATAAACAGATGGCTCTAGCTGAGAATGACAAGGAAAGTTTCTGAGGATGGACTAGTTTAGTCTGTGTCATGGGACATGGGCATTTTGTTTTTTGTATGTAATTCTCCAGGTCTTTTCTACGTTACCTCAAGTCGATTTTGACAGCTTCATTAATGACAAAGGCATAGATAGTTAAAAATGTAAGCTTTTGCATTTCCCCATTTGATGCAGCATTTATTAAATTTCCAGAGGAATGGATGCTGAATCATGGTGAAAATATAGTGCAAATTATTAATATAAATATTGTAGAAGCACCAATCCTGAAACTTAACATTTAATATATTATCATTTTATGTTTTAGTCAACTCTGAGTCAGGAAGATCCTCTGAAGAACACAATGGCAACCCACTCCAGTATTCTTGCCTGGACAATCCTATGGACAGAGGAGCCTGGCCTGCTACAGTCCATGGGGTCGCAAGGAGTTGGACACGACTGAGCACACACACACAAGTTAACAAAGGAACATAAATTAGTGACTTAACAAATTTACTTATTGCAATTCTAGAGGCTGTAACAAGCACCTGCTTCCTGATTTATAGACAAGTATCTTTTTATGGATGTTTCCATATGTGGAAAGGAATAAAAGCTCTCTGAAGTCTCTTTTAGAAGAACATTAATACCATTTATGAGCGCTCCACCCTTGTGATGTAACCGCATACCAAAGGCCCCACCTTCTAAGATAATCGCATTGGAGGTTAGGCTTTAAACACCAAAACCTCAGGGAGACAAATATTCAGACCATAATGCATGCACTCTGCTGTTAGCATGGGTTACCCCGCTGCAGACCCTGAGATAAGCTTTTGAATGTAAGTGATTTAATTGGGAGTTGATTCTAGAGAGTGTACATATGGGAATGGAAAATGGGACAGGGAAAAAGAACTTATAAGGTTTGCTGTCAGCAAATCACCACTATGGTTCCTGGGGGAACTGGGAAGGGATACTAAATGTAAACATGAGAAATATCCTACCATGGAAATGGTACTTAAATACCAGCTCCCAGGAGTCATAGTTGAGTCCTGCAGTTAAGGAGGGCAATGCAAACTCTGCCCATTTTCAGGGAGAAAATGCTTGGTGGCCGTTTAGACCATCAGGCAAGGAACAACAGGTACTCTTAGTTGGATGTTAGATAATCATTCCAAGAAATGACAATGGGTGTGCATTCATCATTGACATCAATTACATTTATATTACATATAAATTTCCATAATCCCATGCAGTCTGAGCTTCCCTCATGGCTCAGATGGTGAAGAATCTTCCTGTATTTCAGGAGATCTGAATTCAACCCCTGGGTTGGGAAGATCCCCTGGAAGAGGAATTGGCAACCCACTCCAATATTCTTGCCTGGAGAATTCCATGGACAGAGGAGGCTGGTGGGCTACAGTCCATGGGATCACAAAGAGTCAGACATGACAGAGAAAGTTACACTTTCACTTTCCATGCAGTCAGTAATTTTATCACCCTTACTTTATAAATAAAGAAACAAAGGTTTAGTTATTTTGCTCAGAGTTATACAATAGTAAGCAGAGATGCTAAGTTTCAAACTCTGAGTGTTGTCCTACTTCAAAGCTTTGATTCCTGAATTTTCACATACATTGCTTACTCGCTAACTAAGGGGTTGGAAAATGTGACTCTCTCTGGAGACTGTCCATGGGCTATTTGGAAGAGCTGTAAATGACAATATTTTAATAACCTTTAACAGTTGTTGTTTCGAATGGCGATAGAAACAAATGGTTGCCTAAAGTGAAATAGTATTCACTTCAGTTGCTCAGTCATGTCTGACCCTTTGCGATCCCCAGAACTGTAACAAGCAAGACTTCCTTGTCCATCATGAACTCCCGGAGCCTGCTCAAACTCATGTCCATCGAGTCGGAGATGCCATCCAAACATCTCATCCTGTCATCTCCTTCTCCTCCTGCCTTCAACTTTTCCCAGCATCAGGGTCTTTTCCAATGAGTCAGTTCTATTTTTTTTCTTTCTTTTTAATATTCTTAAGTGTCTGTCACAGTGTTGATATTACAGTCATATTTTTGTGTCTGCAAGTGTTTGGTACATTGATATAGGGCATTTCTAGCATAAATACATTTTGGAAAACTTTTGCTCTTCTAACTTAAGACATCCCAATTTCTATTTCTAAGGCTAGTGAACATTGTGAGTTCAATAAATTGTCTTTATATTTGACAAGTTGAGTTTGAAGTGGATTTCAGAGAAGTCATGATTTTTAAGGAGAAGTGAGAATTCAAATAATGATAGAATATAGGGCTAAAAAAAGGTATAGAGAACAATAAAAGTCAGTCCAGGTCGTAAAATTTGATAGGAGGATATTTGTGGGAGCAGGACATCGCAAAGTGCTCTCTAAGAAAATGAGCAAAACAGTTTTATAGAAGGGAATTTATGAGAGACATGGGATCTAAGGTCAAAATGCTATATTGAGGCCAGACTGTGGGGCCTTCTGAATGCCAGGCTTAGAAGTTTGAATTTTACCTCATCCCGTAAGACCTAGAGAAGACCTTTGCTTCCATAAATAAAAGGACAGCATTTACTTCTTGGTAGAAGACATTATAGCAGAATTATTGATTTTCTTATGCCAGCCTTTTAGACTTGTTTGTTTGCTTTTATAAAATAATCCATTTCATTGAAAACAAGTTTAAAAAACACATAAATAAGAAAATTAGAAAATAAAAGCTTTACACAAGTTCCAAACAGAGTGATATACCTTCCAGATAAATATACACACGTACATGACATGTACACACATGCATGCAGAGTCTTAGTAAACAAGTACATTCTTGTCAATCTAAGTTTCTTCAATTAACATCACAAGAATATATTTATGTACAAGAATAACTTACAATATTTATGAATTATAGAGATGTTGGTTAAAAAATGCTTAAAATCCACTAAAATTCAGAATCCAACAATGGTTAGATACATAATATTTATATTTGTGATACAAACTAATGTTTTCCTAAAATCTATCTATCCCACCATCCCAAAGTTAATCCTGGTATGCACCTTGAAAAACTGATATGCATCTTTCTTTTTTAAGAAAATATATGATATACAAAAATATTATGTAATACATATATATATATATATATACCCCTTAGAAACACATGCATATGTGTGAATATATACATTTTTAGATGCACACACACACACACACACACACACACACTCCTATGCATTTTAATGAAATTGTAACTATTTTATACTTCCAGGACTGAAACTTGCATTGTTCAATGAACACAGCATAGAAAAGGGGTGCTTCCCTCTTTTAATGAATTAATAGTATAGATGCACTCAACTACTTTTCTTACTGTTGAAAATAAAAGTTTTTTTTTACTGTGGTGTCAAATTAGGTTTATTCTATAAATTTATAGCATCTTTCAGCTATGAATAGAATATAATACACTTGTTAGCTCAAAGCTCTCTCCAAAGTGTGCCTTCCATTTGACCAAATCTCCAAGCAATTTATTTAGCTTAATAGTCATGTTGATTAACCACACTGAAAAAAAAAGAAAATCAAATATCTAGTATGGGCCACAAACTGTGCATGCTGTTAAGAATTCAAACTTTTTTAAGGTCTAATCTTTGCTCTCAAGTGGTAGCAGGTTGAGAAATTAACTATACTGAAAATTTTTAAATGGATTTTAGAGACTTAGTTTTGTCCCTGTTACAATGATTCAGCTATGCTTCAGATTGCTGGAGGACCACTAGTGTTCACACACATCATATGCTCCTTATATGGTTAGCAGAGGTGGCAGTGTGTGTGTGTGTGTGTGTGTGTGTGTGTGTGTGTGTGTGAAAAATTTACCCTGAAACAGAGATCTGCAAGAAACATAATTTTTGATTTGTGTAAGAAATAGATCTGATCGTAGGGTAAATTGAAAGACAGAGGAAAAGTGAAAACATTGTGTTTAGCGTCAAAACTCTGATGTTTCAAAACTCTTGCTTGAAATTCCAGCCCCACTACTTTTCAGTTGTGAAACTTTGACAGTGTATTTGACCTCCCTTTGCCTTGGTTTCTCCAACTATAAATTCATTATTTTAAAGTTACATGGATTTGCTGTAAGGATTAAATGAGAAAATTCATGTGTGTGCATGCTGTGTGCATGTTGAGTCCCTTCAGCCACGTCTGATTCTTTGCAACTCTATTGGCCTGTCTGTGGGATTCTCCAGGCAAGAACACTAGAAAGGGTTGCCAGGTCCTCCTCCAGGGGATCTTCTCAACCCAGGGATTAAACTTAAGCCATTCATGTCTCCTGCATTGGCAGGCAGGTTCTTTACCAATAGTGCCATCTGGGAAGCCCAGTAGCAATCATAGTGCCCCACTAAAATGAAGAATAAATGTATCAGTTCAGTTCAATCACTCAGTAGTGTCTGACTGTTACCGCATGAATCACAGCACGCCAGGACTCACTGTCCATCACCAACTCCTGGAGTTCACTCAAACTCATATCCATTGAGTTGGTAATACCATCCAGCCATCTCATCTTCTGTCGTCCCCTTTTCCTCCTGCCCCTAATCCCTCCCAGCATCAGAGTCTTTTCCAATGAGTCATCTCTTCGCATGAGGTGGCCAAAGTACTGGAGTTTCAGCTTTAGCATCATTCCTTCCAAAGAACACCCAGGACCGATCTCTTTTAGAATGGACTTGTTGGATCTCCTTGCAGTCCAAGGGACTCTCAAGAGTCTTCAACACCACAGTTCAAAAGCATCAATTCTTTGGCGCTCAGCTTTCTTCATGGTCCAACTTTCACATCCATACATGTCCACTGGAAAAACCATAGCCTTGACTAGACGGACCTTTGTTGCAGAGTAATGTCTCTGTTTTTCAATATGCTATCTAGGTTGGTCATAACTTTCCTTCCAAGGAGTAAGTGTCTTTTAATTTCATAGCTGCAATCACCATCTGCAGTGATTTTGAATAAATGTATAAATTATCTCAATAAATTAAATAAATAAGGTCATTAAATGTCAGCTACCATTTTATTGGTATTGATGTAATTCATATTATGTGATTTTGACCAAAAATCATTTTTTAATACTTGATTTTTAATTCAAATGGGCAATATATAAATAAATACCAAATACAGCAGTACTGTATCTGAATTATGATAATCTCCAGGGACCTGGAGGGTCAGCCAGAATCTAACAGTTTATGTGATCAACAATTATGTCAGGAGTCCCCAAGAACACCTCCAGATACAGTGATTTGCTAGGGAAGTCACAGGAAATCAGTATAATTATAATCGTGTCTATAAGCAATTATTGAAAAAAGGACAAAAAGCTAGCAAAGTTCAGACACAAAGTTAACAGATTGGAAAAGCACATGGAAAAATGTTCAGAGGAAGTCAGCTTCAAGCTTCTAAGAACCTTCTTGTGGTGGAGCTGTATCAGACACACAATTTCTCAAGCAATGAGTTACGATCACATGTGCAAAATATTATCTACTGGGGAAGCTCATTACAGGCTCATCACCAGGGTTTTGATTTTAGGGGCTGGGCATGTAGTCATCCTCTGATCCAGGGAAAGGTAGGTATGGAAAATAAATCATAATGCTTCTACGAAGAGTTTAGGCATGGTGAGATACATGTATTAGTTCTGGGAATGGTAAGAAACCTAAGTCCCTAGAGCCAGCTAAGAGCCAACTCTACATGGAAGCCTTTCTGAGGACAGCTGTCTTGGGCATGCTCAGTTAACTTTCCTCATAGCAATGAAAAAGGAAACATTAACAGTGAAGATACAAGTGCGTATAACAACAAAGCCACAATGAAGGTAAAAATTTTTGCCACAGGAGTAGTGATGTATGACATGTAATATCACATTTATAATAAACTTTTCCCCCTAAACTTTTATTCCATTGCCAGGAGGTAACTTCCACATTGGGAAAATAGCTCTCAGGACAAATATCAGTGTTCTCAGTCTTGAGCATTTTAAAACCCCACAACAAAAGTTTTTCATGGATGTTGGCAGCTACATCTTTCTTTCCTTTTTTTTTTTTTGCCTCTGGAACTGACAGATGACATCACCCATATGGCAGAAAGCAAAGAAGAACAAAAGAGCCTCTTGATGAAAGTGAAAGAGGAGGGTGAAAAGGTTGGCTTAAAACTCAACACTCAGAAAACGAAGATCATGGCAACCGGTCCCATCATTTCATGGCAAATAGACGGGGAAACAATGGAAAGCGTGACAGACTTTATTTTTGGGGAGCTCCAAAATCACTGCAGATGGTGACTGCAACCATGAAATTAAAAGACAATTCCTCCTTGGAAGAAAATCTATGATAAACCTAGACATCATACTAAAAAACAGAGACCTTTGACAGCAAAGGTCCATCTACTCAAAGCTGTGGTGTTTCCAATAGTCATGTATGGATGTGACACTTGAACTATATAAATAAAGCTAAGTGCTGAAGAATTGATGCTTTTAAACTGTGGTGTTGGGGAAGACTCTTGAGTCCCCTGGACTGCAAGGAAATCCAACCAGTGAATCCTAAAGGAAATCAGACCTGAATATTCATTGGAAAGACTGCAAGGAAATCCAACCAGTGAATCCTAAAGGAAATCAGACCTGAATATTCATTGGAAAGACTGCTGAAGCTGAAACTCCAATACTTTGGCCACCTAATGCAAAGAACTGACTTATTAGAAAATGTCCTAATGCTGGGAAAGATTGGAAGGCAGGAGGAGAAGGGGATGACAGAGGATGAAATGGTTGGATGGAATCATTGACTCAATGGACATGAGTTTGAGTAAGCTCCAGGAGTTGGTGATGGACAGGGAGGCCTGGCAGGCTGTGATTCACAGGGTCGCAAAGAGTTGGACATGACTGAGCAACTGAAATGAACTGAACTGAATTGAGCAACTGAACTGAACTGAACTGGAACTGACAGTTTCAACCTAGGAATCATCAATAGAAATGGCAAGTGGGTACCAATGCAGTGGTGCCTTTGATAAGTATTTCCTTGGACAAAATCACAGCTGGAAGAATAGGGAAAAAGGAACACGGGGACAATAGAACAGCCAAGAATCGATTGGGGATTAACCTGAGCCAACTCACTGGCAACTCTAAAACCATGTGAAAGACCCCGACGGAGGACTGGAGTTCCTGAGAAACTGGCGAATACTCATTTTTTCATAATCCTTTTTCCCTAGCTTTGTGTATCATTCAACAAAATTATATTGAACATGTGCTTCAGGGAAACATATGTTGACAATAAAATTGAATCCGACAGGAAAACTCCCTGCCTTCACAGAGTTTACATTCTGATAAATACAAATTTTAAATGTATTCTGAATTTGCAAAATAGGTTTTTATATTTATATTCAAATCATATAAAATTCTCAAGGGAACAAAGCTAAGAATGTAACAGTTCTTTCCATAGAAAACTCTTGCTTACTTATGATTAAAGGGTTTTCAAATCACCTTCAAACAAAATTAAAAGAGCACCCTGTTTTTATTTCACCATGTTAGCTTCATGGTAAATATTTACTTACTCTATCGAAACAAGGCACTGGAGTTTGGCAAGATTTGCTCTTACATGGTCCATTCAGTCCTTCAGTGAGTCACTAATTCCACTGAATTCAGTTACTGGATGTTTATCAAGCACCTAATTAGAGGCACTGCATATTCAAATACAGTTATTTAATCACCTATTCTAGACAGCGCCCCAAATCTGTTAATTTCTGATACAAATTCTGTTCTCTTTAAAAATTTGGGACAGTTTCTCACCTTTATAGCCCCTGGCACTTTTCCCTTCCTTCAGGATTTCTCAATATGCAATGACAGCTGCTCAGATATCACATTGGCAGTTTCCTTCAGCATCCAGAGATATGACTCCTGACTCTGCTGTATAAATGAATGTAAAAGTACAGACTTCGGGTAACTGTGGCATTCAGAACCATCACACCCAATGACACTCCCTGTCATTGGCTACCAAGGAATTTAATCAGCAATATCTCCATAATAGTTTTGACTCATCCAAGAGTGACTTTGTATCACTCATGATACATCTCTAATTCACCATCATGGCCTTCTACATTGCTTCAGCCAATATCTGTTGCTGGGGAGGGAGGATGAGGCAAAGCAACTGCAATTCACATGTGACAAGCTGAAATAGGTTGTCAAGAGATCTTTACAAGGACACTGTCAAACATAATTGGAAGCAATGTGTCAGGGCTGTTGATTCTTGGGAACTGACATCTGCAAAGTGGCTAGTTGTCAATCTCAAGCCATGTGCCTCTGCTAGAGAAGAAAGGACAAAACTTCCTGTAAGGAAAAAAAGAAGGAAAAAAAAAACACCTTTGGGAAGGAAGGGGACTGGGAAGCCATAGTTGTTTTCTGTTACTTACTAAAGTTACACAAAACAGAAAGGCCACAAGATCACATCCTTGTTATATCAATGATGTAACACACATTGCGTTACTATCATTGCCATTTCTAGATGGGAAAAATGCAAATTAGGTAACTGACCTTGAAATGCCATACAGATACACACACACACACATTTTTGGTGTGGTGTATGCTTTTGGATTCGGAGAAGACAACAGCACCCCACTCCAGTACTCTTGCCTGGAAAATCCCATGGATGGAGGAACCTGGTAGGTTGCAGTCCTAAGAGTCAGACACAACCAGGCAGCTTCACTTTCACTTTTCACTTTCATGCATTGGAGAAGGAAATGGCAACCTACTCCAGTGTTCTTGCCTGGAGAATCCCAGGGACGGGGGAGCCTCGTGGGCTGCCGTCTATGGGGTCGCACAGAGTCAGACACAACTGAAGCGACTTAGCAGCAGCAGCAGCATGATTTTGGATTATAGTTGGAAAAGCCCTAAAATACACTGAACATTCTTGAACAGGACAGAAGACCTGAGTGTTTTTACTGTTCTTTCTACTTACAATGGGATATTGGATAGATAGATTTACCTCTCTACAGCTCTATTTTTTCACCTGTAAAATGACAAAATTGGTTGCAATATATATTGGTATTTCCCCAACCATTTTTTCTAGTCCTAATGTTTATTTAATTAATACTCCCAAGCTAAATATATAGATAAATATAGATTTATAGGTAGACATAGATATCTAAAGTGTGGGCTATCACATAAGTCTTACTTATCTTATCACTTAAGTTTTACTTACTGCACAGCTGCAGGAGGGCCAAGAGGAGCTACTCCACATTCAAGGTCAGGAGCGGGGCCAGTGAAGAGATAGCCCTGGTCCAAGGTAAGGAGCAGCGGTTGCGCTTTGCTGGAGCAGCCATGAAGAGATACCCCACGTAAGAGAAACCCAAGTAAGATGGTAGGTGTTGTGAAAGGGCATCAGAGGGCAAACACACTGAAACCATACTCACAGAAAACTAGTCAATGTAGTCACATGGACCACAGCCTTGTCTAACTCAATGAAACTAAGCCATGCCCTGTGGAGCCACCCAAGATGGGCGGGTCATGGTGGAGAGGGCTGACAGAATGTGGTCCACCGGAGAAGGGAATGGCAAAACACTTCAATATTCTTGCCTTGAGAACTCCATGAACAGTATGAAAAAGCAAATGATAGGATACTGAAGGAGGCACTCCCCTGGTTGGAAGTGCTCAATATGCTACTGCAGATCAGTGGAGAAATGACTCCACAAAGAATGAAGGGATGGAGCCAAAGCAAAAACAATATCCAGTTGTGCATGTGACTGGTGACAGAAGCAAGGTCCAATGCTGTTAAGAGCAATATTGCATAGGAACCTAGAATGTTAGGTGCATGAATGAAGGCAAATTGGAAGCAGTCAAACAGGAGATGGCAAGAGTGAACGTCAACATTCTAGGAATCAGCGAAATAAAATGGACTGAATGGGTGAATTTCACTCAGGTGACCATTATATCTACTACTGTGGGCAGGAATCCCTTAGAAGAAATGGAGTAACTATCATGGTCAACAAAAGAGTCTGAAATGCAGTACTTGGATGCCATCTCAGAAACAACAGAATGATCTCTGTTCGTTTTCAAAGCAAACCATTCAATATCACAGTAATCCAAGTCTGTGCCCCAACCAGTAATAATGAAGAAGCTGAGGTTGAATGGTTCTGTGAAGACCTACAAGACCTTTTAGAACTAACACCCAAAAAAGATATCCTTTTCATTATATGGGACTGGAATGCAAAAGTAAGAAGTCAAGAAACACCTGGAATAACGGGCAAATTTGGCCTTGGAATACAGAATGAAGCAGGGCAAAGGCTAATAGAGTTTTGCCAAGAGAATGCACTGGTCATAGCAAATACCGTTTTCCAACAACACAAGAGAAGACTCTACACATGGACATCACCAGATGGTCAACACGGAAATCAGATTGATTATATTCTTTGCACCCAAAGATGGAGAAACTTTATACAGTCAGCAAAAACAAGACTGAGAGCTGACTGTGGCTCAGATCATGAAATGCTTATTGCCAAATTCAGGCTTAAATTGAAGAAAGTAGGGAAAATTACTAGACCATTCAGGTATGACTTAAATCAAATCCCTTATGATTATACTTGTGTTTATAGTGCTTGTGAAATAAGACATAATCATGAACACTTGTGTGATTGGGAAAGGAAAAGAAGTTAGTTATTGTTAATCTCTTAGTCATGTCCGACTCTTTGTAACCTAATTGACTGTAGCCCACCAGGCTCCTCTCTCCATAGAATTCTCTAGGCAAAAGGAAAAGAAAGAGAGAAATAAACAAAAGAGTGGAAAGAATGTAATGAGCAAAACCAAAAAGAAACACATGAAAGTTTGAAAATTCCTGGTGGCTCAGATGGTAAAGAATCTTCCTGCAATGTGGGAGACTCAGGTTTGATCCCTGCATTGGGAAGATCCCCTGAAAAAGGGAATAGTTACCCCTCTGCTCTTTTTGCCTGGAGAATCCCATGGACAGAGGAGCCTGGTGGGCTACAGTCTATGGAATCACAAAGAGTCAGACACGACTGACCAGCTAAACACTAAACACTATAAAATTATCTGACTGCCTGTAAGAACTTCATAAATATTTAATACATATTTGCTGATTTTAGATGATCTTGAGTGGCATTAAATGTTAGAACATAAAAACAAGTTTGAAAGTTCATGAACATGGCTTGTGTTAAAAACAGACTCTAACCTGCTTTTATGGTGGATTCATCACTAGTGTTGAAAGAAAGTTGAGGCTTCTAAAAGTACAATTAGCAAATAATGCCATCAAAACATATGACACTCTCTGTGGATGAATAATCACTGATGGAATGATAATGGGCAGACTGAACCCATTTCTTTACTATTCAACAAACAACAGTCAAAATGTAAGCATATAATGACATTTTTCAATGCATAATAATAATAATAATAATAATAATACAGGCATAGCTTGCTATATTTTGCTTAGCTTTATTGCACTTCACAGATGTTACAATTTATACTGATTGAAAGTATGTGTCAATCCTCACTGAGCAAATTTCTCAGCACCATTTTTCCAAAATTTGCTTACTTCATGTTTGCATGTTATCTTTTAAGATTTCTCCCAATATTTCAAATTCTTTCACTATTGTTACATGTGTTATATGTGGTAACCTATGATTGGTGGTCTTTGATATCACAACTGCCATTGTTTTGAAGCACCATATGCCACACCCATGTAAGACAGTAAACTTAATAAATATTATCTATGTTCTGACTGCTCCACCAACCAGACATTTCCCCATCTTTTCTCTTCATGGATCACTATACCCTGAGACATGACAGTATTGATATTAGACCAATTAATAATTTGACATGACCTCTAAGTATTCAGCTGAAAGGAAGAGTAATGTGTCTCTCACTTTCAATCAGAAGATAGAAGTGGTTAAATTTGGTGAAGAAGGCATTTTGGAAGCAAAGATAGGCCAAAAGCTAAGCTTCTTGCATGACACAATTAACCAATTCTTGAACACAAATGCAAAGTTCATCAGTTTGAGAGGGTAATAGGCAGGAAGGCCAGGGGTCTCCAACAGGAGGAAATAGCCTGCAAGTGTCAGACATTATTATCTCTCTTGACCGACAGGAGGAACAAACTAGCAAAGTATTTTTCCTTCCCTATCAAATTTAAAAAGAGCTTCCTCTTAAAATACTGTGTTACCATAATGACACCTGGTTTCATCTGATGTTAACTATTCTTAAAACTTGAGATAACCAATGCATTTTTCTTATGGAAATGTTTGTCTTAAGCTATGCTAATGTGCTATGCATTTACCCCAAACTCTGTCCTCAAGTCGGTTCTGCCTCATGGCTCAGAACCTACTTGACAACCAGTATATTATACTCAGACATTGTTGCCCTAATCTATGCAAATGAAACTATTTGTATGGTAATCTGTCCTTCTACAAGATTTAAGTTAATCATTTTTATGGCCCAGGATGAACCATTTGGTGCCAAGATTATCCCAAAATGGATCTTATTTATGGGTGAGGGGCCTGGTGCCATTCTGAGTTTTAAGACATTCCTTTAGGTTTCATTAGCAGAGTGCTAGTGACTATATAACATCCAGCTGAAGACTAGCAGGGGGGCACTCTTTCTGCCCCCTTCTGACGCCTGTGTCAGAAGCTTTCTCTATCTCCCTTATACTTTAATAAAACTTTATTACACAAAACTCTGAGCGATCAAGCCTTGTCTCTGGCCCCAGACTGAATTCTTCTCTTCCAGAGGCCAAGAATCCCAGCTGTCTGTTCTCGTTCAACAACAACTTTTCAAGTTCAGTTCAATCGCTCAGTCGTGTCCAACTCTTCGTGACTCCATGAACTGCAGCACACCAGACCTACCTCTCCATCACAATTCCGGGAGTTCACCCAAACTCTTGCCCATTGAGTCAGTGATGCCATCAAACCCTCTCATCCTCTAGTCATCCCCTCTCTTCCTGACTTTAATCTTTCCCAGTATCAGGATCTTTTCAAATGAGTCAGCTCTTCACATCAGGTGGCCAAAGTATTAAAGTTTCAGCTTCAACATCAGTCCTTCCAAAGAACTCTCAAGATTGATCTCCTTTAGGATGCACTCGTTGGATCTCCTTGTAGTCCAAGGGACTCTCAAGAGTCTTCTCCAACACCACAGTTCAAAAGCACCAATTCTTCGGTGCTCAGCTTTCTTTATAGTCCAACTCTCACATCCATACATGAGTACTGGAGAAACCATAGCCTTGACTAGACGGACCTTTATTGGCAAAGTAATGTCTAAACAGTTCTTAAAAAGTTCTTAAAGGAAATTTAAAGTGCTACTGCTGTGAACATGCAAATGATAAAAAAGCAAGACAGCACTATTGCTGATAAGGAAAAAGTTTTAATGGTGTAGATAGAAGATCAAATCAGACACAACTTTTCTTTAAGCCAAAGATGAAAACAGACAAGTCTCTAACTCTCTTTAATTTCATGAAGGCTCAGGGAAGAAAAGTTTGATACTGGCAGAGGTTTTTTCATGACATGTAGGAAAGAAGCCATCTTCATAACATGAAAGTGCAAGGTGACGGTGAGGCAGCAAGTGCCAGCACGAGAGCGGCACCAAGTAAACCGGAAGATCTAGCTAATGCATGAGGGTGGCCACCCTAACAACAGATTCCAAGTGCAGACACAAGTGCCTCACATTGGACGAAGATGCCATCTACGACTTCACAGCTAGAGAGGAGAAGCCAATGCCTGTCTTCAATACTTCCAAGGACCGTCAGACTCTTGTTAGGGGCTAAGGCAGCTGGTGACAATTTGAAGCCAATTCTCATTCACTTTACTGAAATCTTAGGACCCTTAAGAATTACATTAAGTGTCTTCACCTGTTTCCCATAAATGGAACAACAAGGCATGGAGATTGACTATTTGTCCACAATATGGCTTATTAAATATTTTAAGCCCCCCATAGAGACCTACTATTCAGAAAGAAAAAAAAAAAAAGAAAAGCTTCTTTGCTAAATATAATTGCTCATAGATGTTCAAGCTGGATTTAGAAAAGGCAGAGGAGCCAGAGATCAAATTGCCAACATACTTTGAATTATCAAAAATCTACTCCTGCTTTATTGACTACACCAACAGCTTTGAACATGTGAAGCACAACACACGGTGGAAAATTCTGAAAGAGATGGGCATACTAGACCACCTGACTTGCCTCCTGAGAAATCTGTATGCAGGTCAAGAAGCAAGAGTTAGAACTGGACATGGAACAACAAACTGGTTCCAAATTGGGAAAGGAGTACATAAAGGTTGTATATTGTCATCTGCTTATTTAACTTATATGCAGAGTACATCATGAGAAACGCTGGGCTGGATGAAGCACAAACTGGAATCAAGATTACCAGGAGAAATATCAATAATCTTCGATATGCAGATGATACCACTCTAATGGCAGAAAGTGAAGAAAAGCTAAAGAGGCTCTTGATGAAAGTGAAAGAGGAGAGTGAAAAAGTAGGCTTAAAACTCAACATTCAGAAAACTAAGATCATGGCATCACTTCATGGCAAACTGATGGGGGAACAATGGAAACAGTGACAGACTTTGCCCCAAAATCACTGCAGATGGTGACTGCACCCATGAAATTAAAAGACGTTTGCTCCTTGGAAACAAGTTATGACCAACCTATGCAGCATAGTAAAAAGCAGAGACCTTACTTTGCCAACAAAATTCTGCCTAGTCAAAGCTACGGTTTTTCTGGTAGTCATGTATGGAAGTGTGAGTTGGACTATAAAGAAGCTGAGCACTGAAAAATTGATGCTTTTGAACTGTGATGTTGTAAAAGACTCTTGAAAGTCCCTTGGACTGAAAGGAGATCCAACCAGTCCATTCTAAAGGAAATAGGTTCTGAATATTCATTGGAAAGGATGGTGTTGAAGCTGAAACTCCAATACTTTGGCCACCTGATGTGAAGAACTGACTCACTGGAAAAGACCCTGATGCTAGGAAATACTGAAGGCAGGAGGAGAAAGGGACTACAGAGGATGAGAGGGTTGGATGGCATCACCAACTCAATGGACATGAGTTTGAATAAACTCCAGGAGCTGGTGATAGATAGGGAGGCCTGGCTTGCTGCAGTCTATGGGGTCACAAAGAGTCAGACATGACTGAGAGACTGAACTAAACTGATTATTCCAAAGATATATTTTGTGAGACTATCACTGCTATAGACAGTGATTCCTCTAATGGAGTTGGGAAAAACAAACTGAAAACTTTCTGGAAACAGTCACCGTTATAGATGTCATGAATTCATGATTTGTAGGAAGCCATCAAAATATCATTGTTAACAGAAGTTTGGAAGAAATTAATTCCAACCCTTATGGATGACCTTGCAGGATTCAAAATGTCAGTGGAGGATACTATTGTGGTGGAAAGAGGAACAGAACTAGAATTAGAAATGGAGACTGAAGATGTGACTGCATTGCTGCAATCTAAGGATAAAGCTTTAACATATGTGAAGTTGCTTCTTACAGATGAGCAATTTTTTTTTTCCAGATGTAATCTATTCTTGGTGAAAATGCTGTGAAAATTGCTGAGATAACAAACAATTTAGAATATTATATCAATTTAGTTGATAAAGCATTGGCAGGTTATGAGTAAATTAATTTATATTTTTGAAAGAATATTCATGTGGATAAAATTCTATCAAAGAGCATTGCATGCTATAGACAAATCATTTATGGAAGAGTCAAATGATACAGCAAACATCTTAACTGTCTTATTTTAAGATACTATCACAGCCGCCCACACCTTCAAGAAGCACTTCACTGATCAGTCAGCAGCCATCAATACTCAACAGCAAGGATGCTCTAGCAGCAAAAAGATTATGGCTCTCTGAAAATTCTGGTGATGGTTAGCATTTTAAATATTTTTACTGAGGTGTGTAAACTTAATAAGTTACAGATAGTGCAAATTTACTTTTATATGCACCAAAAAAAAAAAAAGTTATGTGACTCACTTTAGTGTGATATTTCATTGTGATGATCTGGACCTGAACCTGCAGTAATCCTGAGATATGCCTGTATTACTAGAAACCACTCAAGTCTGCACAGCTTTCATCCTTAGCAGATGTGGGATACTTGGACACTCTTTATGTGTGTCCAAGTATCATTTCAACATGTTAATAGGTTCTCTGCTTAGTTTCACATTTTCTGTCCCTGCTGGTTACTTTCTAGCCATACATAATCTTAAATAATAATATGGTGAAAATTCTTCCAAAGTAAGTTTGACTGCCTCATTTGTTAATTGTCCCTGGTTTAAGAATCTAAGATGGCAAAGTTCGCCATTTGCCTCAAATTATCTGCATTCAACTCTCACATCCATACATGACAACTGGGAAAGAGAGCTGGATCATAAAGAAGGCTGAGCAGAAAGAATTGATGCTTTCAATTGTTGTGTTGGGTCTTGACAGTTCCTTGGACAGCAAGGAGATCAAACCAGTCAGTCCTATAGGACATCAACTCTGACTATTCATTGGAAGGACTGATGCTGTAGCTGAAGCTCCAGGTCTTTGGCCACCTGATGTGAAGAGCCAACTCATCAGAAAAGACCCTAATGCAGGGAAAGATTGAGGGCAGGAGGAGAAGGGGACGACAGAGGATGGGATGGTTGGATGGTATCACTGACTCAATGGATTAAAATTTGAACAAACTCCAGGAGATAGTGAAGGATAGAGGAGCCTGGCCTGCAGTCCCTGGGGTCACAAAGCGTCAGACATGACTTAGGAACTGAATGACAAATACATCTACACTCAATGCCATTAGTCCTGGTCCTTCATTAACCATATCTTGATTAGATGTGACAGCTTAACTTCAGTCATCAGGTGACATTCTGCCCTCTCCTGATTGGGTAGGAATGAAAGAGGAAAGAGGAGTGAAGAGAGGGGGGAAATAAACAAGAAGTGTAGGTTTAAAAGTGGAATGTGAGCCTGTCTCCTTTTATGGACTTATGACCAAATTAGTGATGAGATTAGAGATGAGTAAGGTTTACATAAAGGAATTTTCAGCTCAACACTCCATTGCTTAGTACTCATTTCAATTTAAGTTTATCTGTTCATATATTTCAACACACACACAAAACTAGTCTCTTGGTTATTGCTTTTTATTGGATATCTGTTAATTTATACAATGTCTGTTTTTTCTTTCCTTTTCTTTTTTAAAAATGTTTGTTAGATTTCCAAATTTCTCAGTGTATAAAAGGGCACCTGATAGCATTCTTTCTGGTGTGTGAATCAGTAGAAAGTACAGGCTCACATACTCTACCCAGCTTTCTAATCATTTTATAAAAGGTCTATTTGTCCTAAATGCCCTATTTTAGAGGCACAGAGTTATTGATTTCTAAAGTGAATGCATCCTTCAGGCCTAAACAGTAACACAGGAAACATGTTATCCTTTCCTTAAAGAAAAAAACATATAAACACTGGCATTTGAGGAAAACCACCTGAGAAAAATGCATATTAATAGGCCTAAAGAGGAGAGAGAGAGTACAATCATGACCATTGTACTTTCATTTCCATAGTGAAAACTGTTTACATTGCAGAAGCATCTTAGAAATTCTTCAGTTGAGAGATGGTTAAATAAATTGTGACTTTTCATAATATGAGACTTGATTCATTCAGAGCCAAGTTCTTCATTAGGCTCAGTAGGCATGATGCCCAGAGACCTCACAAATACTTTAATTTTAATTTCTTTGAAAATAAGAGCAAATTAATATAATAATAATTATATAATAACTATTCTATCCTAGATTATATTCATTTGTATACCAATATAGGCAAAAGGATCACTAATAGCATTACTTTTTATTATAGAAGGTGCCCATGAGGACAAATTTTGGTAGAGCCCATGAATGTCACGTGTAAGCATGGCTTTCAGCTGTTAAAAACAATGATGTATATTTATATACGGTGCGATGCTAATATTTCCAAGGTAATTTAATAAGCTCAACCAGCAATATTTTGAACAGTAAGAATATTATCTTACAAAATTATTAAAGACAGCATGATTTTATAAGTAAAGTATATAAATACAAAAGCTATCTGAAAGAAAGCATACTGAGCTTAAAAATAAGAGATAGGTAAGAGGCGAGTGGCTTGAGTAAGTGTATGAAAGGACCCTTTCATTTTGTCCTTATATTCTTAAATATTTGTTCAATTATCTAACATCAGGTCGTGGTTTGGAGTGCTAATAAAAATTCTCTGAAATATACTATTCTGCTTACTTTTTTGCATAGCAAATTGAATTAAACTTAGCACTTAAAGTGACATTTCTTCTGGTGTTCTCAGATTCTGAAGTTCAACAACTTGGACAGAGTACAGCAGAGATGTCTTGTCTCTGCTCTGTCATGCCTGGGGCCTCAGCTTGAGCAGATTAAACACTGAATGCAGCATAACGGCTGGGGACTAGAATTATCCAGCATGTTTGGTGTTGGGCTGGAAGAACTGAGGACTAGGTCTGCCGACAGCAGTGCCTGCATGTGGTCTCACTCTGTCACTTGGCTTTCTCACTCAAGGCAAACTCAGGGCAGCTGCACTGTCTAAATAACAGCTGGAGCTTCAAGCAGTAATGTTCAACAACTAAGGCAAAAGCTCCATCACCTTTACAATCATACTTTGGAAAAAGTAATGTCACTTTTGCCATACTCAAAGCAATCATCCTCCTCCATTCCCAAATCTGGGTGCTTACACTAAAAAGAATATGATAGTACTGTCATGGGATCTTTTGTAGATACAACTAGCCATGATCTGCCCTCTGATCATGAAAATGTAAATCCCCCTAAAATACAAAAACATTCATGCCCTCTGCTAAGATTCCTGAATTGTGCTCCATAATTGGAGTTTTCAGCTTTAGCATCATTCCATCCAAAGAAATACCAGGGCTGATCTCCTTCAGAATGAACTGGTTGGATCTCCTTGCAGTCCAAGGGACTCTCAAGAGTCTTCTCCAACACCACAGTTCTAAAGCATCAATTCTTCGGTCCTCATCCTTCTTCACAGTCCAACTCTCACATCCATACATGACCACAGGAAAAACCATAGCTTTGACTAGATGGACTTCGGCAAAGTAATGTCTCTGCTTTTGAATATGCTATCTAGGTTGGTCATAACTTTTCTTCCAAGGAATAAGTATCTTTTAATTTCATGGCTGCAATCACCATCTGCAGTGACTTGGGAACCTCCAAAAATAAAGTCTGACACTGTTTCCACTGTTTTCCATCTATTTCCCATAGAGTGATGGGACCGGATGCCATGATCTTCATTTTTTGAATGTTGAGCTTTAGGCCAACTTTTTCACTTTCCACTTTCACTTTCATCAAGAGGCTTTTTAGGTCCTCTTCACTTTCTACCATAAGGGTGGTGTCATCTGCATATCTGAGGTTATTGATATTTCTCCCAGCAATCTTGATTCCAGCTTGTGTTTCCTCCAGCCCAGCGTTTCTCATGATGTACTCTGCATATAACTTAAATGAGCAGTTTGACAATATATAGCCTCTATGTACTCCTTTTCCTATTTGGAACCAGTCTGTTGTTCTATGTCCAGTTCTAACTATTGCTTCCTTACCTGCATATAGGCTTCTCAAGAGGCAGGTCAGGTGGTCTGGCGTTCCCATCTCTTTCAGAATTTTCCACAGTTTATTGTGATCCACACAGTCAAAGGCTTTGGCATAGTCAATAAAGCAGAAATGTATGTTTTTCTGGAACTGTTGATTTTTCCATGATCCAGCAGATGTTGGCAATTTGATCTCTGGTTCCTCTGTCTTTTCTAAAACCAGCCTGAACATCAGGAAGTTCACGGTTCAAGTATTGCTGAAGCCTGGCTTCGAGAATTTTGAGCATGACTTTACTAGCATGTGAGATGAGTGCAACTGTGCGGTAGTTTGAGCATTCTTTGGCATTGCCTTTCTTTGGAATTGGAATGAAAACTGACCTTTTCCAATCCTGTGGCCACTGCTGAGTTTTCCAAATTTGCTGGCATATTGAGTGCAGCACTTTCACAGCATTATTTTTCAGGATTTGAAACAGATCAACTGGAATTCTATCACCCCCACTAGCTTTGTTCGTAGCGATGCTTTCCAAGGTCCACTTGACTTCACATTCCAGGCTCATGCGAAGAGTTGACTCTTTTGAAAAGACTCTGATGCTTCGAAGGATTGGGGTGGGGGGGGAGGAGAAGGGGACAACAGGATGAGATGGCTGGATGGCATCACTGACTCGATGGACGTGAGTCTGAGTGAACTCTGGGAGTTGGTGCTGGACAGGGAGGCCTGGTGTGCTACAATTCATGGGGTCGCAAAGAGTCAGACACGACTGAGCGACTGAACTGAACTGATGGCATCAGCTATAAGTCTAGGATCCCAGCATGAAAATCATTTCCGTATCTAGGTGACACTCCTTCTTAGTGACAAATCTAATAGTTTCTGTTGCTCAATCCCTCAGTCATATCTGAGCCTTTGTGACACCATGGACTGCAGCACGCCAGTCTTCCCTGACCTTCACCATCTCGCAGAGTTGCTCAAATTCATGCATATTGAATCACTGATGCCAACCAACCATCTCGTCCTCTGTCATCCTCTTCTCCTCCTGCCTTCAATCATACCCAGCACCACGGTCTTTTCTCATGAGTTGGCTCTTTGCACCAGGTGGCCAAAGTATTGAAATTTCAGCTTCAGCATCAGTCCTTCTAATGAATATTTATGATTGATTTCTTTTAGGATTGACTGGTGATCTCCTTGCAATCCAAGGGACTCTCAAGAGTTTTCTCCAACGCCACAGTTCAAAAAACATAAATTTTTTGGCACTCAACTTTTTTTTTATAGTCCAACTCACATCCATACATGAGTACTGGAAAAGCCATAACTTTGACTAAATGGACTTTTATTGCCAATTAATGTCTCTGATTTTAATATGCTGTTTTGGTTTGCCATAGCTTTTCTTCCAAGGAGCAAGTATCTTTTAGTTTCATGGCTCCAGTCACCATCTGCAGTGAGTTTGGAGCCCAAGAAAATAAAGTCTGTCACTCTTTTCATAGTTTCCAAACCTATTTGCCATGAAGTGATGGGATCATATTCTGTGATCTTAGTTTTTTAAATATGTTTTAATCCAGCTTTTTCACTCTCTTCTTTCACTTTCATCAAGAGGCTCTTTAGTTTCTCTTCACTTTCTGCCATACGGGTAATGGCATCTGTGTATCTGAAGTTGTTGATATTTCTCCTGGCAAACATTTCCAGCTTGTTTTTCAGCCAGCCCATTGTTTGACATGATGTACTCTGATTTTAATAGGCAAATTTGACCTTGGAATATGTAATGAAGCAGAGCAAAGACTAACAGAGTTTGGCTAAGAGAACGCACTGGTCATAACAAACACCCTTTCCAACAACACAAGAGAAGACTCTACACATGGACATCACCAGATGGTCAAAATCAAAATCAGAATGATTATATGCTTTGCAGCCAAAGATGGAGAAGCTCTATACAGTCAGCAAAAATAAGACTGGGAGCTGACTGTGGCTCAGATCATGAACTCCTTATTGCCAAATTCAGACTTAAATTGAAGAAAGTAGGGAAAACCACTACACCATTCAGGTATAACCTAAATCAAATCCCTTATGATGATACAATGAAAGTGAGAAATAGATTTAAGGGCCTAGATCTGATAGATAGAGTGCCTGATGAACTATGGACTGAGGTTCATGACATCGTACAGCAGACAAGGATCAAGACCATCCCCATGGAAAAGAAAATGCAAAAAAGTAAAATGGCTGTCTGAGGAAGCCTACAAATAGCTATGAAAAGAAGAGAGGAGAAAAGCTAAGGAGAAAAAGAAATATATAAGCATCTGAATGCAGAGTTCCAAAGAATAGCAAGGAAAGATAAGAAAGCCTTCCTCAGCAATCAATGCAAAGAAATAGAGGAAAACAACAGAATAAGAAAGACTAGAGATCTCTTGAAGAAAATTAGAGATACCAAGAGAACATTTCATGCAAAGATGGGCTTGATAAAGGACAGAAATGGTATGGACCTAACAGAAGCAGAAGATATTAAGAAGACGTGGTAAGAATACAGAGAAGAACTATACCAAAAAAGATCTTCACGACCCTGATAATCATGATGGTGTGATCACTCACCTAGAGCCAGACATCCTGGAATGTGAAGTCAAGTGGGCCTTAGAAAGTTTCACTACGAACAAAGCTAGTGGAGGTGATAGAATTCCAGTAGAGCTGTTTCAAATCCGGAAAGATGATGCTGTGAAACTGCTGCACTCAATATGCCAGCAAATTTGGAGAACTGAGCAGTGGCCACAGGACTGGAAAAGGTCAGTTTTCATTCCAATCCCAAAGAAAGGCAATGCCAAAGAATGCTCCAACTCCCACACAATTGCACTCATCTCACACACTAGTAAAGTAATGCTCAAAATTCTCCAAGCCAGGCTTCAGCAATACGTGAACTGTGAACTTCCAGATGTTCAAGCTGGTTTTAGAAAAGGCAGACGAACCAGAGATCAAATTGCCAACATCTGCTTGATCATGGAAAAGGCAAGAGAGTTCCAGAAAAACATCTATTTCTGCTTTATTGACTATGCCAAAGCCTTTGACTGTGTGGATCACAATAAACTGTGGAAAATTCTGAAAGAGATGGAATACCAGACCACCTGACCTGCCTCTTGAGAAACATATATGCAGGTCAGGAAGCAACAGTTAGAACTGGACATGGAACAACAGACTGATTCCAAATAGGAAAAGGAGTACATAGAGGCTGTATATTGTCACCCTGCTTATTTAACTTCTATGCAGAGTATCATGAGAAACACTGGACTGGAAGAAACACAAGCTGGAATCAAGATTTCCGGGAGAAATATCAATAACCTCAGATATGCAGGTGATACCACCCTTATGGCAGAAAGTGAAGAGGAACTAAAAAGGCTCTTGATGAAAGTGAAAGAGGAGAGTGAAAAAGTTGGCTTAAAGGTTAACATTCAAAAAACTAAGATCATGGCATCTGGTCCCATCACTTCATTGGGAATAGATGGTGAAAGAGCAGAAGCAATGTCAGACTTCATTTTTGGAGGCTCCAAAGTCACTGCAGATGGTGACTGCAGCTATGAAATTAAAAGACGCTTACTCCTTGGAAGGAAAGTTATGACCAACCTAGATAGCGTATTCAAAAGCAGAGACATTACTTTGCCAAGAAAGGTCTGTCTAGTCAAGGCTATGGTTTTTCCTGTGGTCATGAATGGATGTGAAAGTTGGACTCTGAAGAAAGCTGAGGGATGAAGAATTGATGCCTTTGAACTGTGGTGTTGGAGAAGACTCTTGAGAGTCCCTTGGACTGCAAAGAGATCCAACCAATCCATTCTAAAGGAGATCAGTCCTGGGTGTTCTTTGGAAGGACTGATGCTAAAGCTGAAACTCCAATACTTTTGCCACCTCATGAGAAGAGTTGACTCATTGGAAAAGACTCTGATGCTGGGAGGGATTTGGGGCAGGAAGAGAAGGGGATGACAGACGATGAGATAGCTGGATAGCATCACTGACTCGATGGACATGAGTTGGGTGAACTCTGGGAGTTGATATTGGACAGGAGGCCTGGCGTGCTACAGTTAATGGGGTCACAAAGAGTCAGACACGACTGAGTGACTGAACTGAACCAAACTCTCATTTTAAGTTAAATAAGCAGGGTGACATATATAGCTTTTTCATACCCTTTCCTAATTTGTAACCAGTCCATTGTTTGTCTGGTTCTAACTGCTGCTTCTTGACCTACATACAAGTTTCCCAGAAGGAAGGTAAAGTGGTTTGGATTTCCCATCTCTTCAAAAATTTTCCACAGTTGATTGTGATCCACACAATCAAACGATTTAGAGTAGTCAAGAAAGCAGAAATAGATATTTTTCTAGAATTATCTTGCTTTTTCTGTGATCCAACGGATGTTAGCAATCTGATCTCTTGTTCTTTTGCCTTTTCTAAGTCTAGCTTGAACATCTGTAAGTTCTAGGTTCATGTACTGTTGAACCCTCACTTGAAGAATTTTGAGCATTTCTTTGCTAGCACGTGAAATGAGTGCAACTGTGCAGTAGTTTGAGCATTCTTTGGCATTGCCTTCCTTTGGGATTGGAATGAAAACTGACCTTTTCCAGTCCTGTGGCCACTGCTGTGTTTTCCAAATGTGCTGGCATATTGAGGGCAGCACTTTCACAGCACCATCTTTTATGATTTGCATTAGCTCAACTGGAATTCCATCACATTCACTAACTTTGTTTGTAGTGATGCTTCCTAAGGCGGATTTGACTTCACACTTCAGGAGGTCTGGCTCTAGGTGAGTGATCACACCATCATGGTTATCTGGTTCATAAAGATCTTTTTTGTACAGTTTTTCTGTGTAATCTTGCCACCTCTTCTTAATATCTTCAGCTTCTGTTAGATCCATACCCTTTCTATTCATCATTGTGCCCATCTTTGCACGAAATATTCTCTTGGTATCTCTGATTTTCTTGATAAGATATCTAGTCTTTCCCATTCTGTTGTTTTCCTCTATTTGTTTACAATGACCACTGAGGAAGGCTTTTTTATCTCTCATTGTTATTCTCTGGAACTTTGCATCAGATGGGTATATCTTTTCTTTTCTCCTTTGCCTTTCACTTATCTCTCTCTCTCTCTCTCTTTTTTTTTTCTCAGCTCTTTTTAAGGCCTCCTCAGACAGCCATTTTGCCTTTTTGGGTTCTTTTTCTTGGTGATGTTTTCTACTACTTAAAAAAAAAAAATGCATATGCTAAACAGCAAAGGAAAGTCAAGAAAATGAAATGGCAGTCCACCTAATGGGACTAAATACTTGCTAACCATATGCCAGATGAGGGGTTTATCTCCAAAAGTTATAAAAACTTCTATAATTCATTCATAAAATGCAATTAAATAATTTAAAGTGGGAAAAGAACTTAAACAGCATCTCTCCAAAGAAAACATGCAAATAGCCGATAATATATAAAATGTTCCTAAATATCATTAATCATCAGGGAAAGGCAAGTTAAAACCACAGTGAAATACCACTCTATGTTAGCCTGTTAGCTTGTCTGTTCTCAAAAAATAAGAAAAAATATGTAGCAAGTGTTGGTGAAAAGAAAGTGGAAACCACATACACAGTTGGTGGGAATGTAACATGGTGCCATCACTACAGATAACTATATAAAAGCTGCCTTAAAATTTAAATATAAAACTATCATTTGTTGTTCAGTTGCTCAAGTGTGTCTGACTCTTTGTGATCTCATGGACTTCAGCACACAAGGCTTCTCTATCCTTCCCTATCTTCCAGAGTTTGCTCAGACTCATGTCCATTGAGTTGATGATGCCATCTGACATCATATTCTGTTGACCCTTTCTCCTTCTATCTTCAACCGTTCCCAACCCCAAGGCCTTTTCCAGTGATTTGGCTCTTCACATCAGGTAACCCAATTATAGGAACTTCAGATTCAGCATCAGTCCTTCCAATGAAGATTCAGGACTGATTTCCTTTAGGATGGACTGGTTGGATCTCCTTGCAGTCCTAGGGACTCTCAAGAGTCTTCTCAAGCACCACAGTTTGAAAGCATCAATTTTTTGATGTTCCCTCTTCTTTATGGTCCAACCCTCACATCCATACATGACTACTGGAAAAAAACATAGCTTTGACTAGATACCTTTGTTGCCAAAGTGATATCTCTGCTTTTCTAACAGGCTGTCTAGGTTTTTAACCACTTTTCTTCCAAGGAGCAAGAGTCCTTTAATTTTATGTATACAATCAGTGTCAGCAGTGATTTTGGAGCCCAATACATTAAAGTCTCTCACTGTTTCCATTTTTTCTCCATCTATTTGCCATGATGCAATGGGACTGGATGCCATGATCTTCATTTTTTGAATGTTGTTTACTTAAATATTAGAGTTGAATTCAAAAGACTCTAGTCATAAAATTGAAAATCAGATTATTGTACATTCCAAATAAATAATTTTTCTTATACTACTCTACAAATATCTAAAGTTTTATGCAAAACTATGCATGCTTAAAATTGATACATAAATCTCCCAAATACTTTATCTAAATTAATGTTCAGTTATTTCTAAGTTCCATTTCTTTTTCAATCTCTTGAAAGATTAAATGAATGCTTTCATGTATGTCAGTGTTTTCTCAGTATTTCACTTGATTATTAGAAATTTAGAAGTTAAAGCAGTCATCATATGGATTTATTCTTTACTTTCCTTCCCATTGCTAGATTTGTCCTCCTTAAATGTTAATCAGTGAAGCAAAGTGGATGTGGAGAGGAGAAGCACTGTATACTTCTTTTCCTGATTCAATTTCTCTCTTTTGTTTTCAGTTGTTTCAATATAGCAGCTTTTTGATCTTGTAGAACTTACATTTTTCTCTTGTGGAAACTGGGCTAAAAAGACCCAGCATTTCAATTTTGAATGAATGATTAATGTGAATTGAATTTTGACCTCTCCCTGCCCCCTCAAAAAAAAAAAAAGCTGATTACTTCTCCCTCAGTATTTTATTATGTGACAGCATTTAGGGATAGGATATTAAAGAGGTAATCAAGGTTAAATGAAGCTACTAGGGTCCTAATCCAATATAGAAAGTGTAAAAAGTGAAAGTGGCTCAGTCCTGTCTGACTCTTTACAACCTCATGTACTATACAATCCATGGAATTCTCCAGGCCAGAATACTGGAGTGGGTAGCTGTTCTCTTCTCCAGGGGACCTTCCCAAACCAGGGATTAAGCCCAGGTATCCCAAATTGCAGGCAGATTCTTTACCATCTGAGCCATCAGGGAAGCTCAAGAATATTGGAGTGGGTAGAGGTTCCCTTCTCCAGGGGATCTTCCCAACCCATGTCTCCCACATTGCAGGCAGATTCTTTACCATCTGAACCACTAGGGAAGTCCAATATGGCTGATGCTTTTATAAGAAGTGGAAGTCAGGGCACAGATGTACACAGAGCAAAGACCAAAACACAGGAGAGACAGCCATCAACAAGCCAACAAGAGAGGCCTCAGAAAGAACCAATCCTGCTCACACTTTGACATCAGACACTAGGACTGTGTAATAGCACATTTATGTTGTTTAAGCCTTCTAGTCTGTAGTATTTTATCAGGCAGCTGTAGTAAATGAATACAGCAAGGATGCATGCCTGCTAAGTCACCTCTGACTCTTTACAACCCTATGCACCGAGGCCAGCCAGGCTCCTATGTCCATGGGATTTCCCAGGCAAGAATACTTGAATGGGTTGCCATTTCCTTCTCCAGGGGATCTTCCTGACCCAGGGATTGAACCCATGTCTCTTAGGTCTCCTGCATTGGCAGGTGGATTTTTTAACCACTAGTGCCACCTGGGAAACCAACAAAGATGACTTATCTTAAATTTAGGTTTAGATAACAGCACATCCAATAATATCAAAGGTAAGTTTTCTTCCATTTCTTCTCTTCTTGGAACCTCGTCCTTGAAATCTCATGAACTGAAAAGCCATAAGCAGTTTTTTTTCAGATTTGCAAAGCCGTAGGAATTTTTTTCCCCAGATTTTCTGCCTCTTTTTAAAACCATGATAACTATTTTTAATTTTTTTATAATGTTTCCTAAATTAAAATCTATCAGTTTCAGGTCCCACTAGGATCTTTTCAGCCTAACGACATTAGTGGTTGCCTGTGTGAGATTGCCAATGAAATTGATGCATGCTTCCTACTCTGATAGTTGTATTTACCTCTTGGTGAGTGTGCATTTATCTTCCAAATGTTAATGGGTCTTATGCATCTCTCTTTCCAGGGAGACTATAATCTCACACACTGTATACAGATGCTCAAGGAAGGAAAACCACCTTTCATGCAGGTCACTGCACTTGATTTTCTCATTTCTAGTGTATCTGAACAGGCATTTCCAGAAGCCAGGTGGCTTGTGCAGTCCCAAAACAGAAGTGATTACTTTCCACTGTCTCACTTGAGTAATGTGCTAATAGGAAACCAAGTTATGGATCTCTAGATCCAGGACAATAATAAAATCATAATGATACTGTTAGCGATCTGGCCCCAGTGCTGTTTCCTTCTCCCAGAGAAACACAGTCACAGAAATAGAAAAACTCATCAATCACAAAAATCACATAAGAGCCAAGCCAACCAGCTTAAATTCACACACAACTTTGCAGATGAGGCTGAACTTCACTGATGGGCAGTGGTTTTTCTTAGAAAAATACAATTAGTGCACTAATTGATATGACTGCCCCTTTCTGAGTAGATTCCGGGAAGTATGAGCTTATGTGATTTTACAAAGTCACGCAGATAATAAGAGATAGGACCAACATCAGGACAGAGTTCAATGCCGCCTCTCTGACAATTGCATCTTATGATTCAGGAGTTCAATGTGTGGCTCAGTCTAAGGTTTTTCCACCTCAGATACTGTAAACAAACAGGAAAAACAAATAAGTGCCTATAGAGAGAGCAGTAAAATAAGCCAGTTAGCCAGCTAGAGTTAACTGGTAGGCCCTTGATTCTTAAACAGCATCTCACCCCTTATAACTACATAATTGATACTCATAGAAAATCATGATTCTGCAGCTTGAAGAATAAGAAAAAGGCAGAAGTCCAAGTTAATAACTTCTATGGAGTATATACTCTTATAAAGTGCAAACTCTATCACTAATAGTGTTGTTGCTATATATTTTTAAATACTTATGAATAATCTCTTGTACTAGTAGCTTAGAATTCCATAGACAGCGGGCTCACAAATGAATTACTTCAAAAATGAAGATGTCAAGTGGAACCTCTTTTAACATGACTACCAATAAAAACTGAGTGACTGAGAGACTAGGCACACACCAATGAAAACAAATCATGATGACAGTGTTTGGCTTTCTTAAAGTATGGCCAGTTTTCAAAAAAGGAAAAATCATTGATACATCTGTTGTTTTGTTCAGTTGCTAAATCGTGTCCAACTCTTTGTGACCCATGGACTGTAGCACGCTAGGCTTCCCTGTCCTTGACTCTCTCCCAGAGTTTGCTCAAACTCATGTCCATTGAATTGATGATGCCATTCAACCATCTCATCCTCTGTAGTAATTTTTGAAAGCAATTTATAATTCATGCATATGTACTCTGGAGAAGGCAATGGCACCCCACTCCAGTACTTTTGACTGGAAAATCCCATGGATGGTGGAGCTTGGTAGGCTGCAGTCCATGTGGTCGCTAGAGTTGGACACGACTGAGTGACTTCACTTTCACTTTTCACTTTCATGCATTGGAGAAGTAAATGGCAACCCACTCCAGTGTTCTTGCCTGGAGAATCCCAGGGATGGGGAAGCCGGGTAGGCTGCCATCTATGGGGTCGCACAGAGTCAGACACGACTGAAGCAACTTAGGAGCAGCAGCATATGTACTCAGCTGCTTCAATCATGTCCAGCTCTTTGTGACTGTATGGACTATAACCCGCCAGCTTCTCTGTCCATGGGGTTCTCCAGACAAGAATATGGAAGTGGGTTGTTTTGTCCTCCAGGGAATCTTTTCTGACCCAGTAATTGAACTTGTGTCTCCTGCGGCTCCTGCATTGCAGGCAGCTTCTTTACGGATAAGCCACTGGTGAGTTCTCTATAGCTCATGCAATTACCTCACATATGATAATTTTATACAACCAGTGGAGCTGTTTCAAATCCTGGAAGATGATGCTGTGAAAGTGCTGCACTCAATATGCCAGCAAATTTGGAAAACTCAGCAGTGGCCACAGGACTGGAAAAGGTCAGTTTTCATTCCAATCCCAAAGAAAGGCAATGCCAAAGAATGCTCCAACTCCCACACAATTGCACTCATCTTACATGCTAGTAAAGTAATGCTCAAGTAATTCTGCAAGCCAGGCTTCAGCAATACGTGAACCGTGAACTTCCAGATGTTCAAGCTGGTTTTAGAAAAGGCAGAGGAACCAGATATCAAACTGCCAACATCTGCTGGATCATGGATAAAGTAAGAGAGTTCCAGAAAAACATCTACTTCTGCTTTATTGACTATGCCAAAGCCTTTGACTGTGTGGATCACAATAAACTGTGGAAAATTCTGAAAGAGATGGCAATACCTGACCACCTGACCTGCCTCTTGAGAAATCTGCATGCAGGTCAGGAAGCAACAGTTAGAACTGGACATGGAACAACAGACTGGTTCCAAATAGGAAAAGGAGCATGTCAAGACTGTATATTGTCACCCTGCTTATTTAACTTATATGCAGTGTACATCATGAGAAACGCTGGACTGGAAGAAACAAAAGCTGGAATCAAGATTGCTGGGAGAAATATCAATAACCTCAGATATGCAGATGACACCACCTTTATGGTAGAAAGTGAAGAGGAGCTAAAAAGCCTCTTGATGAACGTGAAAGAGGGGAGTGAAAAAGTTGGCTTAAAGGTCAACATTCAGAAAATGAAGATCATGGCATCTGGTCCCATCACTTCATGGGAAATAGATGGGGAAACAGTGTCAGACTTTATTTTGGGGGGCTCCAAAATCACTGCAGATGGTGACTGCAGCCATGAAATTAGAAGACGCTTACTCCTCTGAAGAAAAGTTATGACCAACCTAGATAGTATATTCAAAAGCAGAGACATTACTTTGCCAGCAAAGGTCCGTCTAGTCAAGGCTATGGTTTTTCCTGTGGTCATGTATGGATGTGAGAGTTGGACTGTGAAGAAGGCTGAGCGCCAAAGAATTGATGCTTTTGAACTGTGGTGTTGGAGAAGACTCTTGAGAGTTTCTTGGACTGCAAGGAGATCGAACCAGTCCATTCTGAAGGAGATCAACCCTGGGATTTCTTTGGAAGGAATGATGCTAAAGCTGAAACTCCAGAACTTTGGCCACCTCACGTGAAGAGTTGACTCAGTGGAAAAGATTCTGATGCTGGGAGGGATTGGGAGCAGGAGGAGAAGGGGACGACTGAGGATGAGATGTCTGGATGGCATCACGGAATCAATGGACATGAGTCTGAGTGAACTCCCAGAGATGGTAGTGAACAGGAATGCCTGGCGTGCTGCAATTCATGTGGTCACAAAGAGTCGGACATGACTGAGTGACTGAACTGAACTGAACTTAACTGATATTTGTTGAATGCTTATTCCATGCCAGACCATGTTCCATCTGCTGAGGAAACAGCTATGAACAGAAATCTTTTGTTCTCATGGTCTAGTAAAAAAAAAAAAAAGACAATACTTTCAAATATCTTTTGATATTGATTTCTAACATAATTCTACAATAATAAGATAATAGACTCTGTATGATATCAATAATTTTAGACTGTGGAATGTTTGCACCTTGCCTTATTCCCCTGGTTACTTGCCAGTGTCTCCTAGTTTATAGTCTATGGGAATTTGAATAGAATATGTATCTTGTTGTTGCATAAAACTTGATAAATCTTAATTATCTTTAATTGGTTTATAGTGTTTTCAAGTCTACTATATCCTTCTACTTTTCTGACTATTCATTCTAGAAATTTTTGAGAGCTTGGTATTGAAATTCCAACTAAAATCTTAATTTATCTACTTAAAAAATAATTGCAATATATAGTGGAACAATATACAACTTTGCTCTGTATTTTCCAAGTCTCCTGTAAGTATGCTATCATACTTTCACAATTTAAAAAAAATTTAAAAATATAAGAAAGAAATGAAAAGTGTAAAATGTTGTAATTAAAATGAGTCAGAGTAGGGGACAGCTACTGGACAGCTACTGGGACAAGCATGCTATTGGTGAAGGGAACTTATTCTTGTGACTTCAGTTAGATTAGTCAGGGAAAAGCTCACCACTAAAGTGATATTCAGGCAGAGACCTTGGAAGTACAAAATCAAGCTATATTGATATCTGAGCCAAGAGTGTTCCAGATAATGTACAGACCAAGTACTAAAGCCCTGAAGTGATGTGCTTGGTGTGCTCAAGAAATTGAAAAGAAGTCGATGTGGTTGAAGGGTAAAGGAAAGAAGAGAATGAGAGGCAACGGATTTGATTTGAGCAGGGGATGTTATGAAGTTAAGTCCTTGTAAGCTGATTGTTTGGAGAAGGCAATGGCCCCCCCACTCCGGTACTCTTGCCTGGAAACTCCCATGGACAGAGGAGCCTGGTAGGCTGCAATCCATGGGGTCGCTGAGTCAGACACGACTAGGTGACTTCACTTTCACTTTTCACTTTCATGCATTGGAGAAGGAAATGACAACCCACTCCAGTGTTCTTGCCTGGAGAATCCCAGGGATGGCAGAGCCCAATGGGCTGCTGTCTGTGGGGTCACACAGACTTGGACATGACTGAAGTGGCTTAGCAGCAGCAGCAGCAAGCTGATTGTTAGGCCTCTGAATGCCACTCTGGACAGAAAAGTAACATGATTTACTTGTTAAAAGGGTTATTCTGACTCTGTGTTAAGAATCAACTATATGGAACAAAGTTGGCAGGAAGGAGACAGTTAAAGTACCACTATCATCCAGGCAAGTGTTGCTGATGACTTGAACAAGGACAACAGTGAGGTTGCCAAGAAGTGGTTGGATTTTGGATACATTCTGAAGACAGAACCAACAAGTTTTCCTGACAGGTTGAATGTAAGGTATAAAAGTAAGAGAAGAAATAAGAAAGATGTCAAGTTTATGTTTCCCTACCCAGGAATTGAACCTGGGTCTCCAGTATTACAGGCAGATGCTTTACTGTCTGAGCCACCAGGGAAGCCCTATGATCAACTAGAAGAAAGAAATTTCCATTTATTGAGAGAAGAAAGATGAGGGAGGTGAATTCACTGAGGAAAGTTAGTGATAAGGAAAGGCATGTTCTCACAAAGTATTTTGAGGAAATGGGTCTAGGTTTACAAACAGTTTGGGTGAAGTTCTGACAGAAGCTTCTTGGAATGAAATGTGCTTACACTAAATTATACAGGATCAGTAGGATTTATGGATGTGAAGAGGAGCCCAGGTTAAGGATCTACAGAGAAGCTTAATGGGTCTTTATCCAGAATCAGGATGAACCATCGTTATTCAAACACAGTTTGCCATAGCCTTGGCTTTGAAAATGTGAGTTTATTCCAATGCAATTAATGTATTAGGGAACAGTTTGAGCATGAGTGAATTTTGCATTTGCTTTCAGTTCAGTTCAGTCGCTCACTCATGTCCAGCTCTTTGCCACCCCATGAATCATAGCACATCAGGCCTCCTTGTCCATCAGCAACTCCCAGAGTTCACTCAAACTCATGTCCATTGAGTTGGTGATGACATCCAGCCATCTCATCCGCTGTCGTCCCCTTCTCCTAATGCCCCCAATTCCTCCCAGCATCAGAGTCTTTTCCAATGAGTCAACTCTTCGCATGAGGTGGCCAAGGCATTGGAGTTTCAGCTTTAGCATCAGTCCTTCCAATCAACACCCCAGACTGATTTCCTTTAGAATGGACTGATTGGATTTCCTTGCAGTCCAAGGGACTCTCAAGAGTCTTTTCAAACACCACAGTTCAAAAGCATCAATTCTTCGGTGGTCAGCTTTCTTCGCAGTTCAACTCTCACATCCATACATGACCACTGGAAAAACCATAGCCTTGACTAGACAGATATGTTTTGGCAACATAAGGCCTCTGCTTTTTAATATGCTATCTAGGTTTGTCATAACTTTTCTTCCAAGGAGTAAGCGTATTTTAATTTTATGGCTGCAGTCACCATCTGCAGTGATTTTGGAGCCCCCCAAAAATGAAGTTAGCCACCTTTTCCACTGTTTCCCCATCTATTTGCCATGAAGTGATAGGATCAGATGCTATGATCTTAGTTTTTTGAAAACTGACCTTTAAGCCAATTTTTTCACTATCTTCTTTCACTTGCATCAAGAGGCTTTTTAGTTCCTCTTCACTTTCTGCCATAATGGTGGTGTCATCTGCATATCTGAGGTTATTGATATTTCTCCTGGCAATCCTGATTCCAACTTGGGCTTCTTCCAGCCCAGCATTTCTCATGATGTACTCTGCATAGAAGTTAAATAAGCAGGGTGACAATATACAGCCTCTATGTACTCCTTTTCCTATTTGGAACCAGTCTGTTGTTCCATGTCCAGTTCTAACTGTTGCTTCCTGACCTGCATACAGGTTTCTCAAGAGGCAGGTCAAGTGGTCTGGTATTCCCATCTCTTTCAGAACTTTCCATTTTATTGTGATCCACACAGTCAAAGGATTTGGCATAGTCAATAAAGCATTTACTTAGGTGTGATTTTTCTGTGAGAAACACAGAATGTAGAATGTACACCTGAATGTATAAAAAGAACACCTCACTGCACCAAGCTGTGTAGGAATATACAACATGCATACATACCTCATCTCAAGCATCCACCAGCCCCCAGTCCAACCTGAGTGCCTTGGGCCACACTCACCCTCCCACATCTGGTGTGACATCTTTCCCTTCCATTCTAGGTGACTCTCCTTCCTTCTCTTGACAACTGTTCACAATCAGTACCCTTCTCATCCTCATGTCTGCAAACACACTGCAGGTCTTTGTCAAGGTCAAGTTTCATTTTTTGGTAGCGTTTATGCATTTCTTAACCATTTGGCAGATATAAAACTATATTCCCATTTTTACTGGGTTTCTGTCTTCTGTTTACGCTTGTCCTGAATGGAATGTTGGTGTTTGCTGTGTGCCTAGCTCCATCTTGGTAAATAATCCACCTGCAATGCAGAAGACCCCAGTGTGATTCCTGGGTAAGGAAGACCCCTTGGAAAAGGGATAGGCTACCCACTCCAGTATTCCTGGGCTTCCCTGGTGGCTTAGCTGGTAAAGGATCCACTTGCAATGTGGGAGACCCAGATTTGATCCCTGAGTTGGGAAGATTCCTTGGAGAAGGGAATGGCCCATTCCAGTTATCAAGGGTCTTGTTAGATACCATACGTTGTTTTGATTTTGCCATGAGATCAATTATCCACCATGAAGGATAGTTTGCTTATAATTTAGAAAGATCACATGCAGTGTGGAGATTAGCTAAGAGGAGAAGGAGATTGTAGTCAAGAAGCTCAGTGAGAAGTTTGTTTCTTCAACACAGGCTGGAGGAGATGATGGTTAAATAGGTGGCAGCATTGCTGGACATAAGTGGACTGAATGGAATCAAGTTCTGATTATTTTTGCACTCATAGACTGTGTATCTGGTTTATATCCACAGATCAAGGAAAACAGTCAAATCAAAGAATATGAGCCTGAATATTATCTACTTACATCTACACATTTCAATATCTCCCCTTTGTTCTACCTGCTTTTTGCAGTTAATTCTGTTGAAAAGTAATATAATTATTAAGGAAACAAGTCCCTGGTAACAATAACACTGACTTTACAGTTTTCAAACCTAAAGATTTTGGTGCCAATTAATTCATCCACATAATACAGATGATAATAATATTCAGGTGTGTGTTCATTGTGTGTGAAACCATCTTTAAATGCTCATGAAAGATTGCCATGTGATAAATACTGTAAGAGATATACGTATTATTTTATTGTATAAAAATGTTTTGTATTCACTGTATCATTCCATCCTCATAGTAACCTCTGAAAATAATTTCAGTTCTTTGCATGAGGAAGTGGAGGGTCAAGAAGTTCATTCTTTTGCTCAAGGCCACTACCAAGAGACAATCTAGGTCCTCAGACTGAGTGTTCAGCTTTCAACTCCACCCACTTTTCTACTCTGAACCCCCTGAAATAGAGGGATTAACACCTGAGACTTGTTGAGCAAGTGAAGAACATCCCTTGTGTTGCTCTGACAACAGTTCTGCTTCCCTCCTTTGCTCCTTCCCAGGCTTCCATTTGCCTGTGCCACTCCACAGCAAGCATCTGATGAGATCCACAGCTCCCAAGCCCATTATACCATTTTTAGGTTTTATAAAATTAGACTTTGTGAAGTTCTTTCAGGAAGGTTCCTCAATTCTTCAGTCAGTATCACTCTGCTGTGATAATTAGCACAGAGTAGATTCAACCTCAATGATCTGATTTCAGCCCACACTGTATAAAACCCAAATCACATTTCCTGTAATCTAACCCCACCTATTTCAGATAATCAAGGATAATCTTTCTTTTCTTTATTTTTTCTTTCATATTCAAGGCAAGAATAAATGGGAAACATTGACAATCCCATTACTGTTTCAGGAACTGATTCAAAAGTGCCCCTAAATCTTAGAGAAAGTCCTTAAAGCAGAGATTCACTGTTGAATGCTTCAACCCCAAAGGTCTCATTGCAGAATAAATTACCTTTTGGGACTCTCTTAAGCCCCCTTGCTTATTTCATATTCGAAGCAATTTCCTCTCGCTTCATCCTGGAGCACAACAAAATATTTTGATTCTGTCGACCTGTTCCATAAGCAAGTCTGTATGTAGAAAACAGCTCCATAAAGGCCCAAAGACTGAACTCTGGAAAAGTCACTCCAAGCAGAAAAGCCACCTGGTGGCTGAAGGGAAGGTTGGTTCTCTAGGGAAAGGGCTCCGTCGGGAACATATCACTTGTTTCTCATACCACAGCAATTCTAGGGAACACTTAGAGACTAATTTCTTTTGCCACCACATTTTATTAATTGTTGATTATGCTCAGGTAAGTTAATTAGTAAGGAGATAATGAAAAACTTGAAGCTCATGGTTAAGTGAAGGGGAGAAGTTTAAGCATAATGAGGATTTTAAGGGTTTTCAATTTCCTTCCATTTTTGAAAACTGTGAAGAGCCATTTCCTTCTCCTCTGCCTAATGCCGTTAAAGTCAGGAATTAAAGCAAAGGAAAATCCATCAGGCTAAAATCCACTTTTTGCCTGCATGCCAAAGGACACTTTTTCAATGGCTCAGGAATAAAGCTCAGCAAAGTTTTCTTTCTTTAATGTATTTGCTTGATTTATTACTGAAGCGGCCTAAGGGGATTTAAGCAGAATTTAACATATACAAATAACAATCTTTCCAGCCAGAAAAAATCCTAAAATCCTAGAAAAATAAGTTTGCTGTGCCCTGCATGACAATTAGATGACAGATGATCAGGAAAACAGGGGCTGACACTTTGAGCCATTTGAGTGTTGTTGAGGAATGACATTGAGATTCAAGCCCGCCCACAGTGGGATCAGGAGAGGGGACATGGAGCTTTGAGAGATGTCCTGTTTGGGGAGCTTGAAAGATGAGAAGGGTAGGTGACATGGCTCTGGAGAGAGAAAAGTGGTGGTTGGGACACAGTGTGTCCTGCCAACATCACTGCAGTGCAACACGGAGTTATGACAGTGTTTAAAGATGTGGGGTTGGGGGAATGATTGCATTTATTGCTTTATTATTATTATTATCATCATTATTATTTTGACCATGCAGCATGGCTTGTGTGATCTTAGTTCTTGACCAGAGATTGAATCTGGGCCCTGGCAATGAAGGCACTGAATCTTAACCACTGGACCACTAGGGAATATCCCCCAACCTCACCCCACCCCACCCCACCCCACCCCC
>SJYF01000267.1:5310558-5321513 GCA_006410515.1 Procapra przewalskii | reverse complement strand
GTCTGGTATTCCCATCTCTCTCAGAATTTTCCACAGTTTATTGTGATCCACACAGTCAAAGGCTTTGACATAGTCAATAAAGCAGAAATAGATGATTTTCTGGAACTCTCTTGCTTTTTCCATGATTCATCGGATGTTGGCAATTTGATCTCTGGTTTGTCTGCCTTTTCTAAAACCAGCTTGAACATCTGGAAGTTCACGGTTCACATATTGCTGAAGCCTGGCTTGAAGAATTACTTGAGCATTACATTACTAGTGTGTGAGACGAGTACGATTGTGCAGTAGTTTGAGCCTTCTTTGGCATTGCCTTTCTTTGGGATTGGAATGAAAACTGACCTTTTCCAGTCCTGGGGCCACTGTAGAGTCTTCCAAATTTGCTGGCATATTGAGTGCAGAACTTTCACAGCATCATCTTTCAGGATTTGAAACAGCTCCATTGGAATTCCATCTCCTCCACTAGCTTTGTCCATAGTGATGCTTTCTAAGGCCCACTTGACTTCACATTCCAGGATGTCTGGCTCTAGGTGAGTGATCACACCATCATGATTATCTTGGTTGTGAAGACCTTTTCTGTACACTTCTTCTGTGTATTCTTGCTACCTCTTCTTGATATCTTCTGCTCCTGTTAGGTCCTTACCATTTCTGTCCTTTATCAAGCCCATCTTTACCTGAAATGTTCCCTTGGTATCTCTAATTTTCTTGAAGACATCTCTAGTCTTTCCCATTCTGTTGTTTTCCTCTATTTTGTGCACTGATAGCTGATGAAGACTTTCTTCTTTCTCCTTGCTATTTTTTGGAACTCTGCATTCAAATGGGAATATCTTTCCTTTTCTCCTTTGCTTTTCACTTTTCTTCCTATAGCTTTTGTAAACCCTCCTCAGAGAGCCATTTTGCTTTTTTGCATTTCTTTTCCATGGGGATGGTCTTGATCCCTGTCTCCCGTACAATGTCACGAACCTCATTCCATAGTTCATCAGGCACTCTATCTATCAGATCTAATCCTTTAAATCTATTTCTCACTTCCACTGTATAATCATAAGGGATTTGATTTAGGTCATACTTGAGTGATCTAGTGGTTTTCCCTACTTTCTTCATTTTAAGTCTGAATTTGACAATAAGGAGCTCATGATCTGAGCCACAGTCAGCTCCTGGTCTTGTTTTTGCTAACTGTTTAGAGCTTCTTCATTTTTGGCTGTAAAGAATATAATCAATGTGATTTCGGTGTTGACCATCTGGTGATGTCGATGTGTAGAGTCTTCTCTTGTGTTGTTGGGAGAGGGTGTTTGCTATGACCAGTGTGTTTTCTTGGCAAAACTCTATTAGCCTTTGCCATGCTTCATTCTGTATTCCAAGGCCCAATTTGCCTGTTACTCCAGGTGTTTCTTGACTTCCTACTTCTGCATTTCAGCCTCCTATAATGAAAAAAGCCATGACTACACAAGTCTAAATCCATGATGGCAATAGCTATACATGTCATGAATGCATTCCAGATAATACCTGCTTCCTCCCGTTGCTCTATTCTAAATTAATTTAATGTGGATGAATCTGACGTGTTAAATATATATTCATGCCTCATCCCTGGATGCAGGGAGGCTAGAAAAGGGCCTTCCAGAGGGTAGAAAATTGCAAGATAAAAGGGTATTATCTTGGGGAGGCTGTATTCATTATATAGGGAATTCTCTAGACAAAAGATGAATCCTCAAAGAAATGGAATATCTGTAAGACATGGTGATTTCTCACTACCCTGTCCAATGAGAAGGCCCCATCTCTCCAGACCTAATGTTAAATGAAGGTGGAAACCTAAGATAAATGAGACTTGAGTAAGTAGCATCTGTGTTGAAAGTTAATGGCTCACTCTTCTCAAATCAGGAATTATAGGCACCAGATACAATTGGACCTGTTGACTTGTGTCATGCTGACATGCGGCAGAAAGATCAAAGGACGGAGCTCACAGAGAGGAAAGGAGAGATAAGAGACGTAGTAAAGGCACAAAGGTGACTGTGTCACAAACACCTGGATCCACTTATGCCTGAAACCTCACAGTCTGGGCACTTTACAATTTCCTGAACTGACCTCTTCATGTGCTTACTTAAATGAGCTGCTTGTAAAAAGCCTAATGCAACTCCCATTCTCTAAACTGGAGCAATCACAGGTATGCTTACTGAGTAAAATCCTAGGATAAGGGGGCACCTAGGTAAGAAATGCACATTCTTTTCAGGAACTGAAAGTATGATGTTTTTTGGTGAATACTTCAAAGAGAAGATAATCAGGATACTTAGGATTCTCACTTGTGTCCTAATAGACATTGCAGCATCTTCTCCTGGCCAATAATTCAGGTGTTTTAAAGTAAGAGGGTCAGCACCCTTTGACTGGGACATATTTTCTAGTGAGTGTGGTTGTTAAACACACATATACCACCACCCCCAGCATATTATGGCTTTCTCCCTCTGTGTAGCTAGAACACACATTGGACCCAAGAAAGATGAGGTCTCATGTAGGCTAAACTTCATTATTTGTCTGTCAGCTGTCTTAATCCCTCCTCACCTTTGATCTATTCTACACTCTGATAATTTCCAATCCTTCATTCCACTGTTCCATTATCAATTAAACTAATGCTACTGCTTGTTTCCATGAAGAGACAGATGAAAACAGGCCAGGGTGAGCTGGTACCCTGACACCCAATACCAAGGGCAAGAGGTTCATGATAAACAGACTCAGGGTTCTTGCCTAAACAGGATTTTACAGGAAGGGCACAGGGTCATAAGAGAAGTTTTCAGAGCCTGAATAAAATCTGGTCCATCAGATAATCTTTGCCAATGTCTTCCTCGGAAACCAGCAGAATAGTAGCATCCATGTTGACCAAACAGGGTTTGGGGAATTCTCAGTCTTTTCATAAAAGCATGTTCATAACCTCAAAAGCTTACTAATAACTCATAACTATGCACTAAACACTGTAAGATATTATTACCTAATTTAATTCTCAAAAAACTCTGTTAGGTAGACTGTTGCTATTTCAAATCAACAACAGAGAAAGGAATGAAATCAGAAATCTCCTGATTGATTTACAGATTATATACAGAAAATATGTAAGTTAGAGTCTACACCTTAGTGACAGAGGAAACACCTATGGCTTGAAATCAGCTTTGTCTAAATCACAGTCTGCATTTGCTGCCTTACACCTGGCGTCTCAGCTGTGACAGATGCAGAGTAAGCCAACTTTAGCCAAAGAAGCAAAAATTAAAAGTTATCTGTTTAGTCTGGAAGCAGATAAATATATACTAAGATCAAAATGGGGAAAATAAGTATGAGGCTGTTGACTGTAAGAAATATTATACTGGGTCTGTTTCTCTCTAGGAGTTTGGAACAAGCTCATTCAGCTCTGAGTGCTTTCACATTCCCCCAATCCAGGAGAAAAGTATGAGAAAACGATCAGCTTCCAATTTCTGTGTCTCATTCCCTGGTTGGTGAGGGAGGTAGAAAGATTCATCAGGCTGATGAGATGGTGAGTTTAAAAAAAGAACAGAGAATGTACAGCAATATCCCTTTTAGACCTCCTGTAATACTCAAAATTCTCCAGAGGAAGAGAACCAAAACAATGTGGTTACATAAAGAAGAGATTTTTTTTAAGGTATTGGCTCATGTTCTTGCAGAGGCTTGGTGATGCCAAAATCTGATGGTGGAGGCTAACAGGCTGGAGACTCAGGAAAGAGTTGTAGTTCAAGTGCAAAAGCAGTCCGCTGGCTAACGAAAAAGAGCCCATGCTTCAGATGAAGTCTGAAAGCAGTCTTTTGGCAGAGTAATTCTCTCTTGCTTAAAGGAGGTCAACCTTTCTGTTCTGTCTTCAACTGATTGAATGAGGTCCATCTGTTTTATTAGAGTAGGAAATGGCAACCCACTCCAGAATTCTTGGCTGGAAAATTGCATGGATGAAGAAGCCCAGTAATCTGCTGTCCATGGATTTGCAAAGAATTGGACACGACTGAGCATGCAAACACACACACACACACACACACACACACATCCATGTTATGAAGAGCAATCTGTTTTATTCAAAATCCAGTGCTTTTGTTGTGTTTCATCCAAAAACACCCTTACAGAAACATCGGAATAATGTTTGACCAAATACCTGGGCATAATGACTCAGCCTAAGATACAAATAAAATTAGAGCCATGATCAGACTCTTTTTTAAGGCAGGCTCTCAAGCATGTAGGGTTCTGATTTTTCCAGCACTCCCAGGGACTGTGGGATGAGTTGGAGGAACACAGAGAGGGTGTATTCAAAGTCTGTTGGCAGTAGACTGGGTTCCCATCAGCTTACTAGCAAAAAGATAGCTCTTTTTCTTATTCCTCACAAATGGTTCCAACTTTGAGTAGAAGAACATAATAGGATGCTATTAGAAACAGATGCAAGGTCTTAGAATCTTAGAAATTAGTGGCAAAATTATGTACCTAAAATTCAGATAGATTGAGGTTTTTGGCTCGGCCAGGATGAGATGCTTTCAAATCTAAGATTTACTAAGCTCAGATCACTGAAGTATTTATGAACATGGACCACAGCTATCCCTAGTTTCTGTAAGTTATAGACTTGAAGCTATTTTTAAAAAGATGAGGGCCTAGGTGATCCCCCCTGGACTCTAAATAAGCACATCCCAGGGGCTTTATGATATAAAGGGCCATGGTGTTGAACATTGACCTGACTTACACAAGCAAGATTTGAGTTAAGAAGCAGGTAACGGGGGAAAGATTTGGGCCCAATTAAGATTCCTCAGTGAATGTTTTTGGTTTTAGTAGATGGGATGAGTTTTACTTCCAGCCTGAGTTTTTTGCAACAGCCTCAGGCAGAGACTTAGCATTATCATCGCAGTTAAGTTCAATATCAACTCAAGAGCCTTTGCATTCATAGACAGCCAGGATCAATTCAGTTCAGTTCAGTCACTCAGTTGTGTCCGACTCTTTGCAACCCCATGAATCACAGCATGCCAGGCCTCCCTGTCTATCTCCAACTCCCAGAGTTTACTCAAACTCATGTCCATCAAGTCAGTGATGCTCTCCAACCATCTCATCCTCTGTCGTCTCCTTCTCCTCCTGCCCACAATCCCTCCCAGCATCAGGGTCTTTTCCAATGAGTCAACTCTTCGCATGAGGTGGCCAAAGTATTGGAGTTTCAGCTTTAGCATCATTCCTTCCAAAAAAATCCCAGGGTTGATCTCCTTCAGAATGGACTGACTGGCTGGATCTCCTTGCAATCCAAGGGACTCTCAAGAGTCTTCACCAACACCACAGTTCAAAGCAGCAATTCTTTGGCGCTCAGCTTTCTTCACAGTCCAACTCTCACATCCATACATGACTACTGGAAAAACCATAGCCTTGACTAGATGGACCTTTGTTGGCAAAGTAATGTCTCTATTTTTCAATATGCTATCTAGGTTGGTCGTAACTTTCCTTCCAAGGAGTAAGTGTCTTTTAACTTCATGGCTATAATCACCATCTGCAGTGATTTTGGAGCCCCCCAAAATGAAGTCAGCCATCGTTTCCTCTGTTTCCCCATCTATTTCACATGAAGTGATGGGACCAGATGCCATGATCTTAGTTTTCTGAATATTGAGCTTTAAGCCAGTTTTTTCACTCTCCACTTTCACTTTCATCAAGAGTCTTTTCAGTTCCTCTTCACTTTTTGCCAATAAGGGTGGTGTCATCTGCATATCTGAGGTTACTGATATTTCTCCCAGCAATCTTGATTCCTTCTTGTGCTTCTTCCATTCCAGCATTTCTCATGATGTACTCTGCATATAAGTTAAATAAACAGGGTTGACGTGCTCCGTTGACAGCCTTGACGTACTCCTTTTCCTATTTGGAACCCGTCTGTTGTTCCATGTCCACTTCTAACTGTTGCTTCCTGACCTCCATATAGGTTTCTCAAGAGGCAGGTCAGGTGGTCTGATATTCCCATATCTTTCAGAATTTTCCACAGTTTATTGTGATCCACACAGTCAAAGGCTTTGGCATAGTCAGTAAAACAGAAATAGATGTTTTTTCTGGAACTCTCTTGCTTTTTCCATGATCCAGCAGATGTTGGCAATTTGATCTCTGGTTCCTCTGCCTTTTCTAAAACCAGCTTGAACATCTGGAAGTTCACGATTCATGTGCTGCTGAAGCCTGGCTTAGAGAATTTTGAGCCTTACTTTACTAGCATGTGAATAATGGCTTTTGAATATAAAGATGCAGCCTCATGAACAAAAGGGTAGTGGATTTTACCAACAAATAAATGCAATGAATAAGCATTTATAGGTAAAAGTACAGAGCAACTCCATGAAACACATGACAACTCACAAATTAAATAAAAAACAAAACAAAAGTTCTGTTCCAGCAACCTAGTCCATCTCTAGGAATTGATTTTTGTATTAATGAACTGGTTTAAGCTTTAGGTTTCTGTCTTGCTATCACAATGGGAGCAGTGGAGACTGGCAGCCACTGTAGAGTTGGCAGTATGTTTGGGCAGGAAGACGGGCAGGTCACGGGGTACAGTTAGATCACAGGGTCCAGGCTGGACAAATAGCAAAGAGGAAAGAGGATTCTCCTGGGTTAAATGCCCTTGAATGGAGTTGAAGAGAGAGTTGGGAACCTTTGCTGATATCAAATCAGAGAGGATGATGTTTCTGCCTCAGATCATATATAACAACAAGAATTTATTCCAGAGAGCAGAGGGCAGAGGCCCCCAGAGGGAAACCAGATATAGAAAACATCTAAGGCCTTTAAGAGTGGGGCCACAATGAAAGGGAATACTTCTGTAATAGATCAGAACAGCTGTGTGAAGTGATGACAATTTGCACCAATTTAAGGGATCAGGAAGGACAATGGCCACTCAGAGCCATTAAGAGTGTATTATAAGCAGCACAGCAGTTGCAGTAGGGGATGCAGTTACTCCATTGCTTTGAGTGAGTAGGAAAGAAGGAACAGGGACCAAGCGCCACTCTAAGAGAACTGAACAGAACAGTAATAAATCAAGAACAGCCATTTTATCCTTGTTGATCTGAAAGGAGAATGCCACCAGGTTGAGATTATCCTATTTAGGAAGGTGGGGGAGGATGGGATTCTTTTGGATGATGTTGTTTGTCAGCCCACAGTCATTGGCTTTGGACCTCTCATTAAGATGGGATTCCCTGGTGGTTCAGCTGGTAAAGAATCAGCCTGCAGTGTGGGAGGCCAGGGTTTGATCCCTGGGTTGGGAAGATCACCTGGAGGAGGGCATGGCAACCCACTCCAGTAATCTTGCCTGGAGAATCCCATTGACAGAGGAGTCTGATGGGGGCCACAGTCCATGGGTTCACAAAGAACAAGTGCATTTCATTAAGATGACAACCTACAAAAGATGCTACAGAGACAACTCTCTGCGACTCAAAAGAAAGAAATCAAAGGAATAATGGAGCTCAGATCCAGTAAAGTGTGTTAGCATAATAGAGAAGAAAAGGAAACCGACAGAAAAAACAACCAAACAAATGGTTAAACTGGACTAAGCTATCAAACCTTCCTTAAAAGAACATGGGAGAAAATGAAAATTAGACAGAAATAAGACATGAGGATCTTATCTTATTCAGCTGCAAAAGGTGTAGCAGAATTGTTACTTGGAGCCAGAAATGCTCAAAAGCTGAAGGAAGACAGGTTCTTGAGTTCACAGTAAAGGTCACAGTCCTCTCCATGGTAGGTTGAAAATGACTGAAATTAATAGGCTCATTTAGGTGCCTCTGGGCACAGGCTTCATAAGCAGCCCCTGCAGCTTTTGTTTGGTATCCTGCAGGGAGTGATCCTCCAACATAGACAAATATGGTGACAAGGATGAAATTATTCCCTAGCAGACAGCTTCTTATGCTCCTGGGAGATTCCATGACAAAGACCAGACTGGGAGGCACTAGGGGATGAAGCAAGTATCTGCTTTTCCGGGAGGCACTAGGGGATGAAGCAAGTATCTGCTTTTGAAATGGAGGTTAAAGCTTATGAGACTCACACTCAGTTCAGAGTCAAGGCACCAGAAGTCCAGGACTTGGAGGGAAATAAACTTTGGAAGCTTGAAATGTGAAAAGGACAGTAACATAATGAGGTGTCTGGAGCTGCCAATCACCTTTTTCCAAGGAAACTGGAAATATTCTTGGTGTCCTTCTGTCAGAGTAGGCATGGGCTGTAATTAACCCTCCTCTCATTGGGGGATTTTCCTTAAGAGAGCTGATGTTCACAGATTTTCCCTTCCAGATGCTTAGCAGAGACTGACTAACCGGTATCTTAGTAAGACAGAAAGCATTCATTTTTCCATCTTTGCATATTAACAGTGGGCTCCTTGAATTGTTGCGTGTATTGTGGCTCTGCCTTGCACCAGGATTGACAGTTGAGCTTTAATTGTACCTGAAACAGCTGTTCTTAGGGTCTAAGGATTCTTCTTTTAGAGTAGATGAAGACATGGTTCAGTTCACGTCATGCTTTCTTTATAGTCCAGGAAGGACTCTTGATTTCGTTTATATCCCTTTCCTCTTTATCTCCATTGCCCACTGGTGTGTCTCTCCCCCCTCAGGCATCCATGAAAATGCATTTTCTGTCTCCACTTGTGTGTTGCCTTTCTTTTATATAAGGAGGTGTGAGGCTTGCCCTGATTATTTATTTATAATGTCACCCCACCTCCAAGATATTCTCCTTCATATCATTTTTCTTCTTTGCACAAGTCAAAATCAAGCTCACATATATTTTGCTTATGTATCTTTTAAGCATCCCTGCCTTTCCAAATTAAAAGTAAGTTCCATGAGTGAAGGAATTTCTCTTTCGCCCATTACAGTGTCCCTAACTTCTGGCATAGTAACTATCACAGAGTAGGCTCTCAATAAATATCTGTGAAATGTGTGAATAAATGAATTCATAACAAATATTAGGGATGAACATGATTCTGTCTTTGCTTGTGTTTAGTCCACATAGAAAGTGAAGGACTGGAGATAAGGAAAGCTATATTGTCCTATTAACATCTGAACTCTTAAAAAGTGAGCTACTTTTTCACTGATGTTAAATTATTTCACCCATTCTGAGATTCTAAATATGACTGGACCAGAATGAACGGGAGGTTAAGCATGATGAAAAGAAAATGGAGGTGTTTTGTATTGAGAATATTGTATATAGTGAATACATTTAAACCATCCTGTGAGGTTACCATTGAACCTCTGGAGCATTATACTTTGTACAGAGTGACTGTGCCTCAAAGATTAAGGGATGAATTTGGAAAAGTTTTACGAGTCATTCAAATTGTTGCTCTGCACTATTTAGCTTTGGTGAGGGAGGGAGAAGAGAAATTGTCCACCAGTGGTTCTAGAAGGAAAAAACAAAGGAGCAAAGCTTGGGAGAGTGAGAAAAGACTCATAAATGAAGATGAAACACTGCCCCAAAATGATCATTCTAGTTTCCTGATGGGGAGAGCCACATACCTGGTCATGGAAACATTTGATAAGACCAACAGTTAAAGGAGCAAAAGCTGGGAAATAGAGGAGGAGCACTTACTTTTGTCTTTTTTTCCATATAGATGATTTCCATAACGTGTTCACTCTCTAGTAGATACAGGAGGCTGTCTCTTCTCTCAAAGGCTTCCCTTTTTACTTTCTTTGAAAGTGATTTATCTTGTTGGTATGGTAGGAGAGAGAATATTTGTAGCTTCATCTTTTTCTGGTTCTCTCTATTTTTTTCTTTTGTTTCTTTTATTAGAGTATAGTTGCTTTACAACTTTTTTTCATTTCTGCTGTATAGTAAAGTGAATCAGCTGTACGTGTACGTATGCCTTCTCCTTTTCGGATTTCATTCCTGTTTAGGTCACCACAGAGCACTGAGGCCCCCATGTTATATAGGCATCCATTAGTTATCTATTTCACAGTGGCTGATCCTTAAATGACACGTGCCTCTCTACTGATCCATGGAGCTAACATGCCTGAAAATCTGTAACTTTTAAGCAAGATTCTATTTAGGAGAAGGGAACCTATTAGAGGTTATAGTTGTGGCAACAGGTCAAGCAGCATTTTCTAACTCTACCTATCGGTCACAAAGCTGGGAGCTTTATCACCATTGTTTCTTCTAGTGCTCAGTGTTTCCAAACTCCTGAAATAATGGATAATACTTACCAGAACTTCCCTGGTAACACAGTGGTTGAGACTTTCAGTGCAGGGGGCACAGCGGTTCGATGCCTGGTTAGGAACATAAGATCCCACATGTTGGGGGAGCACGGTCAACTGTAGCGTATACCACAATAGATTTGGACTTAGGTAGAGAAGCTCTTTTCTTTCAGTACTTTGTGTGTGCTCGGTCACATCAGTCATGTCCAGCTCTTTACTCTTTATCCCCATGGACTATAGCCCACCAGGCTCGTCAAGAAGAAACTTGGAGTGGGTTGTCATTTCCTACTCCGGGGATCTTCTTGACCCAGGGGTCAAACCTGCATTTCTGGCATCTCCTGCATGGGCAGACATATTCTTTACAACTGTGCCACCTGGAAGCCCCTTCTCTACTATGGGTGATGCTTAAAAAGAGGAGAACTGCTTCACAAGGCCCTGGCATTCCATACCCCTAGAGGCTAAGCCACCATCCATACAAACATTGTTGAGTGTTGTTTTTCCCTAACATTGGACTTGTTATAAGATTGATAACAGTTCTCACACTGGCGTAGAACCCCCCCATATAGAGTTCACAGAGGATTTTAAGACATACCCTTTCCCTTACTATGAAGTCTTGTATATTTATTTTTGTATTTATGTATTCAATTCATTTGAGATGATGTATTATTCTAATTTAGATGTTTAAGTGACTCATCTTCCAAGTAGAGCCTTGAGAGTTTCCTTGATTTTATGAAGCAATAAAAACAAAAACATTTCCAAAACTGTAAATTAATAATAGACATCAGTGATTATTATCAACAGCAGTAACAGTACAAGGTTAAATAG
>SJYF01000267.1:5297432-5310551 GCA_006410515.1 Procapra przewalskii | reverse complement strand
TATCATTACCCAAATGTTGTAGTACTTTCATAGGGACTTCAGCATGCTTTGAAATATTCCTTACAATGAGGAATTTTAGCTTTGGTGAACTGATTCTGTTTTCATTTTCATTTCAGAAATTCACCAAAAGCAATCTCTGGCCAAATGCTATAAATCAGATGAGAGAATCAAAGAAGTAATATGATTTCTAGAACATCAAGAAGTGTAATTTAAGGGTGGGTTGGTTTGGGAGAACGGCATAAAAACATGTATACTATCATGTAAAAAAAAATTTAAAAAAAAATAAATAAATAAAAAAGTTCCATTGAAAAAAAAAGTGTAATTTTTTATTTACCTGGTTTTGTTATTTTTAGGGAGCAGTACTCATTCTTATCTGCTTTGTGAGGGGCATTGTAAAATAAATCTGAACCCTGAAAACAATTTTGTACTGCATTATAGTGATAAAGTACAAGACTTCCTTTGATTTATGGCTTCATCATTTATTATTTCTGGACTCTTGAAAATGGCTTAAGCTACCCCTAAGCCTTGGATTCCTTACTGGTAAAAATCAGTCTATATGGTTTTTCCTGTGGTCATGTATGGATGTGAGTTGGACTGTGAAGAAGGATGAGCGCCAAAAATTGATGCTTTTGAACTGTGGTGTTGGAGAAGACTCTTGAGAGTCCCTTGGACTGCAAGGAGATACAGCCAGTCCATTCTGAAGGAGATCTGTCCTGGGACTTCTTTGGAAGGAATGATGCTAAAGCTGAAACTCCAGTACTTTGGCCACCTCATGCAAAGAGTTGACTCATTGGAAAAGACTCTGACGCTGGGAAGGATTGAGGGCAGGAGGAGAAGGGGATGACTGAGGTTGAGATGGCTGGATGGCATCACTGACTTGGACGTGAGTCTGAGTGAACTCCGGGAGATGGTGATGGACAGGGAGGCCTGGCGTGCTGCAATTCATGGGGTCGTGAAGAGTTGGACACGACTGAGTGACTGAACTGAACTGAACTGAACTGAATAATATCTAATGTCTGGGGTCTGCAGTAAGAAAGATATGACATCAAGTATGGAAAGTACTTGGAACAGAATAGGTGCTCAGTAAATACTATACATTATACAGCATAATCAGGAACTCTTCCTCCTGGGGGCTCTCATAAGAGAGCACATCTTATTTTGATAAATAGATTATAGTTTCTTGATTACTGTGTCAAAAAAAATCATTAAAACAGTCACACGTTCTAAATATTGAAACAAATAATACTGTCAGGTAACTGGCTTAGAATACTGTGGCCTTAAAACAAAGCAGAGAACTCACTTGGGGATAAGGATCTAAATTTTCAAGAGGTTGAACTCTAGTATGTTAATATAGGATCAGCTTTCCCTGAAGCTATACTTTATGTGTATTGGTTCTCTCTTGCAGCCCTTTCCTTGGGGAGTCTGCTCTCAGTTTGCCTTCCAGGTTGAATTTAATATTGGCCACACTCCAAGGTGCAGCTAATAGCCCCTGGCAATTTGCCAAGGCCCTTCTCACTGAAGAATGTTGGTTATTCCTTAGCTTGGGCTTCACCTCTATTCCTCCAGGAGTGATGGCCTAGAGATGGGACTTCCTTTGTAGTCCAAATTTCTACACAAAGTACTAGGAGATGGCAAGAAGAATATAGCACTTTGAGCCTGGGCTTTATTGTCTTCAGGTCTTTAACAGTACTCTATGTCTAACTGTGTTTCACTGTTTAGAGCTGGTGCCAACATCTGAGAAAATTTTAAGAAGAAAATGCAGAAACCATGGAATGCAAGAATGATTAGAAGAATGTTGACTATCCTAAATTAGAAGGCCCCCAGTCCGACATTATTGTATCCAATAACCCATGGCTAAAATGGACTATGTCAAAGAGTGGAAAAGTCACAATAAATATCACAATGTGAAGAAAACTCCAAGGGATTTTCCTGGCTCTTGTCCCATGTCCCAGCCCATCAAACCCATGTCCCTTATGTCTCTTGCATTGGTAGGTGGGTTCTTTACTGCTAGCACCCTCTGGGAAACCCTACTACATTTTTACACAATAATAAAACAACAACAAGAAGAACAATCACTTAAATATTATAGCTCTCTTTAAAACTTCCTTCCAAGGGGACATGCGTATTTTGTCACATCTTGGTACACATTTGTTAATGTGGAGGAGAGTCATTGATAATGCAAATGATAAGCTCCTCACCGACTTTTTGTGAAACCAATGTATTTATGTGATTATTAATTACAAAAGAAACATTTCACTGCTAATAACTGTAATAGTGCTCCATATTCCATCCTGGGTATTCTAGCAATATCCTAGAAATAGCTTATTAGCAAATTATAAAATAATTTCAAATTTTTCAGTTTTCTATTCTAGGCTTCAAGTTATTTCGGGACAATTACCCTTAGAGAAAGTGAAGTTAACAACATTGTTTGGTTTGTTTGTCTGTAAGTTGGATAGATGAATGAATGAATGGATGGGCAGATGAAAGCAGAAGAGTGTGGTATGAGTATCAGAAGAATACCTTTATTTTTAGACAAATCAGATTTAGTATCCTGACTGATCAGTTTCTTCGCTTCTCTGAATTTCAATGTTCTCTGTAAAATGTGTATAATAAATTGACTTACCTTTAGCAGTATCAGACTTTCCTGGTGGCTCAGACAGTAAAGAATCCACCTGCAATGCAAAAGAGCTGGATTCTATCCCTGGGTTGTAAAGATCCCCTGGAAGGGAAAATGGCATTTCCAGTGTTCTTGTCTAGAGAATTCCATGGGCAGAGAGACTGACAGGCTGCTGTATGTAGTCTGTGGAGTCACAAAGAGTCAGACATGACTGAGCAACTAACACTTTCACTAGCAGCATTGTGAATATAAAACAAGATAATGCATATAAAACATTTATTATAGCCTGTCACACTGTAATTGTTCAAAGGAGGTGATGGATCTATCTACCCGTCTCTCAGGTTTGTTTATTTCTCTTCTTCAGTTCTTATCTCATTGCAGCAAAAATTTGGAATGAAAAACTAAAAGATTTAAGACAATAGTCAAGCTACAACTCAGTTCAGCTCAAGTAGACAGATCTTTTATTAGGCAAACACTCCCAAGACATGGGAGCAAGCTAACCCCAGAGGAACCATCCTAACATTCTCTCTTGACTTTCCCCTTTTTATACTTCCTGTCTCCTCCTTTTGGTTATGCCCTGTACAACTAGGGCTTGTTCCCACCACCAGTCAAGAAAAGAGATGCAAATAGGCATACATGCAAGGCTGACTGACAATTGCAATTTATGTAACAACAGGCTTTATTGTACATGTATTCCATAATTTAGTGTGTTATAAGCAGATGCATGAATGTATAGAATATTTATGAACTCTTACTGGGATCCTGGTTGCCTAAGGTTACTTGAGGAAGCCACCGTGGTGAGTTTGTATCCACTGTGTGTCTAGGGTGCACCTGCTGGAGTTGAAAAAGTCTCTGTGGTTATTTTTGTAGCACATCTGTGAGCTCTCCTGGGTGTATATCGGATGGGGTTTAGAGATTAACTTGCATCCTTTGGACCTAGACCACCCATCTTGCTCATGACTAACTTCCTAGGTAACATATCTATATATGATCATTATCATCCTCTTCCAGAATTAGCAGTAATATAGTAAAAATTAAATAAATGAATAATGGATCTGAGCTGTAGTACTAATTTGCTACATGACCACAGTGAAGTCAATTATTCTGGACAGAAATATTTTTGTCTTTGTATATTCAGGCTGCTATAACAAAAATGCCATTAACCAAATGGCATAAACAATAAACATGTATTTCTTACTGTTCTAGACTCTAGGGAGTCCAACATCGAGGCACCTGTAAATTCACTGTCTGGTGAGGACCCACTTCATGGTTCATCTATGGTTGTTTCTCGCTATATCCTCCCATTGTAGAAAGACTGAGGGAGCTCTGTGGGGTCTCATTTAGAGGTCACAAGTCCCACTTATGATGGATCCACCCTCATGAGCTGGTCATCTCCTGAAGGCCACATCTTCACAGTCCATCACATAAGAGGTTAGGTTTCAACTTGAGACTTTTTTAAGGGATACAAACATGCATTCCATTTTGTTGTTCAGTGGCTCAGTCGTGTCCTACTCTTTGTGACCCCAGGGACTGTAGCACACCAGGTTTCCCTGTCCTTCACTACCTCCTGGAGTTTGCTCAAACTCATGTCCATTGAATCCAGTGATGCCATCCTATCATCTGGAAGGACCAAAATGGAAATGTCATTCCATCTTTGTCCTTGTTTATAGTAACAGGGCCGATGAAAATGGCTTACACTTTCCATATTCTTCTGAAGTCATTCTATGACATAACTGGTAACTAAATGCACATGAGAGATATGTATTCATCTACAACTCTGATTTTCTCTTTGAGATTTAGACTTTTCTAAATATAATTCTTTCTTTAATAGAACTATTCAAATGACCCTCTAGAAACTCAAATTTAACATGTTTAAAATGGCTTATACTCTCTCTAAGTCACACTCCATTTCCATTTTTTTTCTTTATTCCTTACTTTGGTTAATAGGATCCACATTTACCAATGCAACTAAGATAAAACACCTCCAGAGAGCATATATCTCTCCCTTTCCTTCACACCCCATGCCCTATCAGTCATGAAATTATGTTGATACTTCTTTTAGAATGTCTGCATTTATACTATTGGTGCCCAAGGCTCTAGTTTAGAATTTAGCTCTTTGTGGATAACATAAAGAGTGTAATATCTCTTTTTCCTGAGACTAGCTTTGGTGCTCAGTGAACTGTCACCACCATCATCAGTCTTGGCAAAAGGAGTCATACATTCTGGCCATGTCATCTGATAATGAGACTCTACCGCTAGGAAGGTTGAACTTTTGTCTGCTTACTCTCCAGTCATCTCTAATGCCAGGCTCAGCGCTTAGAAATACATACCATACCTTGATTTAGAAATGAGGAAAACTGGTGTGTGAAGCAGACACACCATTATCTGGGGAATCCAATAAGTATGAAAAATTTCAAGCCAGCAGAGGAAACCCTCGACCTGAAGAAATCTCATGACCTGAAGATCTTTGCTGTAGAATCTTTCCTGTGACACTCGAGACACGCGTCTTAGTGAAGAAGAAGCCATAAAGCTCATTTACTCCTCTGGATACACTGAATCATGGGTTTCTTAGGGTCAAAGACTGTCTCCTTCCTCTTTGTTTCCTGCAGGAAGCAAAGTTTTGGGCACAGGGTACACACTCAGCACATGTGTTGAAATGAACAGAAACTGTGTGTTACTTTTTAAACAGGAAGCACTCTAACTATAATTTATCTGAAAAGCCGTAATTAAATTTCTTTAGGCATTCAGCACTTTAAACTGGTAATTTATTTGCCATGCAAATCAGTGAATTTATATTGTTTCAACAATACACTTTAAAAAGTCAAATCACCAAGGTAACTTGAAGGAATATGATTATCTGCAGAGGCCTGGTATAAGATTTCTCCTAGCACCTTCAGAAAAGTGAGAGACTAGAATCTGTCGTATCAGATGAGGAGATAATACATACAAAAACACACAGGCACACATACACACACACACACACACAGAATACATCCTTGTCTGTTTAGACAAGATAAAGAAAAATAAAATGTAAGAAAATATATTTTTGGAGTTGTCATTCTTTTTTGGGATAAAGAATTTATCATTTAACAAGCTAATTCATTGTACATTTACAATATACACATCTGGCAATAGACAAAGTTAAGCAAAAGAGAATAATTTTTTAAATCTCTTCATTTAAATTAATTATTTTTACGAGCAGCTAAACAAGACAAACTGCCCCAGTGACAGAGGTAAAGAGTTTGCCTGGCAATGCAAGAGAAACGAGTTCAATCCTTGGGTTCGGAAGATCCCCAGGAGAAGGAAATGGCAACCCACTCCCGTATTCTTGCCTGGAAAATCCCATGAACAGAAGAGCCTGGCGGGCTACAGTCTATGGAGTTGCAAAAAGAGTCAGATATGACTTAGCGACTAAGCAACAGCAAAAAAAAAAAAAAAAAGGCAAAGTAACTCACACAAAGCAAGATCTCTGAAGAGTCTGAGACCTGACATTCTGCAGCACTCTTGAGGGTGCTGGGGTCTGGATCCTCCCATGCCACTGTGCTACCCAGGAGCTAGGGCAGCATCTAGAGCCTCAGGTTAAAACTGGAGCAAGAAGGGAAAGCAGATATACAATTTGAGAACTCTTCCCTGAAACTAAATAAATGAACCAGATAAGCAAGAACCTCCTTCATGACTGATATTATAAAATTGAGCCCCTTATTTTTAGTCTGAAAATTCATTCATGGAGACATCAAACAAAAAGTCTAAATCTTCTTTCAGCACAGCTTTTCATTTACAGCAAGGACACTGAGTTAGATGAGAAACTCCCAACAGGGTTAGATATTTTTGTGAGCTCTAGTAACTGTAAGAGTAATGCAGAACATAGAATATATGTTCCTACAAAAAGAATAGGATGAACAAAAACCTAGAAATAGACTCACGACTTCTTGACATTTTCTTGACAACAATGATAAAAAATTAAAACAGACTCTACTGAGCTAAGTCCAATTCCCTGCTGAACCTGACCACTGTGTGATCTCCCTGTCATGTCCTGCCAGGTCATGGAAGGTATAAGTTAAGGAAAGATCCACCCTGAAAATTCCCTTAGATCTAAAACAACATTCGTTGGACACCCAGAGAAACATAAAAGAAATCCTCCCCCAAAATATTCAGTTTATTTCCATAATAGTTCAAAGTAAACCTGACTTCACTGAAGTGTAAATGGAAAATAAAATACCTACTAGGACACACTAAAAGCAATATGAAAAGTGAAATGAGATGAACAAGAAATTGATTAATTTATTAATTGATTTTTTTCAACAAACAGCAAATATTTATTAAATATCTATGTGCACAGGGTACTTTTCTAGATCATAAAGATACAGTGATTGCAAGAATAAAGAAATATCTCTCTCCTAATGGGGTGCATGGTCTACTGGAGAGATAGATATACTTATTTACCAACAAATAAATCAAATATATGACTTGCTAGTAGATGATAAATGATGAGAAGGGAAATCAATGAGAGGAGAGGAAAGTGGAGTGTTGGCAAAGTTATTTGCCCTATACACAAATGAGCCATCTGACACTTGGTTTAAGGGAAGTGGGTTGTTTTTGGAGAATGACTTGATCTGGGTAAAGAATGAAAGGAGATAAGCCAAGAGACGAAGCTTTTTTGGAGGATGTAGACTCCAAGGACCACATCTTTCCTCACAGTTACGATATACAAGTGAGGAAATAAGCTCTTTCTTGTTTTGTTTTGTTTTCCCTAGAACATGTGTGGGCTTCCCAGGTGATGCTAGTGGTGAAGAACCTGGCTGCCAGTGCAGGAGACATGTGACGTGGGTTTGATCCCTGGCTTGGGAGGATGCCCTGGAGAAGGAAATGGCAACCCGCTCCAGTATTCTTGCCTGGAAAAATCCCATGGAAAGAGGAGCCTGGAGGGCTACAATCCATGGGTTTGCAAAGAGTCAGACACAACTGAACTACTAACACACACATGGAGCATGTGGAGTGCTAAACTACTCTCTTGATCCATGGGCAAGACAAATATCACTCCTCTTTTAATGAAGTCCTTGAGAGTGAAGGAAGAGTGGTCAGAACAGAGGAAACAAAAATATCTGTTCTGTTTTGTATCTGCATCAAGTAGAGGCAGAGAGACCAATAGAGGAAGAGGTACTTGTTCCTAGTGAGTCGTGTCTGACTTTTTGGGACCGCATAGGCTGCAGCCCGCCAGGCTCCTCTGTCCATGGGGATTCTCCAGGCAAGAATACTGGAGTGGGCTGCCATGCCTTCCTCTAGGGGATCTTCCCAAACCAACAACTGAACCCAGGTCTCCACATTGGAGGCAGATTCTTTACCATCTGAGCCACCAGAGAAAACCAGGAATACTAGAGTAGGTAGCCTCTCCCTTCTTCAGGGGATCTTCCTGGCCCAGTAATCCAACTGGGGTCTCGTGCATTGCAGGTGGATTCTTTACCAGCTAAGTTGCCAAGGACACCCCAAAGGAAGAGGTTCTGTCTTCAACTTCTGTCTTCAAATAAATATTCTATCTTCAAATAAATTGATTTAAATTTTGGTGTAGGAAACAGATATGGCATTGTAGAAAATAAAGCTTTGTACTCTTTAAAAAAAATTAAAGAATGGTAGGTCATATAATAGTTTTATTCCTAGCCTTTTAAGGAACCATCATAGTGTTCCCACAGTGGATGTATCAATTTGAATTCTCATCAACAGTTCAAAAAGGTTCCCTTTTCTCCATATCCTCTCCAGCATTTATTGTTTGTAGATTTTTTTTTGATGATGGCCATGCCTACTGGTGTGAGCTGTTCCCTCATTATAGTTTTGATTTGAATTTCTCTGATAATCCCACTACTGGGCGTATATCCTGAGAAAACCATAATTGAAAAAGACACATGTTCCCCAATGTTTGTTGCAGCATGATTTTCATTAGTTAAAATATGGAAGCAACTTAGATGTCCATCAACAAATGAATGGACAAATAAACTGTCATACATTTATACAATGGAATACTGCTCAGCTATAAAAAACATACTTTTGAGTCAGTTCTAATGAGATGGATGGGCTTCCCTTTTGGCTCAACTGGTAAGTAATCCACCTGCAATGAAGGAGATCTGGGTTGAGTCCCTGGGTTGGGAAGATACCCTGAAGAAGGGACAGGACACCCTGTCCCTAGGGAATTTCTGGCCTAGATAATTTCATGGACTCTATAGTCCGTGGGGTAACAAAAAGTCTGATAAACTGAGGGACTTTCACTTTCAATGAGGTGGATGAACTTAGAGCCCAATATACAGAATGGTTAGTAAATAGACATCCCTAATAAGAAATCTGGATTTTATATACACATAAAATTAAATTAAGCAGAAAAAAAGTATGCTTGTGTGTGTGGTCAGTCATATGTGACTCTTTCACACCTTCACATATTGTAGCCCACCAGGCTGCTCTGTCCATGGAATTTTCCAGGCAAGAATAATGGAGTGGGTTGCCTTTTCTTACTCCAGTGTATCTTCTCCACCCAGGTATCTAAACCATGTTTCTGCATTGACAAGTAGATTCTTTGCCACTGCCACCTAGGAAGTCCAGAAAACACACAGTTCAGTTGCTCAGTCGACCCCATGAATCGCAGCATGCCAGGCCTCCCTGTCCATCACCAACTTCCTGAGTTTACTCAGACTCACATCCATCGAGTCAGTGATGCCATCCAGTCATCTCATCCTCTGTCGTCCCCTTCTCCTCCTGCCCCCCAATCCCTCCCAGCATCAGAGTCTTTCCCAATGAGTCAACTCTTCGCATGAGGTGGCCGAAGTACTGGAGTTTCAGCTTTAGCATCATTCCTTCCAAAGAAATCCCAGGGCTGATCTCCTTTAGAATGAACTGGTTGGATCACCTTGCAGTCCAGGGGACTCTCAAGAGTCTTCTCCAACACCACACTTCAAAAGCATCAATTCTTTGGCTCTCAGCCTTCTTCACAGTCCAACTCTCACATCCATACATGACCACAGGAAAAACCATAGCCTAGACTAGATGGACCTTAGTCAGCAAAGTTGTGTCTCTGTTTTTGAATATGCTATCAAGGTTGGTCATAACTTTCCTTCCAAGGAGTAAGCGGCTTTTAATTTCACGGCTGTAGTCATGTTCTGAAGTAATTTTGGAGCCCAAAGAAACAAGTCTGACACTGTTTCCATTATTTCCCCATCTATTTCCCATGAAGTGATGGGACCAGATGCCATGATCTTCTTTTTCTGAATGTTGAGCTTTAAGCCAACTTTTTACTCTCCTCTTTCACTTTCATCAAGAGGCTTTTCAGTTCCTCTTCACTTTCTACCATAAAGGTGGTGTTATCTGCATATCTGAGGTTATTGATATTTCTCCCAGCAATCTTGATTCCAGCATGTGTTTCTTCCAGCCCAGCGTTTCTCATGATGTACTCTGCATACAAGTTAAATAAGCAGGGTGACAATATACAGCCTTGACGTACTCCTTTTCCTATTTGGAACCAGTCTATAGTTCCATGTCCAGGTCTAACTGTCGCTTCCTGACCTGCATACAGGTTTCTCAAGAGGCAGGTCAGGTGGTCTTGTATTCTGACTCTTTCAGAATTTTCCACAGTTTATTGTGATCCACACAGTCAAAGGCTTTGGCATAGTCAATAAAGCAGAAATAGATGTTTTTTCTGAAACTCTCTTGCTTTTTCCATGATCCAGCGGATATTGGCAATTTGATCTCTGGTTCGTCTGCCTTTTCTAAAACCATCTTGAACATCTGGAAGTTCATGGTTCATGTATTACTGAAGCCTGGCTTCAAGAATTTTGAGCATTACTTTACTAGCATGTGAGATGAGTGCAATTGTGCAGTAGTTTGAGCATTCTTTGGCATTGCCTTTCTCTGGGATTGGAATGTAAACTGACCTTTTCCAGTCCTGTGGCAACTGCTGAGTTTTCCAAATTTGCTGGCATATTGAGTGCAGCACTTTCACAGCCTCATCTTTCAGGATTTGAAGTAGCTCTACTGGAATTCCATCACCTCCACTAGCTTTGTTCGTAGTGATGCTTTCTAAGGCCCACTTGACTTCACGTTCCAGGATGTCTGTCTTTAGATGAGTGATCACACCATCATGATTATCCAAGTCGTGAAGATCTTTAGATCTTTTTTGTACGGTTCTTCTGTGTATTCTTGACACCTCTTCTTAATATCTTCTGCTTCTGTTAGGTCCATACCATTTTTGTCCTTTATCGAGTTCATCTTTGCATGAAATATTCCCTTGGTATCTCTAATTTTCTTGAAGAGATCTCTAGTCTTTCCCATTCTGTTGTTTTCCTCTATTTGTTTGCATTGATCTCTGAGGAAGGCTTTCTTATCTCTTCCTGCTATTCTCTGGAACTCTGCATTCAGATACTTATATCTTTCCTTTTCTCCTTTGTTTTTCACTTCTCTTCTTTTCACAGCTATTTGTAAGGCCCCCCCCCCAGACAGCCATTTTGCTTTTTTGCATTTCTTTTTCATGGGGATGGTCTTGATCCCTTTCTCCTGTACAATGTCCCAAACCTCATTTCATAGTTCATCAGGCACTCTATCTATCAGATCTAGGCCATTAAATCTATTTCTCCCTTCCACTGTATAATCATAAGGTATTTGATTTAGATCATACCTGAATGGTCTAACAGTTTTCCCTACTTTCTTCAATTTAAGTCTGAATTTGGCAACAAGGAGTTCATGATCTGAGCCACAGTCAGCTCCTGGTCTTGTTTTTGTTGACAGTATAGAGCTTCTCCATCTTTGGCTGCATAGAATAAAGTCAATTTGATTTTGGTGTTGACCATCTGGTGATGTCCATGTGTAGAGTCTTCTCTTGTGTTGTTGGAAGAGGGTGTTTGCTATGAACAGTGCATTTTCTTGACAAAACTCTATTAGTCTTTGCCCTGCTTCATTCCGCATTCCAAGGCCAAATTTGCTTGTTACTCCAGGTGTTTCTTGACTTCTTACTTTTGCATTCCAGTCCCCTATAATGAAAAGAACATCTTTTTTGGGTGTTAGTTCTAAAAGGTCTTGTAGGTCTTCATAGAACCATTCAACTTCAGCTTCTTCAGTGTTACTGGTTGGGGCACAGACTTGGATTACCGTGGTATTGAATGGTTTGCCTTGGAAACGAACAGAGATCATTCTGTCATTTTTGAGATTACACACACATATCTATATCTATATATATAAATATATAAGCAATTCAATATTATGTATAATAGAAAATTATGAACATATTAATAAACAATAATATATTGCATATTTATATATTATATTTCATATAATACTATATGTTATATATAGAAAAACCTAAGCTTATACATAATATATTCATATTATAAATTTATATATGAGGCTTAATGCTTTTAAGAAAGTTACTAAATATCCCACATTTAGTGTGTAGCCCAGGATTCAAACCTAGGTAGTCTGACTTCAGGATCTGCATTCTTAACAGCCATGCTATAGAGTGAAGAAGGTAAAAAATACCTAAAGGACATGAAAAATTATACTCCTGAAAGAGAAGCACAAATGTCTTTCAAAAATTTGAAATTATATTTCAATTTAATTTTCATCACAGACATGAAAATTCATAAAAACAACTGTGAGATATCGTGATTTGCCTATTGGGTTGGAACTCACAGAATTAATGGGCAAAGGAAAAAAAGAGATATTCACTAAGATTGGTCTTCAGAGTATAAATTTATACAACTGTTTATGGAGCTGATTTGCTAGTAAAGCAATAGTCTTCCTTAGTCCTCAGAAGTATATGTAAATCCTTCAGTCTCCTCTCTTCCTAAACACTTAGCTTTACAAGGATTAAATCATGTGCTTCTACAGCTGCTGACCTTCAACATCCCCGGAAAGGAATTCAGGGTTGAGCGCAGAAACAAGGAATGCTATTCTCAGGGTAAAACTGCAGGATAGGTCTTCAGATAAACATTTTCACTAGTCAATTTTATGAGCCACATTCTCATATCCTCTCATATCTAGAAAAGCACTAGAATCCTTCATGTTGACAGCTGTTCCTCGTGACTAACAAAAGCTTCACGAGACTAGCAGAAACCTTCTGGAAAAATGTGTACTTGATTGCATGCGTTCCCTTTTCACCAAAATCGTATATATACTGACCACTAGCCCCTGTCTCTTTGGAGCAGTTTCTTAGAGCTATCTGAGGTAACTTCTTCCAGACTTCAGTCCTCATTTTGCTCCCAGTAAGGCTTTGTTCTCAGCTCTCATATTGTGATTTCTTTTCTAAGTTGACAGTGAAATAGCTTATGCTTTTATTGTTATGAATGTTATCACAATTATTATTTAACTAAAACAAAGTTTAAAAAAGCTAACTACAAAGGAAAAAGACAGTTAGCTTGAATCTTAAGAATAATCATCAAAAAGATCTCAAATGGAAAACAAAGAATGCATAGGTGTGTGTGCAAATTAGAAATAGTAAACATATTATATAAAGGTCATAACCTGGTAACCCT
>SJYF01000267.1:5235370-5246594 GCA_006410515.1 Procapra przewalskii | reverse complement strand
TGTTTCCACTGTTTCTCCATCTATTTCCCATGAAGTGATGGGACCAGATGCCATGATCTTCATTTTCTGAATGTTGAGCTTTAAGCCAACTTTTTCATTCTCCTCTTTTACTTTTATGAAGAGGCTTTTTAGTTCCTCTTCACCTTCTGCCATAAGGGTGGTGTCATCTGCATAGCTGAGGTTATTGATATTTCTCCCGACAATCTTGATTCCAGATTGAGTTTCTTCCAGCCCAGCATTTCTCATGATGTACTCTGCATAGAAGTTAAATAAGCAGGGTGACAATATACAGCAAGATCATAAAACTAAAAGATTAAGAAAGTGGAAACTCAATTACAGAATCTGCATGCCTAAAACGTTCTAAACATCATGCATTATTATTAAATACAAAGGGTTCATGAAGAAGACTAAAGCAAGAAAAGTCTGTAACATTGAAGGCAGATTCTTGACCTCTCAAAATATATTACACAGTGCTGGTGATTGCCATGGGTTCTCCATTTATGCATCCTGAGACTTTAATATGTGACCTCATATTTGTGAGGTTTGTTAATAATATAGTAATATAATAATAATAATAATAATATGTTTGTGAATCTATATTATGGAACTATATTAAGACCTATCTCATATGTAAGAATTAGTGAAATGAGAAGCCACATGCAAAGTTCTATCCATAGTTATTGATAATAAAAGCAATCACTCATTATTATGAGCCTTTTTTTTTGGGGGGGGGGCAAGGCATTGAGTTTAGGGCAATATCTGGAAGGCTTTGTGGCTTAGTTTCATGTGTGTATGCTAAGCTGCTTGTCATGTCCAACTCTTTGTCACCCCATGCGTTGTAGCCCAACAAGCTCCTCTGTCCATGGGATTTTCCAGGCAAGAATAGTGAGGTAGGTGCCGTGCTCTCTTCTAAAGTTGATTATCTAAGAGGAGAGAGAATTGATCAGTGCATCTCTTCATAAGTTTGTGGGGGGCTTTTGTTTTGCTTGTTTTTTTCATTGATTCTCACAGCAACACTGAGAACTAACTCTTTGCCATTTTGGTTGATCAAGGATGGTCAAATAGTCCCATATGGTTCAAATTAATCTAAAACTCCATTGCAGTTAAGGAAATAGTCTGAATAGGTTTAAATAGCCTGTGTACACTCACATTTGCAAAGAGTGGCAGAGGCATGAACTACTCAGTTTTGCCTGTTCCAAAAGCATATTCTTTTCATTTTCTTTCTCAAAAACACTCGTAACACCTTCATTTCAGGAAGCATAACTGCCGTGAGCTTTCTTTGTTCCCGATATATCTGAGAGAAACATACTAAACCTCAACAAAAAATAATTACTGAAAAATAGTCTCTCTTCCAGTTTAAATGTAAGAACCTCCAATTATTCCATTCCTGTTTTTCTAGCCTCAATGCACTTGAGATTGACACTTTATGCTCTCATGTTAAACTATCATTTGACAGCTTATTGAACATTCAAAGAAAGGCTGAGGCAAAGTCTGAACTTTGCCTTCTCACAACACCTCTCAGAGTACTAAGAAATGGAAGCTCTGTTGTTTGTTTCCCTTACATCACAAAACCACTATCCCTGAGATGAGCTGGAATTCCTCAGCCTAAATTGTGCAAGCTACTGTGCTGAGCATCATATTGTTTGTGGGAAAATCTCTCACCTTTATGATCTTCATTTCTGCCTAATCGTCTAAGACAAGAATAGCATGCTGGGCCTAAGGGGGAAATTTTCCATTGCTACTGAAAAGATAAATGCTAGGAAGCAAAATGAACCAAGCAAATTACAGCCTTAAAAAAAATAAAATAAAATAATGGCAAATTGGTTTTCAGAAATGATATAAGAGCATTGACGTTTTTAATACTTTTCCCTTTCAATTGTGGCATTTTACATCAAGGTTTTTATAACATGCAAGACAAACACTTACAGATGTTTGAAGTACTGTGTGTTGCTTAATATTTTTAACTATGTCTCCCCTGGAATCTGTACTCTTCAAGAAAGGCAGCTATTTTTTTAACCAATGCTGACTAAAAGTGAACAGAAGGATTGCATTTAAAGAAGCGTGGCAGTCATTCATTTACTTTGTTTTCAATCTGTATAATAATGGCTCTAATGTCACTTGATGAACTGTGAAAATGTCCCAATTTTTAAGAATCGGTAAAGGCAGGCAGCTTATGTGATGCTTCAAACATCTGATGAGCTGCTAGATGACAGAGCTGAAGGGAAGATTGATTCTTTTTTTTTCTTTTTTTCAGAACCACATATAGTCTACAATAATAAGCCAATTTCTTGCTAGTGACTCATTTAGAGAAGCAATTTCTAAACATATTTTCATTAGCTGCAATGAGCATTCTCAAGGTTTCACATCTTAGGCATCAACTTGATGGGCTGCTAATTCACTAATTGAGATGGGTGTTTTATGAGTAGCAAAGCACTGTAGTTACGGATCATCAAGTGTGAATCTTACATAGATAAAATCTATTATTCACAAGAGGCCTATGCACTTGACTTAAGCATTTTCAGGAGAGGCTGAACTTAAAACTGAGCAGAGAAAAAGAATCCACATTTAGACTCTAATATCATAAAGAATACACATAAGGCTGTGGCTCAGAGCATGACCACTGTGATGCTTCTATGCACCAAAGTAAAAGTGAAAGTGAGGTCACTCAGCCATGTCCAACTCTTTGCCACCCCATGGACTATAGCCTACCATGCTCCTCCATCCATGGGATTTTCCAGACAAGAGTCCTGCATTTGGTTGCCATTTCCTTACAGGCACCAAGCATGACACAAATGTTGAAGGACATTGGCCTTATCTTCTGGGAGTTGAATGATAATAGGTACTCAAGACACTAGGAGCTAATGGTGAGTTTCATATCACTCAAAGATATCTTGAGAACCGGTTCATCAATATAAAAAATAGATAAATGTATCTATTAATACATATAATAATGTAGAAAGTCTCACCTTAAAATATTGGATAGAAGTTGAGAGTCTAAGTGATGCATAAAACTCAAAGTTAATCTTAAGAGTTACAGTTAACACATCCAGGAAAATGAGTTCAAAACTGTCCATCTCCTACCATCATTTTTCTTTGTTTGCAATGATAACAGAATAGATACTCTAAGAAAATGCACTCTCAAGAGTAAAGTCTTTTGGCTCATATTCCAGTCTGGGCCATTATCCTGGTGATTGGGCCTGGATAAGAGCTGGCACCAAAGTTTCTGTAAAATTCCTGGTCCTTTACATTTTCTGTACTCAGAGGAGCAAAAAGATCTCTCTAGCAAGTCGTAGCAGTCCTGTCTGATTCTTTTGACACCATGGTCTGTAGCCCCACCAGGGGCTTCTGTCCATGGAATTCTCCAGGCAAGAAAACTGGAGTGGGCAGCCATTTCCATCTCCAGGGAATCTTCCTGACCTAGAGACTGAACCCAGGTCTCCTGCACTGCAGGCAGATTATGTACCATTTGAGCCACCATGGAAGCCCTTAGTACAAAAAGGAAGAGGAGATCAAAATGAAATATTAGAAATCCCTTAGTAAGTTGCCCTCACTCTGTCCCTGATCTCCATGCTGGTGCTTCACTGAAGTCCAGTGGTCGAATGTTCATTACCGCAAAAGACAATCCATTCAAATTTTGGTGGTGGTGGTGGCGGCGGTTTAGTCTCCAAGTCATGTCCAGCCCTTGCAATCCAAAGTTTTGTGTTCTTGTTTTTTTCTTTTTTTTTTTTTTTTTGGCTGTGCCCAATAGCACACAGAATCTTAGTTCCCTGACCAGCAATTGAACCTGCACCCTCTGCACTGGAAGCTCAGAATCTTAACCACTAGACTCTCAGGGAGGTCCCTTCCCAACTTCAAGTAGCACTTTAATTTCAAACTTTCTCTCTGTAACCGTCATCTATTGGTTATACATCTTCTCTGTAGAGATGATATAAAAAAAAAAGTTAAATATTTCTTTGTTAGGATGGCTTTCTGAGTATGTACAGAGATCTTTAAGATAGCGTTCTTCTCCAAGTTAAATATCTCCAGTTCTCTCCACTGTTCCTCACACAACTTTGGGATAATTTATGTCTCTTCTGTCTGCCTTTGTGCCATGTTCTGTTCTGATATTCAGTTCTGATGTTACAGAATGGTTGTTTGCCAAATATTCCAATGTTATTCATAAAATCTTGCCTTTAGGATATAAAATTCATAACTAAGATTTACTGACCCTATGGTGCAAAGTCACTGCAGGAACGCAGAGAAGATGTTTGTTATTGAAGGACTTTCTGCAACTCTGGTTTGTAGTTTGCAAAAGTAGTATATGGCAATAATAATAATGATACCAACAATGATAATAGTATAAACAATAATGTTTACCAACCACTTACTTTGAGTTTGCACTAGGCATATTGGGGTTATAACTTGTACTATAATTCTATATTTTCCCTATTTTATGAATGCAAAGACCAGGGTTTAGAAAGGTTGACTGTCTTGCCAAAGATTACTCTGTTTAATTGTCAGAACTGAAATCAGAAAGCAAGTCTGTCTGAACCTCAACTATTATTCAGTGTTTCTTCCACTACTCACACACTCACTATTCACACATATACACTCTTACCCCCCCACCCTCCGCCACACACACATATTTAACCCCAAATAAAATATATCCTTTTGACCATTTAACTTTTGCGAAGCCAGCCTGGTTTCATGAGCACTGCTACTTTCAAAGGAAAGCAAGAAGTACCTCTGGGTGAGCTATGCTGTCAGCTCAGTTTCAACTTGGTGCATGACAAAATGAGAAAAGTGTTCAGGTCTTTGCAACTCTGTGATTTTAGATACAGGATGAACTGGATTTACTGAATTGGTGGTTTTGAATCCTAACTCTGCAGTCTATTAACTGTGTTTTTAGGCAAGTTACTTAACATCCATTGAAACACAGTGGCTTTGACTGTCAACTAGGTTATCACAGGTTCATTGACAGAGATTGTCATTAAATGAGAAAAAATAGGAGAGTATTTGATACAGGGTCAAAACCAGAGCTGATTGTTCAATAACTGTGAACTCTGATCTATGTTGCTGGTAGACTCTGTCACTTGGCATATTAAAAAAATGCGCTTATTTTCTTATTCGTCTATATAACTTAGTATTGAGGAATCTGAGGCTTTCCTTTCTCCATCAGCCTGTGTCTCCTTGCAGAGCCTGCCAAGGCTCTGAGGGTTGTGGAGCCTGATCTCATCTTTCTGCCGGCCACACCCACTGTGCAGCTTCACTCAATATGAGCTCAACTTCTCACCAGCAAGCTTTGTGGTGTATGAGCTCCTATCAAGCAGGGATATATTGGGCTAAACTCAGTATCTATCACCTCAAAATAGTCAGACTTTATTCTAAAGTGGAAAAAAGAGTGGGATCTAGACAGGCTGAAGGAAATAAATGAGGAAATTATGGAGACAAACATTGTTGTGCTGGGAAAGTTGGGAGGAGACACGAGACATTCTTGGAAAGTATGAGAAAAAATTAGGCACCAACTTTATAGGTTTTATTAAAGCAATAGTAAGTGAAAGTGAAAGGATTAGTCACTCAGTCATGTCTGATTCTCTGTGACCCCATCAACTGTAGCCTGACAGGCTCCTCTGTCCATGGATTTCTCCAGGCAAGAGTACTGGAGTGGGTTGCCATTCCCTTCTCTAGGGGATCTTGATGGCCCAGCGATCAAACCTGGGTCTCCCACAGTATAAGTAGATCTTTTACTGTCTGAGTGACTAGGATAAGTTGGAAGGAATATGTTACACATTCTGGAAAGAAAGAGAAAAAAATAGAGACATCTGATGCTGCTGCTGCTGCTGCTGCTGCTGCTGCTGCTGCTGCTAAGTCGCTTCAGCCATGTCCAACTCTGTGCTACCCCATAGACGGCAGCCCACCAGGCTCCCCCATCCCTGGGATTCTCCAGGCAAGAACACTGGAGTGGGTTGCCATTTTCTTCTCCAGTGCATGAAAGTGAAAAGTGAAAGTGAAGTTGTTCAGTTGTGTCTGGCAGACCACCAGGCTCTTCTGTCCATAGGATTTTCCAGGCAAGAGTACACTGTGGTTTTTATTAAAGCAATAGTAAGTGCTAGTCAAATAGACTAAAATGGTAAAGTGTAATTTTGTCTGCTCAGAACCTCAAGGTCACTAAATTTGAATGAGAGCAACTTTATAATGTGTCAGAAATCAAAGAGGAGACCAAATATACATTTTTTTTCCCCTCATTGTTTCACCATCCTTATCAAACACAATGCACGCTGGTACCTGCTCAGCTTTTTATCCAGCTTCCAGCTGGTAGCTGACCTTTTCTTAAGTTACCAAGGACTGCTCGAACATTCTTGAAAAAATCTAGGTCATTTAGATGTGTGGTCTGCTTTTTATGAGAAAAAAATACAGGAAGAGATACATTTTATAATTGTAAAGATTGTAAAATGTTTTATACTCTCAACAAGCTCTATGAACATGTGTCTTTTGAAGTAAAACAGAAATGGAAAACTAAGGAAGACACTGCTTCATTTTGCCTGTCATTTACCATGTTTATTCAGTATTTACTATTGTGGTAAGCATCCTAATAAGACCTAGACAGTTGCAAATATTTCACAGAGAGGGAGAAAATTTTTTGTTGTTTTGTTGCTAAATCATGTCCAACTCTTTTGTGACTCCATGGACTGTATCCCACCTGGCTCCTCTGTCCATGGGATTTCCCAGGCAAGAACACCAGAGTGAGCTGCCATTTCCTTCTCCAAAGGATCTTTCCCACCCAGGGATCAAACCCTCCTCTCCTGCATTGTCAGAGTGTTATTTACTACTGAGCCGCTTCTGTTGTGATAAATTGCACGATTTTGGTTTTCTCAAGCTGGTTTGAAAAAAAGAAGCTCACTGAAAATGCTAAAAGGGGCAAAGAGGGAAGATTCATAGACAATTGGCTATGTGAACTAGAATAAAAAATAAAGAATGACTTTGGCTTACAGCATATGGGCAATTTTGGAGCTAGCATTATTTCTTATAATAATTGCTAAAAGTGTCTATTTTCATAGGAATGTATTTAAGTTGCATATTTGTTTTTTTAAAAAACCTTTAAGCTTAATGGGGAAGCCTGGTAGGATGCTATCTATGGGGTCGCACAGGGTCAGACACAACTGAAGCGACTTAGCAGCAGCAGCAGCAAGCTTAACAAGAGCTTCCTTGATAGCTCAGTTGGCAAAGAATCTGCCTGCAATGCAAGAGACTCCAGTTCAATTCCTGGGTTGGGAAGATCTGATGGAGAAGGGATAGGATACCCACTCCAGTATTCTTGGACTTCCCTTGTGGCTCAGCTGCAATGTGGGAGACCTGGGTTTGATCCCTAGGTTGGGAAGATCCCCTGGAGAAGGGAAAGGCTACCCACTCCAATATTCTGGCCTGGAGAATTCCATGAACTATCCATGGGGTTGCAAACACGACTGAGCAACTTTCACTGCACTTTACTTCACCTCAAGCTTAACAATTCCCTTCTTACAAAATTTTCCTTCCAAAAGGACACTGAAAATGTAAACATACATTTACCATGTGTGTGTGTGTGCTCAGTCCCTCAGTTGTGTCTGATTCTTAGCAGTCTCATGGACTCTAGCTCGCCAGATTCCTCTGACCATGGAATATTACAGGCGAGAATACTGATCTGGGTTGTCATTTCCTACTCCTGGAAATTTTCCCAACACAGGTATCAAATTGTGTCTCTTGCATCTCCTGCATTGGCAGATAGATTCTTTACCACGGTGCCACCTGAGAAGCTCCTTGCATCTATCATAGTATTTCATTTTGTTAAGGCAAAAAACATCATAACTTTGGGATGATAACAATAGGCAGGGTGTATAAGAAAACCCCTGTCTAGTTTTCCTATTGCTTCTAGCTCTACTACTTCTCAAGTATGAATAAACTCCATCTCTCTAGGAAATAATTTAAGAATTAAAAGATGATTTTAAGCTTTTCCAGTGGTGCAAAAATCATATCAACACAGTGTTATTTCTGATCACTAAAAAAAGAATAAGTTGTCATCTCACTCTACACATACATCTATTTATGCATCCCTGATACAAATCCAAAAGCATATTCTGTTATCATGTTAAGTTCACTAAATAAGAATGTACTGAAGAGTGAAGGGGAAAGACAGCTGCTTTCAAAGTGGACATTGCATGGTGCTCTGCTTTATGTTACAAGATGCATTTCAAAAGTGTAGACTTCAGTTGGAGCTCCTTTTTCTTTCAGTTGAAGCCCCTGAGGGGCCATATCAGCATGCAGAAATGATGTTGATTTCTGCCGTTTACAGATTTTTCCCCCACCATTTGGGATCTCTCACTCTACAGCTGCTAAATTATGAATTACTTAGCTTGCAAAATAAGATGTTTGTAGTCTTGACTCTGCCCATCACACTGACTGCATCAGATCTTACTCTCTCCATCATTTTCAAAGCTTGGGACACTTGGGAAGAATCCTAGGATGAGTCAAACCATCTTTCACCTGATGGTCCTTGTGCGTGTTGTTTTGCATGTTTGAAATACTCTTCCTCTGGGACCTCACACAGGGAACTTTCATTTTTATTTCCTCATGTTAATTTCACCTCATCTGAAAAAACCTTGACCTTCTGAAGTAGGACTCAGCTCTTTCCTCTGTCATGTCTCACTGGTCCATCATAGCAGTAACATTTGTGATGACGATTCCACATGACTGCTGGGGCAACACAAATACCTTGATAACAGTCCACTACACCCACTGTTCTTTTCTCCTCATTTTGAAGTTGTCATCTCTTTAAACATCCTTATTAAGAACAGAGCACACATTTTTGGTTCTAGAGTTGTAGAAGAATGCATACAAGCATTGACTATTTTGTCCTGGATGTTTTGGTTTTGATATCTCTGTCAATACAAAATAGCAATATCAATCTCCTTTTTTCCTTTTATGACATACTTATTGGGCCATTACCCTTATCCTTTGCTTGAACTCACAAAAAAGAAAGAAAATCATGAAAAACTCACCATCGTGATTCACTTTCCAAGCATTTCTTATGGAGATATTTATGAAAACACCAACAAATAAATACATGAACATTCCTTCTTCTAATAATAAATTTTAAAATATATCAGTGATATATTGATAACTTTATGGGAAAAAAATAATTTAATAAAGTAAAAGTTCCATGAAAGTCTTGAAGAGGACAAAGCTTTGGACAAAACAATCAGTTATCATATTCAAATAGTTCTTTTCAAAAAAACATCTGAGTACAGGTAGTTAAATAGGTCAGCTGTGCCACTGTGCAGCACATGGGACCTCATTTCCCTGACCAGGGATTGAAGCCAAGTCCTTGGCAGTGAGAGTGCAGTGTCAGAAACACTGGACCACTGGAATATTTTCTGTAAATTGTTGTAGAGCACAGAAAGTCATTTACCAATTCATTTTTCTAAATTAGGATAGCTCTGATATCAAAGTTACTAAACAGATCACACATACATGACTGCAAAGTAAACAGTGAAAATGTTAGTCCCTCAGTCATGTCTGACTCTTTTGAGACCCCATGGACTGTAGCCTACCAGACTCCTCTGTTCATGGGATTCTTCAGGCAAGAATACTGGAGTGGGTTGCCATTCCCCCATCCAGTAAATCTTCCTGACCCAGGGATCAAACCTGGGTCTCCTGCATGGCAGGCAGATTCTTTACCATCTGGACCACCAGGGAAGCTCCTCAAATATAAGCAGGAGTGCACAACTACAAGATGTACACAAATACAAGATGTTCACAATTGCAAGTCAGGCTCAAACCCAGTCACAGAAAGGCACCCAAAAGCCAGCAGTAAGTTATATAATTATCTTCTATGGGTTTGCTTCTGCATCTGTAAATTCCAGATGGTAATATTTACCACTTGGAAGTAGCTATAAAAAATACCTGCAATAAAATTGACACTCTATAATTGAAAAAGAATTTGACCTGCATTAACTTGTGACCTGTGCTTAGTGCTGTGTGTGTATCAATGCTCACTCCTTCTAGAAGAGCAGGGTTACCTTCAGACAAGGCAGCTGACCTTTTCCATTAAATCACCCTGTGTCCAGATGGGCTGAGAGTGAGAGTTCCTTGACACAAATTTTCATTCTGTTGTTTCCTTTGTTTAGAATAAAGGAAAGTAAATATCTTTGGTGTATGAAAATGTATCTCTCAAGGAGGGGAGGGAGTTAGGCTTCCACCAGGGCTTACCTTTTTCTAGTTATGCACCTAAAAGTTCTTTGCCCACCAAGGTCCTCTTGCTGGCAAAAGCAACCTACAGCATGGCATGCAAAATTATGTTCTTCTTAACCTGACTTTGTAGTTCATTTCTAAATCAAGCCCAAGCTCATTGTGAAAGGAAAAACAGTCAAGGTGAGAGGTTCTGAAAACAAATGTGAATGGTGGCTTTCTTTATCCTCTGGCCTTTCCTGAAGTCAAGATGGTAGTTTTAGGATTTTTATTACACCACTCATCATCAGGAAGTTCTGGATGCTAAATTATTTTATGAAAGTCCCTGGGTTATACTCCTATGTAATATGTCACTTTAATAGCCTCTCCTAGCTTTTACAAAAGTAGTTTTTAGCATTTGCTTTTTCATTTATTTATTTTCGTGGGAGGGAAGGGAGTAGGTGTGGATTGCATAATAGATGATACATGAACATTATTAAGCACGAAGAAAAGGCAACAAAGGTATTGCTGACAAAGAAAATACATACATACATTTATGAAAAGCATTGCTGCGAGAGAAATGAATGTTAGGAGTTCCCCTCAACATTCTCTGTTGTCTTCTTTTGCTCACAGTGGGAGGACAGAGGGCAAAAAGCAACCTTATGGTGCATCAACCATGTTACATGCCAGTCAACTCTAGCATTTCATACATATATATATATACATGTGTGCATATATATATGTCATTTGTTTTTTTATTCATTCATTCATTCATTCATTTTGGCTGTACTGGGTTTTCAGGGCTGAGTGAACTTTTCTCCTGTTTCAGTGAGCAGGATTACTCTCTAGTTGTGGTGCACGGGCTTCTCATTGCAGTGGCTTCTCTTGCTGTGAAACATGAGCTCTAGAGCACAGGCTCTAGAGTTGTTCATTGCCCCAGGCATGTGGAGTATTCCTGGACCAGGAATCAAACCCCTGTCCCCTGCATTGGCAAATAGACTTAACCATTGAGCCAACGTGGAAGCCATTACATATATATATATAT
>SJYF01000267.1:5218173-5235360 GCA_006410515.1 Procapra przewalskii | reverse complement strand
TATATATATATATATATATATATATATATATATATGATATTTATTTATTTATTCATTTTTGGTCACACTGAGTCTTTGCTGCACACACGGGCTTTCTCTAGTTGCTGCTGTTCCCATGGTGCTGTTGCAGAGGAGAAGCCAATTGTAACTCCATGTTGGAACTTCTTCTTTGACTTGCTTTTAGTTGCTTTTGTGATTATAATCTTACAGAATGGTCTGCCTCAGAGAATCCTGCCCTTCTGTCTGACTGCTAAACTAAAGTGCCTTTGTTCAGGACCCTCTTCACCTAAAGATGGCAGGAAGGAAGAAATGAACACATCTCCTGCCTGAGGCTTGCCATTCTAGAAGATGCTTTGCAAGATGTATGGCCTTTTTACTGTTTCCTCACATCCCCATCTCTGGTCTATAAAAGAACTTGGCATCCAGACTCCAGTAAGACGGTTATTTTGAGGTGCTAGGCAGCCATCCTCTTGGTCAGCTGGCTCCCCAAATAAAGTCTCTTCCTTGCCTCAGTCCCTAGGTTCTCAGATGCATTTGGCCTGTCGTGGGGCAGGCAGTGCAAGCTTGGACTCGGTAGCAGAGTGAGTGTTTCTCTTGTTGCAGAGGATGGGCTCTAGCCTTGCAGACATCAGTAGTTGCAGAGTGCAGGTGATGCTCTGGGAGGATCCCACGTGCCACGGAACAACCGAGCGCATGGGCCACAACTACTGAACCAGCATTCCAGAGTCCATGAGCTGCACTCTCTAGCATTTTAAAGATGTGATTTGTATTAAGTTTTTCAAAAATGCTGTGAGGCTGTATTGTTGTCTATAGTTACAGATGCTTTTATTGTGTCTATGAAAGAATAAACAATGCACCTATTTGCTGGAGAAGGTCATTGAGGGATGAGATGGCTAGTGACCCTTGAGCCAGATATGGGCAATCAGAGGCTTCCCACCCCCTCCTCAGCCTTGGAAAGTACATTTCATTCACCATTCCCTTTGCCAGAGCCTTTTCAGGCATGCAGACTTGGAAAAGTGAACAGTAAGGTATGGGTGAGATGATCTGAATTGAATACGTGACTGAAGTCAGTTAAGAAGAATTAGTCACTCAGTTGTTTCTGACCCTTGGCAACCCCGTGGACTGTAGCGCACCAGTCTCCTCTATTTTCCAAGGGATTCTCCAGGCATGAATACTGGAGTGGGCTGCCATTTCCTTCTCCAAGGGATCTTCCAAACCCAGGGATTGAACCCGAGTCTCCCACATTGCCGGCAGACTCTTTACTGCCTGAGTCCCTGGGGAAGCCCAAGGAAATCAGTTAAGGCCTCTATATAAATTTCAAGGTCCTCGGGCAGGTGTGAGACCTACTCATCTTGCTGCCACCTAAGATAAGTCCTGTATGTAAGTTCCCTTGCTTGTTAAAATTGTCACCTACCAGACTGGAGTTACCTGCCTCTTTCTTTGGTCTCTCCTTGCCTTCTGTGCATGAGGCCAGTCTCAAATTTCACCCAGGAAACTCTCGAGGTTGCAACCTAACACAACTTATATTCCCAAATCTGTGCAGTGCTATAATGTACTTTTAATCATTTTCTTCACCTGGGGGGCATAGTTCTATTCCACTCTGAATTCCTGAAGCAATCCTGGCAGTTTTAAAAAATCCATGTAGACTTTTCTTTCCAATTATCTTCCCCTATTGCTAACCAGGAAGCAAGCTTCATTACTGAAATTCCAGGGGATCCACATACTTCTAGATGAAGACCATAGGAGAAACCAATACCAGTGTGATGAGCACTGAAAAAAGTTTATGTGATTCAAAGTTAAAAAAAAATTCTTACAAAGGAATCAAAATTTACCCTCAAACCAGAGTCATGAGAAGCAGATTTTAAATCTAAGATCTGAAGTAAAAAAAAAAAAAAAAAAATCAAAGAAAAGTGAGCAAAAGCAAGTAAGAGTGATTGCATAAACATCTTGGACTATTATTTAGATCTTACTTTTGCCCTTCATAAAGAAGATTTAGCTCTGTCAGTTTTTAAACTTAAAAAATGGAAAGGGTCATTCAGCCTTGACAAATATAATGAATATGGGGACATCAGCCTGCCCACAGGACATCAGGTTTTTCCTCACTCCTGTGGTGATACTGCAACCCTGAATATTAGATGATGCCTCAGTTTTCTGACCTGTCCATAAATTCATGAATGGTACAGATGCCCTTCTCTGTAGCTTAACACTCTACGTTAGGATTCTGACAAATACTATCTCAGAGTTGCACAGCAGAAGCCTATGGGCAACATTTGATTTTCAGATTCATATTAATTTGCCCAGCCAGTTCTAAAAATGGATTTAGTTCCAACATCCACCTATCTGAGATTTATATAAATTTAAATCAATAAGCCACAGATATCTTGAAAAATGTCTGAGATATTGTAATACTTGCCCACTTCCCACAAAACAGAACTGGCTGAGGCTGAGTTCTAGCTGGCCCTTTCATAAAGATATGCGTGCAAACTCCATGGGATCACTGTCCTTCTCACTCCCTTTGCAACAACTTGTCTGCACCACTCATTTGCTCTAGCTCCCTGATCGCTATGAGAATTTGATTTATTGATTCCTCTTTCAGGAGCACATCTTGCCTCTGGCTTTCATGCACACAGACCACCTGGAATCATGCCGCCACCACTCCCTGGCTTTGAGAACTCTTAAAGTCTGCACGTGTCTGCTGCTCCATCCTACCTAGTGGACTGGGAACCACTTTGATAAGCCATGATCTGCAACTTGCCCGCTTCACTGCACCAACTAAGCTTCCTGACACCCTTCAAAATGGTCATTGTGTCTCATCCATGCCATCAGCTCCTCTGAATGCTTTTCTTGTTCTTGAAAACCTCAGTTTATTTTCACCCTGACGGGCTGGTGTAACGTCTCACTATGAGGGTCATCCTCCAGTCTCTTCGCAACCACATAATCAGAAGATTAATCTGCTGTCTACTTTTAAGAACAAAAACGTATACTGATAATCAGACAAAATTATGCAGATGAGCCAGAAATTGCAATTATTACTTCATTGATCCCACATTTTATTAAATTTTTTGACTGGCAGACAGGAAACACCTTCTTTTGTTCAGTTTAACACGCTCAGTCGTGTTCGACTGTCTGAAACGCCAGGGCTCCCTGTCCATCACCAACTCCCAGAGTTTACCCAAACTCATGTCCATTGAGTAAGTGATGCCATCCAACCATCTCATCCTCTATGGTCCCCTTCTCTTCCTGCCCTCAATCTTTTCCAGCATCAGGGTCTTTTCAAATGAGTCTGTTCTTCGCATCAGGTGGCCAAAGTATTGGAGTTTCAGCTTCAACATCAGTCCTTCCAATGAACACCCAGGACTGATCTCCTTTAGGATGGACTGGTTGGATCTCCTTGCAGTCCAAGGGATTCTCAAGAATCCTCTCCAACACCACAGTTCAAAAGCATCAATTCTTCGGTGCTCAACTTTCTTTATAATCGAACTCTCACATCCATTCATGACTACTGGAAAAATCATAGCTTTGACTAAAAAGACCTTTGGTGGCAAAGTTCTGTTCAAGTCCCCCAATTATATCCCTTTAAAATTTGTTCTTTTGTTCAAGTCCCCCAATTATATCCCTTTGAAAATCTGGACAATCAAACAGAGAGGCAGATATTCGAATGCAGAGAAATCATTCATTTGCAAAAGGTATTAGAATATCTGTTCTTCCCAGCTAAAATTAAACTGTAATGTTCAACAAATATTAACTATCTAAAATAAACAAATATTTATTTAAGTCAAGTTAATGAGTGATAGCTTATCCAACCCTCAAAATCCTCATATTAATCCTTTCTCACATCTTTCCTAACACTTATTTTAGTAAACAACATTTTCCTCAAGCTTTCCACTTAATGAAGGGAAACGCATATCTCACATAATATGTCCTCAGTAAATTCTTGTCCAGAAAATTAATGACTATCAATAGGATTACCATGTAATCATGCTATATTCAATATCAAGGAGGCTGAATAAATAGCCACATAAGGATTCCATGTCTTTTTTTCAGATCTGACACATCCATTCTGCAGTTCTTGAAAATGCTCGCCATAAATAACTCAGATGCATCTCTCATGCACCACTGCAAAGTTCCTGGGCAAATACAGTTGTGAATTGACCTAATGTGTGTGTAGTTGATGTATGGGCTTCCCAGGTGGTGCTAGTGGTAAAGAACACACCTGCCAATGCAAGAGACCGAAGAGATGCAGGTTCAATCTCTGGGGTGGGAAAATCCCCTAGAGTAGGCAATAGAAACCCACTCCAGTACTCTTGCCTGGAAAATTCCATGGACAGAGGAACCTGGCAGGCTACAGTCCATGGGGCCACAAAAAGGTGGAAATGGCTGAGCACTAACTTTCCTTATGGGTAACTGAGGTGCTAGGTTGGAAATGGGTTATCATTCATGAAGATCAAATATATACTCTAAATCAATAATTATTACATACTTCTTTTATAGGATGAATATATATTCTGGTCAGTAACTAAAAGTGGAAGCAAAAATGTCCTCTCTATCACTCACTATTCACCTAATCACATAATTTACACTCCCTGTAATATCAGTTTAGTCTCTGTGGCTTTAGTGATATCAGTTCTTTTTTTTTATGTTACTTTATTTTACTTTACAGTAGTGTATTGGTTTTGCCATACATCAACATGAATCTGCCACGGGTGTACATGAGTTCCCAATCCTGAAACCCTGTCCCACCTCCCTCCCCATAATATATATGGAATTTAGAAAGATGGTAACGATAACCCTGTATGCGAGACAGCAAAAGAGACACAGATGTATGGAACAGACTTTTAGACTCTGTGGGAGAGGGCGAGGGTGGGGTGATTTGGGAGAATGGCATTGAAATATGTATAATATCATGTAAGAAATGAATCGCCAGTCTAGGTTTGATCTCAGTTCTTACAGGGGAAATATTTTCACCTGGTAACACTGGAGGAGACCTATTGAACTTTAAGATATGGCCATCACTTTGTTATTCCAGGCTCCTCACGCCAAAAGACTAATATACAAGGAAAGGTCCTATCATACTGCTAGGAGTGATGGGCCCCAATCATGAAGATGTTGACTTTCTCCAACATCTTGACGAATGAAAGACTATATCAGTTGGCACTCCAACAGTAGAGGCATTCTCATAATCAGTTGTAATGATAAATGGCCAAAGCCTGAAATAGGCATTGATTGAATTGAAAGTCTCTCAGTTGTGTCCGACTCTTTGTGACCCCATGGACTATACAGCCCATGGGATTCTCCAGACCAGAATACTGGAGTGGGTAGCCTTTCCCTTCTCCAAGCAAATCTTCCCAACCCAGGAATCAAACCCAGGTCTCCTGCATTGTAGGCATATTCTTTACCAGCTGAACCACAAAGGGGAGACCAAGAACACTGGATTGGGTAGCCTATCCCTTCTCCAGTGGATCTTCCTGACCCATGAATCGAACCAGGATCTCCTGCATTGCAGGCAGATTCTTTAACAACTGAGCAATCAGGGAAGCATGTAACCAAGAATTCAATCTCCTCAAGGTTCAAGGTCTGGGTTGCCCCACCAAGCCAGTCACCTAGAAAAAGAGAGGGGCTCACTAAGCTGGTAGAATATGTGGCAGAGGAAATAAAGGATGGGCATCAGTTATAATCTCAAGATCAAGATCAGCATCAAGACCTGTGGTTTGTCTTTCTACCCTCTATTCTTATAATTTCCCATGATAGAATACCAATCAGAATCCTGGAGATGCTCATTTACATATGAGGTAAATTTATTGTAAGAAGCAAATGAATATGAAAGCTACAATGCCTATGTATGCCTAGTTTCTAGGGAAGCAAATCACCTATTGGGGGGCACAGGGATTGAGGGCTGATATCATTGCAGTAATATCTGAGTTTTATTTAACACTGTGTGGAAAAATAAAGGAGAAGCATAATAATACTGTTACAAGTCTCTAGGTTTCTTGGTGTCCTGAAATTGCAAACTGAACCCTTACTTGCTGCTGCTGCTGCTAAGTCGCTTCAGTCGTGTCTAACTCTGTGTGACCCCATAGACGGCAGCCCACCAGGCTCCTCTGTCCCTGGAATTCTCCAGGCAAGGACACTGGAGTGGGTTGCCATTTCCATCTTCAATGCATGAAAGTGAAAAGTGAAAGTGAAGTCGCTCAGTCGTGTCTGACTCTTAGCAACCCCATGGACTGCAGCCTACCAGGCTCCTCCATCCATGGGATTTTCCAGGCAAGAGTACTGGAGTGGCATGCCATTTTTAGGAAGAACTAAATACTGGGTCTTGCCTACCCTAAAAAAAAAAAGGACATGACACACAAATCTTGGCATTTGTTGAATGAGTTCTTCCTCAATTTCTTCATCAATAAAATAATAAATTGGATTTAGAAAATCTCTAAGAATCTTACTAGTGCTATATTTTTATAATTCTAATAAAATCTCCAAGAATTGGAAGTTGCTTTAAGATGTAAAGAAGAAAATAGATTAAATATGTCTCTATATGCCTTGTCAAACTAGCTTCTACATTAGTTGCCATTTATTAAGTTTATGACAGTGAATAATCCCAAAGAATCACTGAATCTCTCATATTTGCTCCTAAACCATCCAACAAGATTACTTTACTACTAAAACCATTTTGCCCTCTAGTTATTACAGGTAGATTATTTTCTATACATTTACCACCTTCCCCTAAGCCCTGTCATTTGTAAATCATTCACTGTCTAATTTTTTTCAAATGTATTCCTGGGTAAATTAAAGTTAGAAACAATCAATCCTATATTATTATAAGTGAAAGATGTCAACACATTTTATTTTCTGTGGATCACTAACATCTGTGATACAAAGTGTGATGATTTTTGCCATCAAAATGACAGCTAGTTGGCAGTGAATGACATTACTGTCATGTCATTCAGACAAGATATGGTCCATTTTGTCAAACTGGAAGAAGAGAATGGTGACTCCTTGATGCCCATCACATGGGTATCATTTTCTGTTCAAACTGCCATTTATTTCAGATCTTCTCACCCAAAGTCAGGAGCATGGAAAAAGTTATAGTTGAGCACGATCTCCTACATGCATTCATGCCATGTCACTTCACTCTTTGCAACCCCATGGATTATAGCCTGCCAGTCTCCTCTGTCCATGGAATTTCGCAGGCAAGAATACTGGAGTGGGTTACCATATTCTCCTCAAGGAAATCTTGCCAACCCAGGGATCAAACCTTCGTCTCCTGCAGCTCCCTCACTGCAGACAGATTCTTGACTGCTGAGCCACCAGGGAAGCCCATCCCTCACATCAGTTCAGTTCAGTTCAGTTCAGTCACTTAGTCATGTCTAACTCTTTGTGACCCCATGAACCGCAGCACGCCAGGCCTCCCTGTCCATCACTAACTCCTGGAGTTCACTCAGACTCACGTCCATCGAGTCACTGATGCCATCCAGCCATCTCATCCTCTGTCATCCCCTTCTTCTGCCACCAGTCCCTCCCAGCATCAGAGTCTTTTCCAATGAGTCAACTCTTTGCACGAGGTGGCCAAAGTACTGGAGTTTCAGCTTTAGCATCATTCCTTCCAAAGATTCCCAAGACTGATCTTCTTGAAGATGGACTGGTTGGCCCTCCTTGCAGTCCAAGGGACTCTCAAGAGTCTTCTCCAACACCATAGTTCAAAAGCATCAATTCTTCAATGCTCAGCTTTCTTCACAGTCCAACTCTCATATCCATAGACGACCACTGGACAAACCATAGCCTTGACTAGATGGACCTTTGTTGGAAAAGTAATGTCTCTGCTTTTCAGTATGCTATCTAGATTAGTCATGACTTTTCTTCCAAGGAGTAAGTGTCTTTTAATGTCATGGCTGCAGTAACCATCTGCAGTGATTTTAGAGCCCCCAAAAATAAAGTCTGACACTGTTTCCACTGATTCCCCATCTATTTCCCATGAAGTGATGGGACCAGATTCCATGATATTAATTTTCTGAATGTTGAGCTTTAAGCCAATTTTTTGACTCTTTGACTTTCATCAAGAGGCTTTTTAGTTCCTCTTCACTTTCTGCCATAAGGGTGGTGTCATGAATTGATTTGAGGAGGGGGAAACCTGATTTTAGATAGCTCTCCTGCTCCTGTAGAATCTACTCAGATGTCTTGAAAATGTCATCCGAAAGAAATTTGGATGTTCCAACTCTGCCAAAACAAAGGCTCCAAATTTAGGTTTTCCCTCTTTGTAACACCAACTGCTATCTGTAGTTGTTTTGGCTTTGAACATTTTTGGCGTTACGTGTTTGGCTTGATCTATACTAGCACGATGTGCTTAGTAGAACAATTGTCATTCTTGTTTCCAGCAATGATCCTTTTCTCAGGCAGGCATTTAAGCTCCAATTACTCTGGGCCATCACCTCTTTGTAAATAGTTCTTACTTCTTTGCTCACTCTCCACTTCCAGTTATTGCAAATGTTGCACCACAGGATTATACCCTGAACTGTACTGTCTAGATGGGGTTATGTATGAAGCACACTCTTATTTCTTCTCATTTGTTAAAGACCTTGGCTGCTGTCTCCATAATCTTTCTCCCCACCACTATATGCATCACAGTTTGGACTTGCTGATACATAAACAGATAACTCATACACCACAAGGCTTCTCAATGTTTTTACCTCTTCTATTTTTTTTTCTGTTTCTACTATCTCATATGGATCTATCTCACTTCTAGATCTTAAACCATGAATAACAACACTCTCGCATATTATAATTTCTTAGTTCCCTATCTTACATCCCAGTTCACCTATTTCAGAATGCCCATCATGGCAATTTTTTACCTCTTGAAATACATGAACTCAAAGAGAATGCACTGGTCATAGCAAATACCCTCTTCCAACAACACAAGAGAAGACTCTACACATGGACATCACCAGATGGTCAACACCAAAATTAGATTGATTATATTCTATGCAGCCAAAGATGGAAAAGCCAAAAATAGAGAAGTAGGCAAAAACAAGGCTGGGAGCTGACTGTGGCTAAGACCGTGAACTCCTTATTATCAAATTCAGATTTAAATTGAAGAAAGTGGGGAAAATCACTAGATGATTCAGGTCTCACCTAAATCAATTCCCTTAAGATTATACAGTGGAAATGAGAAATAGATTTAAGGGGCTAGATCTGATAGACAGAGTGCCTGATGATCTATGGATGGAGGTTCATGATGTTGTAATGATGACAGGGATCAAGACCATCCCCATGGAAAAGAAATGCAAAAAAAGCAAAATGGCTGTCTGGGGGGCCTTACAAATAGCTGTGGAAAGAGGAGAAGCAAAAAGCAAAGGAGAAAATGAAAGATATAAGCATCTGAATGGAGAATTGCAAAGAATAGTAAAGAGAGATAAGAAAGCCTTCTTCAGTGATCATTGCAAAGAAATAGAGGAAAACAACAGAATAGGAAAGACTAGAGATCTCTTCAAGAAAATTAGAGATACCAAGGGAACATTACATACAAAGATGGGCTCGATAACCAACAGAAATAGTATGGACCTAACAGAAGCAGAAGATATTAAAAAGAGGTGGCAAGAATACACAGAAGAACTGTACAAAAAAGAGCTTCATGACTAAGATAATCATGATGGTGTGATCACTCACCTAGAGCCAGATATCCTGGAATGTGAAGTCAAGTGGGCCTTAGAAAGCATCACTACATACAAAGCTAGTGGAGGTGATGGAATTCAGTTGAGCTATTTCAAATCCTGAAAGATGATGCTGTGAAAGTGCTGCACTCAATATGCCAGTAAATTTGGGGAACTCAGCAGTGGCCACAGGACTGGGGAAAGGTCAGTTTTATTTCCAATCCCAAAGATAGCAATGCCAAAGAATGCTCGAACTACCACACAATTGTACTTAATTCACACGCTAGTAAAGTAATGCTCAAAATTCTCCAAGCCAGGCTTCAGCAATACATGAACCAGAAACTCCCTGATGTTCAAGCTGGTTTTTAGAAAAAGCAGAGGAACCAGAGATCAAATTGCCAACATCCGCTGGATCATGGAAAAGGCAAGAGTTCCAGAAAAAAAAATCTATTTCTGCTTTATTGATGATACCAAAAACTTTGACTTTGTGGATCACAATATACTGTGGACAATTCTGAAAAAGATGGGAATACCAGACCACCTGAACTGCCTCTTGAGAATTCTATATCCAGGTCAGGAAGTAACAGTTAGAACTGGACATGGAACAATAGACTGGTTCCAAATAGGAAAAGGAGTAGTCAAGGGTATATATTGGCATCCTACTTATTTAAATTATACACAGAGTATATCATGAGAAACACTGGGCTGGAAAAAGTACAAGCTGGAATCAACATTGCCGGGAGAAATATCAATAACCTCAGATATTCAGATGACACCACCCTTATGGCAGAAAATGAAGAGGAACTAAAAAGCCTCTTGATGAAAGTGAAAGTTCAGTTCAGTTCAGTCACTCAGTCCTGTCCGACTCTTTGCGACCCCATGAACTGCAGCACGCCAGGCCTCCCTGTTCATCACCAACTCCTGGAGTTCACTCAGACTCACGTTCATCGAGTCAGTGATGCCATCCAGCCATCTCATCCTCTGTCGTCCCCTTCTCCTCCTGCCCCCAATCCCTCCCTTTTCCAATGAGTCCACTCTTCACATGAGGTGGCCAAAATACTGGAGTTTCAGCTTTAGCATCATTCCTTCCAAAGAAATCCCAAGGTTGATCTCCTTCAAATGGACTGGTTGGATCTCCTTGCAGTCCAAGGGACTCTCAAGAGTCTTCTCCAACACCACAGTTCAAAAGCATCAATTCTTCGGTTCTCAGCCTTCTTCACAGTCCTTCTCTCACATCCATACATGACCACAGGAAAAACCATAGCTTTGGCTAGACGGACCTTAGTTGGCAAACTAATGTCTCTGCTTTTGAATATACTATTTAGGTTGGTCATAACTTTTCTTCCAAGGAGTAAGTGTATTCTAATTTCATAGCTGCAGTCATCATCTGCAGTGATTTTGGAGCCCCCAAAAATAAAGACTGACACTGTTTCCACTGTTTCCTCATCTATTTCCCATGAAGTGATGGGACCAGATGCCATGATCTTCGTTTTCTGAATGCTGAGTTTTAAGCCAACTTTTCATTCTCCTCTTTCACCTTCATCAAGAGGCCCTTTAGCTCTTCTTCACTTTCTGCCATAAGGGTGGTGTCATCTGCATATCTGAGGTTATTGATATTTCTTCCGGCAATCTTGATTCCAGTTTGTGTTTTTTCCAGACAGGCATTTCTCATGATGTACTCTGCATAGAAGTCAAATAAGCAGGGTGACAATATACAGCCTTGACCAAATCCTTTCCTTATTTGGAACCAGTCTGTTGTTTCATGTCCAGTTCTAACTGTTGCTTCCTGACCTGCATGCAGATTTCTCAAGAGGCAGATCAGGTGGTCTGGTATTCCCATCTCTTTCAGAATTGTCCACAGTTTATTTTGATCCACACAGTCAAAGGCTTTGGCATAGTCAAAAAAGCAGAAACAGATATTTTTCTGGAACTTTCTTGCTTTTTCAGTGATCCAGCAGATATTGACAGTTTGATCTCTGGTTCCTTTTCTAAAACCAGCTTGAACATCAGGGAGTTCATGGTTCATGTATTGCTGAAACCTGGCTTGGAGAATTTTGAGCATGACTTTACTAGCATGTGAGATGAGTGCATTTGTGCAGTAGTTTGAGCATTCTTTGGCATTGCCTTTCTTTGGAACTGGAATGAAAACTGACTTTCTCCAGTCCTGTGGCCACTGCTGAGTTTTCCAAATTTGCTGGCATATTGAGTGCAGCACTTTCACAACATCATCTTTCAGGATTTGAAACAGCTCCACTGGAATTCCATCACCTCCACTAGCTTTGTTCTTAGTGATGCTTTCTAAGGCCCACTTGACTTCACATTCCAAGATATCTGGCTCTAGATTAGTGATCACATCATCATGATTATATGGGTCGTGAAAATCTTTTCTGTACAATTCTTCTGTGCATTCTTGCCACCTCTTCTTAATATCTTCTGCTTCTGTTAGGTCCAGACCATTTCTGTCCTTTATCGAGCCCATCTTTGCATGAAATGTTCCCTTGATATCTCTAATTTTCTTGAAGACATCTCTAGTCTTTCCCATTCTGTTATTTTCCTCTATTTCTTTGCATTGATTGCTGAAGAAGTCTTTCTTATCTCTTCTTGCTATGCTTTGGAACTCTGCATTCAGATACTTATATCTTTCCTTTTCTTCTTTGCTTTTTGAGTCTCTTCTTTTCACAGCTGTTTGTAAGGCCTCTCCAGACGGCCGTTTTGCTTTTTTGCATTTCTTTTCCATGGGGATCGTCTTGATCCCTGCCTCCCACACAATATCACAAACCTCATTCTGTAGTTCATCAGGCACTCTATCAGATTTAGCCCTTAAATCTTTTTCTCACTTCTGCTGTATAATCATAAAAGATCTGATTTAGGTCATACCTGAATGGTATAGCAGTTTTCCCTACTTTCTTCAATTTAAGTCTGAATTTGGCAATAAGCAGTTCATGATCTGAGCCACAGTCAGCTCCTGGTCTTGTTTTCATTGACTGTATAGAGCTTCTCCATCTTTGGCTGCATAGAATATAATCAGTCTGATATCAGTGTTGACCATCTGGTGATGTCCATGTGTAGAGTCTTCTCTTGTGTTGTTTGAAGAGGGTGTTTGCTATGACCAGTGCATTTTCTTGGCAAATCTCTATTAGTCTTTGCCCTGCTTCATTCCGCATTCCAACGCCAAATTTGCCTGTTACTCCGGGTGTTTCTTGACTTCCTACTTTACCATTCCAGTCCCCTATAATGAAAGTACATCTTTTTTGGGTGTTAGTTCTAAAAGGTCTTGTAGGTCTTCATAAAACCATTCAACTTCACTTCTTCAGCATTACTGGTTGGGGCATAGACTTGGATAACTGTGATATTGAATGGTTTGCCTTGGAAATGAGCAGAGATCATTCTATCGTTTTTTAGATGCATCCAAGTACTGCATTTCGGACTCTTTTGTTGACCATGATGGCTACTCCATTTCTTCTGAGGGATTCCTGCTCGCAGTAGTAGATATAATGGTCATCTGAGTTAAATTCACCCATTCCAGTCCATTTTAGTTCGCTGATTCCTAGAATGTAGACGATCACCCTTGCCATCTCTTGTTTGACCACTTCCAATTTGCCTTGATTCATGGACCTGACATTCCAGGTTCCTATGCAATATTGCTCTTTACAGCATCAGACCTTGCTTCTATCACCAGTCACATGCACACCTGGGTATTGTTTTTGCTTTGGCTCCATCCCTGAGGAGAGTGAAAAAGTTGGCTTAAAGCTCAACATTCAGAAAACAAAGGTCACAGCATCTGATCCTGTCACTTTATGGGAAATAGAGGGGGAAACAATGGAAACAGTGTCAGACTTTACTTTTTAGGACTCCAAAATCACTGCAGATAGTGATTGCAGCCATGACATTAAAAGACACTTACTCCTTGGAAGGAGAATTATGGCCAACCTAGATAGTATATTGAAAAGCAGAGATATTACTTTGCCAAAAAGGTCTGTCTAGTCAAGGCTATGGTTTTTCCAGTGGTCATGTACGAATGTGAGAGTTGGACTGTGAAGATGGCTGTACATCGAAGAATTGATACTTTTGAACTGTGGTGTTGGAGAAGACTCTTGAGAGTCTCTTGGACTGCAAGGAGATCCAACCAGTCCATCTTCAAGGAGATCAGTCCTGGGTGTTCACTGGAGGGACTAATTCTGAAGCTGAAACTCCATTCTTTGGCCACTTCATCCAAAGAGTTGGCTCACTGGATAATACCCTGAGGCTGGGACAGATCAAAGTCAGGAGGAGAAAGAGATGACAGAGGATGAGATGGCTAGATCACATCACTGACTTGATGGACATGAGTTTGAGTGAACTCTGGGAGTTGGTGATGGACAGGGAGGTCTGGTGTGCTATGTTCATGGAGTTGAAAAGATTTGGACATGACTAAGTGACTGTACTGAACTGAACTGAATTGAACTCTTTGTTTGAGTAAGGCAAGGCTGTGATCCATGTGGTCAGTTTGGTTAGTTTTCTGTGATTGTGGCTTTCATTCCATCCTCAGATAGATAGGCTGGTGGAAGCTTTCTGATAGGAGGGATTGGCTGTCTGGGAATCTGGTGCTTTTTCTGATGGGTGAGGCCATGATCAATAAATCTTTAAGCCAATTTTCTACTGATAAGTGGGGCTTTGTTTCCTCTATGTTGTTTGGCCTGAAGCCAAGCTCTGATAGGGGTAATGATAGTAACGTCCTTCAGATGGGCACTGTTGTATTTAGTGACCCTGACCCTGTGGCAGGCCTCTGTCAACCCCCACCTCCACCCAAGACTCCTGGACACTCACAGGCAAGTCTGGCTCAGTATCTTTTCTAACTCAATGAAGCTCAAGTTCAGTTCAGTTCAGTCACTCAGTTGTGTCTGACTCTTGGTGGCCCCATGAACCACAGCATGCCAGGCTTCCCTGTCCATCACCAATTCACAGAGTCCACCCAAACCCGTGTCCATTGAGTCAGTGATGCCATCCAACCATCTCATCCTCTGCCATCCATTTCTCCTCCTACCCTCAATCTTTCCCAGTTAGTCCTTGTCTAAATCAGTGAAACTATGGTAAAGAGTGAAGGCAGGAGGAGAATGCAATGGCAGAGGATGAGATGGTTGGATGGCATCACCGACTTGATGGACATGAGTTTGAGCAGGCTCTGGAAGTTGGTGACTGACAGGGAAGCCTGGCATTCTACAGTCCATGGAGTCTCAAAGAACCCAACATGACTGAGCTACTGAACTAAACTCAACCATTTCTTTATTGTAAATCAATTCTTCCTTCTTTCTTTCCCTCCCTAGCCAGTATACATTCTAATGTAATTTACTCTATGAATATCCTCTGTTTCTTTTCGTTCTTCCTCTTTTATAAATTAAAGGAGCTAACTTTCCTCATCCAAGGCTTCTCACCATGTCAAATGATTCTCTCGATTATCCTCAGATAGTACATTTTTAAGGCTTTTCTCCAACTGTACGATCAGGAATGCATTTCTTAATGTATATGAGCTTGATTTCCTTGCACTCACAAACTGGCAATCTTGTTATTCTTTAGTATTCCTATGAAAATTAAAGAAACTAAATGAAAAAGAAATGGTATGGAAATAGATGTTAGTTCCCATTTTGAGTATAAAAAATGTTTATTAAATACTTCAGATTTCTATGTTTGTGTGACCATATTTCTGGACTTTGGTTTGCTTTCCTTTTGCTTTGGCTTTTCACTCTTTGCTTTTGCCTTGAATTTCTAAATCTTGAATCATATTGCAGGCTTTGATGGTTAGTGATGAATGTCAACTTGACTAGGCTACAGTGCCAAGTTGTTTGGTCAAGCATCAGTCTGAATGTTGCTATGATTTTCTTTGAAGGTGCCTAACATCTAAATCAATAGACTGTGATTAAAGAGGATTTGCCTACTAAAAGTGGGTGGGCCTCTTCCAAATAGCTGAAGATCTTAAAAACAAAGACTGAGACTTCTTAAAAAAGAATTTCTGGCTCAGTGAGGCTGAAACATAGAGAACATACTTGAGTTTTCAACCTGCTGGCCTGTCTTGTTAATTTGAGATTTGTTGACCCCACAATTACATGAGTCAGTGTTGTTTTTGTTTTAACTGAAGGATAATTGCTTTACAATGTTATGTTAATTGTTGATTTCTTGCATACAACATCATGAATCAGTCATAACTATATATATCTCCCCTCCCTCTTGAGCCTCCCTCCCATCTCCCCCTCATCCCCCCTCCTCCCAGGCCATCACAGAGTTCCAGATTGGACTCCCTGTGTTATGTAGCAGCCAAGTGGTACTAGTGGTAAAGAATCTGCCTGCCAGTGTAGGAGACACAGGAGATGCAGCTTCAATCCCTGGGTCAGGAAGATATCTTGGAGTAAGAAATGGTAACCCACTCCAGTATTCTTGCCTGCATAATTTCATGGACAGAGAAGCCTGGCAGGCTACAGTCCATGGGGCTGCAAAGAGTCGGACATGACTGAGTGACTGAGCACTCCCACTAGGTATCACTTTACACATGGTGATGCCTATATGTCAACGTTACTTGCTCAACTCGACTCACTCTCTCATTCTGCCCCTGGGTCCATAAGTCTGTTCTCCACGTCTCTGTCTCCATTCCTTCCTTGCAGATAGGTTCAATACCATTTTTCTAGATTCCATATACATGTTTTAATGTAATGAGTCAGTGTCTTAATAGGTTCAGTACCATTTTTCTAGATTCCATATATATGCTTTAATGTAATGAGTCAGTGTCTTAAAATCCATTTCTTTCTAGTTTTTTTCTCTTTCTCTCTTTATCTATATCTATATTTATCTCTATCTATGTATTTTATGTTCTCTGGAGAAACTAGACTAATTCTCAAAGGCAAAAGGTGTAACAGGACCTGAGCTTTATTTCTTTCAGGACTGGAAGGCTGTGAGAGTTTGTCTTATCTGGTTACTAGTCCTAGTATAAAAAGCATAGCATATTCCAAGGTTGTTCTAATGGTGGAGAAGAGGTTTCTGATATTCTCAGATCAGCAGTGAGACAGCATATGGTAAATGAACTGAACTATCAAAATGTTAGAAACATAGCAGCAAGGAAAAGGAAGAATGGCCTAACAAAGAAGTGAGTATTAAAATGCATAATTCAGCTAAAAAAGAAAAGAGATTGATGATTACAAAATATTATAGTAGAGATGTCTAGAATTACTGGCAAAAATATCCCTGTAAAGGTGAGACTTGATAAGACCATATTTGTATATTTCATCAGATTTTCAATCAGCTTCTGTTTAAGGCAGCACCAAAATTTCCAAAAGTCTATTAGTTTGAAAATTAATGACATTGCCATAAATCATATGTTGCAATTCATTGTAATAGCTAGTTCATTGGTGTCCTATAATAATTCATTTAAAATTGCATTACACTCCTTGATCTGTTAATATCAGGGTCAAGTTTATATGTATATTTTATCTAAGAAAAACTCCAATTCTGTTGCAACCAAGAAAATTAAAAAATTAAAGTCTCAGAAGGTTTCAAATAACTTTTAGACAGATAATATTATACC
>SJYF01000267.1:5174973-5195715 GCA_006410515.1 Procapra przewalskii | reverse complement strand
TCCCACAAATTAGACCTTTCTTTTTTTTAATTTGCAATTTTGGGGGGGAAATCTTTTAGTGTTCATTCTCTGTAGTGTTTTTTAATCTAAGAAATCAAAATATCCATTTAATAGGCAATTTAACAAATAGTGGAATAACTACCATTTAAATGGGAAAATATCTTGATTGTCTTCCAGAAATTTCAGGCAATATGATGACTATTTTAATGCATGTACTATAATTGCAACTATATATGGCATAATTGCACTGCTACAATAAAAGAATTGTTAATGTTTCCGTTGATGGGAATTTTCATGCATAGTTGAAAAAAGACAATTTATATCTGAGACTTCAAAATGAAAAGTAAAGCTTATTTAAACATCAAAATTGAGCAATGAGGAGGTAGACGGGCATGAGTTTAGGAACAAATGGATTTCTTAATTTAGTGCTTAAACAGAAAGACTCTCTCTCAGCCCTGATTTAGAATATCTTTCCGTTTTTTCTCAGATTGTCCCTGGGTTCTCAGTTTCTGCATGCGGAAACAATTGCTAACACAGTAGGGTGTTTGTGAGGATTTAATAAGGATCCTTCTCCATCTTAAATGCATTCCTTGATTATTTTCCTCCCCTTTCCAATCTGTTTCCCATGTTACAACTACAAATGTTTTGGGGGTTTTTCCCCCCATCTCTTTAAAATGATGGCAAAGCATATATAACTTAAAATTTGCCATTGTAATCATTCTTAAGTGTAACATTCTGTGTTAATTTTTTACATTCATGATATTAGACAATAATCACTACTATTTATTTTCAAAACTTCTTCAAAATATGTATCAGGACATTTCATGCTGTGCTTGATGCCCTTCAATACATGTCAGGAGTAGTGATGCTATTGGTTGGGGTCCCCCCCAGGACAGAGCAAGACAGTGCTAGGTTTTGAGAAAGTCAATTCCTAAGCAGGTTGATAAGAAATCCAGGGTCCCTGAGGAGGAGAAAGAGGTATGGGGCTCTCAAGGAGGGGATAGGGGTCTGGAATTCTCAAGGAGGAGGAAAGGACAAACATTTTTTTTTCCTACCTTCCTTGAAAAGAAGTGAGTGAAAGTGAAGTTGCTCAGTTGTATCCGACTCTTTGCTACCCCATAGGCTGTAGCCTACCAGGCTCCTCTGTCCATGGGATTTTCCAGGCAATAGTCCTGGAGTGGATTGCCATTTCCTTCTCCAGGGGGTCTTCCCAACCCAGGGATCGAACCTGGGTCTCCCGCGTTGTAGACAGACGCTTTACTATCGGAGCCACCCTTAGTGAGGATTATATAACAAGGATGTATCCTGCTTGAGGACATGTTTCTCTTTCTTGAAAACCCTCTGACTAATCCTGTTATATTAAAATGTATTTTATGGAGGAGAGTCTGGTAAGATCTTTCTATTGTTAGTTCTAATCTTGTCATCTTAAAATGTAAATTGTGGGAGTGGGTCTGGTAAATTTTCTACAACCTTGAGACATTCTTTTGGTTTATTGTAATAGCTAATTACTGAGATCTTGGCATCCAGTCCCATCACTTCATGGCAAATGGATGGGGAAACTGGAAACAGTGGCTGACTTTAATTCTTGGGCTCCAAAATCACTGCAGATGGTGATTGCAGCCATGAAATTAAAAGATGCTTACTCCTTGGAAAGAAAGTTATGATAAGCCTAGACAGCATGTTAAAAAACAGAAACATTACTTTGTCAACAAAGGTCTGTTTCGTCAAAACTATGGCTTTTCCAGTAGTCATGTATGGATGTGAGAGTTGAACAATAAAGAAAGCTGAGTGCAGAAGAATTGATGCTTCTGAACTGTGCTGTTGGAGAAGACTCTTGAGAGTCCCTTGAATTGCAAGGAAATCCAACCAGTCCATCCTAAAGGAAATCAGTCCTCGGTGTTTATTGGAAGGACTGATATTGAAGCTGAGACTCCAATACTTTGGCAACGTGATGAAAAGAGCTGACTCATTTGAAGAGACCCTGATGCTGGGAAAAATTGAAGGCTGGAGGAGAAGGGGACAACAGAAGATGAAATAGTTGGATGGCATCACCAACTCAATGGACATGGGTTTGGGAGGTGGTGATGGACAGAGAGGCCTTGCATGCTGCAGTTCATGGGGTTACAGAGTTGGACACAGCTGAGTGACTGAACTGACTGACTGAATAACTAATTACAAAAGTATATAGCTCCCTTGTGGGGGGGCACTCTCCATCCCCCTTCTGATGTCTATGTCAGAAGCTTTTTCTGTCCTTTTTCATAATTTAACAAAACTCTGCTATGAAAAAGTTCTTGAGTGATCAAGCCTGGTCCCTTGTCCTGAGGCTAAATCGTCTTCAGAGATCATGAGTCCGACATCCTTCACCATAAGCTCTGAATTTCATCACGCTACTCAGAAGAGCCTGCTGTATAAAACAGGAATTGTTTATTTCAGAATTTTCCAACTAATATTTTCTGACAAGAGCTGAATGTGAGTAAGTAAAACCACAGAAAGTGAACCATGGTTAAAGGAAACTGCTGTATAGACCAGTAACTCCTCGATGCTTTTCTCCACCTCAGTTCCATCACATCAATACACATATACACCACATAGCAAGTTGATGTTCTTGGTGTTGTTCAGTCACTCGGTTGTGTCCAATTCTTTGTGACCCCATGGACTGCAGAATACCAGGCTTCCCTGACCTTCACCATCAGCCAGAACTTGCTAAAAGTCATGGCCATCGAGTTGGTGATGCCATCCAACCATCGCCATATCCTCCTGCCTTCAATCTTCCCCAGCATCTGGGTCTTTTCCAAGACTTAGCAAATTAAGAATCATAAAGACTGTTAACCTGCAATTGATTCTAGGCCCCCACAGGCAAAATAATGTTTTATGTGTTTTGTTGTTTCCTGTGTATTGTTTAATTTGTACTGCCGTAGTTGCTTTTAGTTTGTTTTGTATTTTTGTAAATTGAATTGAAATGCCTTTAGGGAAGGGTTGCCCTCTGAGATCACCTCTGGTTTATGCCATCCCTACAATCATTAAGTGTAATTTTTTAAATATTTGTTTGTTAGTGTAGACTAGAAAAAAAGATGTTCAACTAAGTTTTATTTGGGGCAAAATGAGGACTGCAGCCCAGGAGGCAGCATCTCAGATAGCTCTGAGAGACTGCTCCAAAGTGGCAGTGGGGGAAGGTCAATATATAAGGTTTTGGTTACAAAAGGTTTTTGATAGTCACGAGGATCTGATGTCACGGTGAAGGGATTTAGTGTTTCTCTAGATACAAGGAGGTGTAAGGATTGAGATCATAAAATCTGTTCCTAAAACCAACAAGTTATTTAAAGACCTGTCCCACTTCCCTGTAGCACAGAGTGCCTCACTGTATCCTGAACTCCCTCAGGGGTTGTTGAATGTCAACAGCAATAGGAGCATGGGGTTCAATCTCCGTCTAGGCAGATGGAAAATGCCTTTGTTGTTCAGTCGTTGGTAACACTCTTGGTACGTGCCAATTTGTAGTTGACATTAACTACTTGACTTCTGAAGACATTTGAGTAAGTTCATTGTGGACAATGATTAACCAAAACTAGACAAAGACAAACACAAAAATATGACTGCAGCCCTAAATTATACATTAGCATTGGTGGAAAATACTCATCACTATTTGTATCCTAAATCCGTGAATATAAAGCAAATTATACACTTTAGTCAGATGAGATTTATTCCAGAAATGTAAGGTTGCTTTAACACTCTAAGATTAGTTAATGTAATACACCATTTTAGTAAAGGACACAATCATCTCAGTGGTACTGAAAAAAATATCTGATAATATGCAAAGTGATTCACAATAAGAGATGAATATTCGATCCCTGGGTCAGGAAGATCCCCTGGAGGAGGTCATGACAACCCAATCCAGTATTCTTGCCTGGAGAACCCCATGGACAGAGGAACCTTGTGGGTTACAATCCATAGGGTTGCAAAGAGTCGGAAATGACTAAAGCAACTGAGCATATGTGCTTTAAAAAACAAAAAAACTCAAAATACTAGAAATAAGAAAAAAAAAACTTCCTGAAACTGATAAAGGGTAACTATGAAGAGTCTACAGTTAACATAATTAATGGTGAAAGATGAAATGCTTTCCTCCTAGGGTCAAGAATAAGACAAAGACTTCTCTCTTTGTAAAAAAGTCTTATCGGAGTATAGTTGATTTACAATGTTGTGCTAGTGTCAGGTGTCCAATAAAGTGACTCAGTTATGCACACATGACTGATGCACACAGATACATATATCCATTTTATTTTAAACTCTTTCCTCCATGTAGGTCATAACAGAGTAAAGAGTAGAGTTCCCTGTGGTGGAGAGTATGCTCTTATCAGTTATTTATTTTTATACAGTAGTGTACATATGTAACTCTCAATCTCCCATTTTATCCCTTCCCCTCCTCTTTCCCCCCAGGAACCATCAGTTCAATTCAGTTTAGTCGCTCAGTAGTGTCCGAGTCTTTGTGACACTATGAATTGCAGCACGCCAGGCCTCCCTGTCCATCACCAACTGCCAGAGTTTGCTCAGACTCACTTTCATTGAGTCAGTGATGCCATCCAGCCATCTCATCCTCTGTTGTCCCCTTCTCATCCTGCCCCCAATTCCTCCCAGCATCAGAGACTTTTCCAATGAGTCAACTCTTCACATGAGGTGGACAAAGTACTGGAGTTTCAGCTTTAGCATCATTCTTTCCAAAGAAATCCCGGGGCTGATCTCCTTTAGAATGGACAGGTTGGATCTCCTTGCAGTCCAAGGGACTCTCAAGAGTCTCTTCCAACACCACAGTTTAAAATCATCAATTCTTCAGCTCTCAGCTTTCTTCACAGTCCAGCTCTCACATCTATACATGACTACTGGAAAAACCATAGTCTTGACTAGATTGACCTTTGTTGGAAAACTGATGTGTCTGCTTTTCAATATGCTATCTAGGTTGGTCATAACTTTCCTTCCAAAGAGTAAGTGTCTTTTAATTTCATGGCTGCAGTCATCATCTGCAGTGATTTTGGAGCCCCCCAAAATAAAGTCTGACACTGTTTCCCCACCTATTTCCCATGAAGTGATGGGACCAGATGCCATGATCTTCGTTTTCTGAATGTTGAACTTTAAGCCAAACTTTTCACTCTCCTCTTGCACTTTCATCAAGAGGCTTTTTAGTCCCTCTTCACTTTCTGCCATAAGGGTGGTGTCATCTGCATATCTGAGGTTATTGATATTTCTCCCGGCAATGTCAATCCCAGCTTGTGCTTCTTCCAGCCCAGCGTTTTTCATGATATACTCTACATATAAGTTATATAAGCAGGGTGACAGTATACAGCCTTGACATATTCCTTTTCCTATTTGGAACCAGTCTGTTGTTTCATGTTCAGTTCTAGCTGTTGCTTCCTGACCTGCATATAGGTTTCTCAAGAGGCAGGTCAGGTGATCTGGTGTTCCCATCTCTTTCAGAATTTTCCACAGTTTATTGTGATCCACACAGTCAAAGGCATTGGCATAGTCAATAAAGCAGAAATAGATGTTTTTCTGGAACTCTCTTGCTTTTTCCATGATCCAGCAGATGTTGGCAATTTGATCTCTGGTTTCTCTGCCTTTTCTAAAATCAACTTGAACATCTGGATGTTCAGGGTTCACATATTGCTGAAGCCTGGCTTGGAAAATTTTGAGCATTACTTTACTAGCATGTGAGATGAGTGTAACTGTGTGGCAGTTTGAGCATTCTTCGGCATTGCCTTTCTTTGGAATTGGAATGAAAACTGACCTTCTCCAGTCCTGTGGCCACTGCTGAGTTTTCCAAATTTGCTGGTATATTGAGTGCAGCACTTTCACAGCATCATCTTTCAGGATTTGAAATAGCTCAACTATAAATTTGTTTATACCTATGATTCTATTTCTGTTTTGTAAATAAGCTTATTTGTACCACTCTTTAGATACCACATATAAGTGATATAACATATCTGCCTTTCTGTGTCTGGTTTACTTCAGTGAGTATGACAATCTCTACATCCATCCATGTTGCTGCAAATGACATTATTTCAGTTTATGTGCTTTTTTTTTTATGATGAAGTAATACTCTGCCATATGTATGCACCACACTGCATTTACCTAAATGTCCATAGGCAGAAGAGTAGATAAAGGATATTCTCTTTCTGATATTTGGTTATCTAAATTAATACACACTCTCTTCTACTTTAAGACATGGGACAAGCTTAATGTAAAACATGTCCTTTAGATATTGGTAAATGTAGGAGCAGGGCTGACAGGGTCTAGCATTGCTTGTAATTGGATGTGGAGGTCTTTTAAAATGTGGAGCTTTCTGTTTCATAGACTGATTGACATAGCTAAGCCTTCTTTACCACCATCATCTGTCTTAGCCACAATGCTGCCATTTTTATCCCCATTTGCCTGACTCTAACTTTGGTGGCTCAGTGGGTAAAAAATTTGCCTACACTGTAGGAGTCCTGGGTTCGATCCCTGGATTGGGAAGATTCTCCAGGGAAGGCATGGCAATCCGGTCCTGTATTCTTTCCTGGAGAATCCCATGGACAGAGAAGTCTGGCAAGCTACAGTCTATGTGATCACAAAGAGTTGAACATGACTGAGTGGGTAACACTTTCACTTTTCAACTTTCTGAATAATGATTGCTAACTCATGACCAACCTAGACAGCACATTGAAAAGCAGAGACATTACTTTGTCAACAAAGGTCCATCTAGTCAAGGCTATGGTTTTTCCAGTGGTCATGTATGGATGTGAGAGTTGGACTGTGAAGAAAGCTGAGTGCCGAAGAATTGATGCTTTTGAACTGTGGTGTTGGAAGAGACTCTTGAGAGTCCCTTGGACTGCAAGGAGATCCAACCTGTCCATTCTGAAGAAGATCAACCCTGGGATTTCTTTGGAAGGAATGATGGTAAAGCTGAAACTCCAGTACTTTGGCCACCTCATGGGAAGAGTTAACTCATTGGAAAAGACTGTGATGCTGGGAGGGATTGGGGGCAGGAGGAGAAGGGGACGACAGAGGATGAGATGGCTGGATAGCATCACCGACTCAGTGGACGTGAGTCTGAGTGAACTCTGGACAGGGAGGCCTGGTGTGCTGTGATTCATGGGGTCGCAAAGAGTCGGACACGACTGAGCGACTGAACTGAACTGTACTGAACTCAGGTAAAGTAGGAGGTCTGTTCCTTATTTCCTGAATAGGATCTAAAGGAAAGAAAGCACAGGGAAGACTTTTCTGTAGTTTCTAGGTTAGGTTTTAAACTAAAGAAGCTAGAGATGCTCAAGGATAACATCTGACCCAGCCCTGCTCACTGGAGGATTTAGGGCTAACATCTCAAGTAAAACATGCAATCAGTTCAATTCAGTCACTGTCCATCTAGGTGAGCCATAAATTCTTCCAAGGAGCAAGTGTCTAGGTTGGTCATAACTTCTTCCAAGGAGCAAGTGTCTTTTAATTTCAGGGCTGCAGCCACCATCTACAGTGGTTTTGGAGCTTCAAAAAATAAAGTCTGTCACCATTTCCACTCTTTCCCCATCTATTTGCCATGAAGTGATGGTACCAGATGCCATGATCTTAGTTTTCTGAATGCTGAATTTTAAGCCAACCTTTTCACTCTCCTCTTTCACTTTCATCAAGAGGCTCTTCAGCTCTTCTTCCCTTTCTGCCATAAGGATGTTATTATCTGCATCTCTGAGGTTATTGATATTTCTCTCAGAAGTCTTGATTCTAGCTTGTGCTTCATACCACTATATAATTTGTATGATCCTTGGGACTATGTATTTAAAGCAGATGATGCACAAATAGAGAACTTTATTATCTGATGATTTTTGGTTCTGCTCATGTATTTTTTATCATATTCCAATGAAATGTGCATGTGTGTATATCTCTGTGTGTTGCCTCATCTCATTATTTTGTTACACAAATGAGGTTTGCAAAATGGTCCTAGTTTTGCTGTATTTGAAGCTACATTTTAGTGGTTTTAATTTTTAAGGAGTACCCCAATTCCCCTGAAGGCCCCTCATGGAAGAAGACTATTAAGATTAATGCTCAGAACTGAAATTATAAAATAAAAAGCTGTTTTATTTTTATAATGGCTATGAAGTTGATTTTTATAATGGCTATGAAGTGGAAAGGTGGAGATTCTTGAAATCTGAAGCATTAATATAGCCCAGAAGTCAACTGAGACAATTTTTTTTTGTCATTAGAAGTTACATGACAATTTATTCTGCAGTTTGGAATGGAAAAGTTATATATTTCAGAAGTTAATTCGAGTAGTAGAGGTGAAATAGTAGATGTTTCCCTTTTGCTCACAGATCTAAAGTCTAATATCATATGTTCCCTCATGCTAATTTTTGAGGCCAATGCACTTATTTTAATTCACTTCACTAGTCGTCAGTCCAGCATAATTCAAATGGCACTGTATTCATGGAATATTATTGAATATACTTAGAGATAGTTTGCCTACATTGAACTGATTCTATCTCTAATGTGTGAAAATGAAACTGGTCTCACTCATTTCCAGGCTATTCTGTGCATGGTCAGAGCAAGTGAACACCCTAAAAGCTAAATCTGACCATATCATTTCCCAGCCTAAAATCTATCAGAGACCTCCTGTGGCCCATGAAATGAAACCTAAACTTGGGAATGTGGCAGATAAGAATATCCACTGGTTTTTTTTTTCCCCATGGTTCCTGAAACCTTATCCATATTTTTCAACCCTCTCAAACTTTCTATGCTTCGTGAGCTTGTGTCTTGGTGTCTTGGGAAAGGCTGTTTTCGCATCCAGGAATATGTTTCTCCTTTTACCTTATATACCTGCTCACATCTGGCACTCTTCTATACTTTCTTAAAGACACAGAACCAGCATCTTTCTTGTAAAGTTTCTCTGATCACTAGAAAATCGTTAATCATTTCCACTTATCTGCCAGTACCAAAGCTCAAACTGAAACTATAACAAAGCTTCTCCCTTCATCAGTTTTGTGATTTCAGGTAAATGACATGATCTCATAAGGTATTCTTTCATTACCTACAAACTAATAAGAATGATGATGTTTAGTGTGTTACGATGGTTTGCTGATGTGGTGCAGTCAAATTTCTTAGCACTCACGTTGCCCAGGACATGAAGAACTAAACAGATGTGGATGTTGTTGTAATTATTATTCTTATCACAGTTGGTCTACTTTCATATCCTTCCCCACTGTGTCAGAGGAACGATCTAAATAAGTAGCTACTAGTTTCTTCTTTGCATCTCTTGAACAGATAACTGAGAGAGTATGCTTTTGCAATGATTTAGTCCCAGGCTATTTCCAGGTCACTTTGTCATCAAATGGCACAGGCAACACTGTGCTTTGCAGTTGTGTTACTTAATACTGACATGGACTTTAATCGAAGTCAGTAGGAGGTAAAACCAATCATGCCACACCCAGAAGTTCTGGTATATTTAGATTTACTTTTAACATTTTGTTTAAGCTCAATGTTTTTTCCATAAGGCTTCATTATTTTTGTGACAAACATTTTCTGATGCCTTCCTTCAATGTGGAGTCCTTAAGATCACTTGATGTTCTTCCTTTAGCTAGCATTTATTTCATTTCTCTGTGTGTGTGTTTGTTTGTTCCCTTAATAAAGTCTTTTATAAAAAGTGATGTTCTCATACTAAGACAGCTGGTAGGTAAGTGTGCAACTTAGTCCTTACCTAAAACTTCACTTGATGTAATGAAATTCTCATGATATTATTGCTTCATCTCTTTTCTGGCCACAAGAAAGGACACTGTTTTACAACCATGGGACATTTTTCTTTCTAGTCCCATTTTGTTTTTCATTGCATAAGGTTTTATATCAATTAACTTCTGAAACAATAATATTGCATAAGAAGAAGTCACAATGCCTCAGTAACCAAAAATGAGTGCCTATTAGCTCAAGGATCTGGATGGTCAGACAGGTAATGCATCTGATCTTAGCTCAACTGTTCATATGTCAGAGAGTTGGCTGTCTGTTGGTAAAGCATATAGCAAAGAGTATGATTATAGTTAAAAGTGAAGGAATTGAGCTACTAATAAGAGTAATCTATCTTGGCGTCCATTTACATGTAAAATGTCCTTTTAATTTAACTCTTTAACTCATTTAATTATTAATGAGTCATGTTAATATTTTGTATGTGTGCCATAGATTCCCTTTGTGAATACACAAACACTATAATTAATATCTACATACTCATATCATACCTATTCTGCCTGTCCAGTATCTCTATTTGTTTCTGAAGCTCCAATACTTTGGCCCCCTAATGTGAAAAGCCGACTCATTGGAAAAGACCCTGATACTGGGAAAGATTTAAGGCAGGAAGAGAATGACAGAGGATGAGATGGCTGAATGGCACCACTGACTCAATGGATATGAGTTTGAGCAAGCTCCAGGAGATGGTGAAGGACCAGGAAGCCTGGCGTGCTACAGTACATGGGGCTGCAAAGAGCTGGACACAACTTAGAGATTGAACAGCAACAACAATCTCTTTTTGAAAGGAAGTCCAAGATATTAGAAACCTGGTATAAGAAAATGTAAATATTATCTCTCCTGATGTCTCATGTAATGGCTCATGCCATTGAATAAGATATGGTAAGGTGTGGCCCATGGACCAAATTATTACCATTGCCTGTAATTATATGACTTATAAGCTATTTTTTTTCTTAATTTTTAAGTGTCTAGAAAAGATCAAAACAAAAAATAACATTTAGAAGCATGTGAAAATATTCACATTATATTCATATAATGATATTCATATCACAACATTATTCACATTCAAAGTTTAATGTCCATCAATAAAATTTTACTGGAACACACTTCACACATATATGTATCGTCTATGGCTATTTTCCCATTATAGTAAAACTAATCTGCACAGATTGTATTAGTCATAAAGCTTAAAATATTTTCTATCTGGCCCTTTACAGAAAAAAAAAAAAGTCAACTCCTGTTCTTAGGCAGTTTGCTTCAATTTCTCACTTTGCCTTTACCCAAAATGTTCTGCTTGTTTCATATAGAAGACTTCACAACTGAAAAGTACGGTAGTGGAGGCGGTTTCAAGTCCTCAGCCAAGAACCTGAGGCTTTTGTCCTGGCTTTTCTGCCTTGGGCTTTACTTTCCTCCCTGAAGTGTCAATTTTGCTTGAGGCAAGATGCTTGCCCAGAGCTCTAGGTTTACAGTCAGTGCCCACTGAAATCCCCTCACCATGAATGAATTTTACTTTCTTAACATTTCACCAAAAACCATACACTGAGTTAAGTTCTTATCTACTCTAGTTGAATCATGTGTAACTCTTGAAGCAATCACAGGAAGGGGTATTTATTATCTTACTGAACATACTTGGGTTACGTATAAACCCTGCACAAAGGGAAAGTGTCAATTCCATATAAAAAGCTAAGAAAATAAAAGTGTGCTTATCCAGGGCTTCCCTGGTAGCTCAGAGGTTAAAGTGTCTACCTGCAATGCAGGAGACCTAGGTTTGATCCCTGGGTCAGGAAGATCCTCTGGAGAGGGAAATGGCAACCCTCTCCAGTATTCTTGCCTGGAGAATCCCATGAATGGAGGAGCTTGGTGGGCTATAGTCCATGGGATCACAAAGAGTCGGACACTACTGAGCAGCTTCACTTTTCTTTCCTTTCCTCATTCAGTGTTTACTGGAAATTTCTACATGAAAGATGCAGAATGTATACTGTTTAGAAATAAAAAACAATTTTCTCTGAATCATCTTAAGGTACAAAATATTTTCTTAAGTATGCTATCATTTGAAATAAAAATGTAATTAAATTAATGTAAAATAGATCTATGCTGAAGGACATTTTCCTAACTGTTAAAACATAGAATGAGTTTTGTAGTAAGAATGCATTATTAAGCAGTTTTTTATATAGAAAACATACAGGGATTTATAAAAAGCTACTTTACATCTAAATTTTGGAATCTCTATTATTGATTTTTGTCACTAAAAGTGTTTATTTTTATCTTTATTGAATTCAATATATAATTCAGTAACCACCTGAAAACATGCACAAAGAGTTGGACATGACTGAGTGACTGAACTGAACTGAACTGAAAACATGCTAGGTATTGTGTAATCTCTTAGATATTCAGAAGAGGACTATGACTTGACCTTGTTTTCAATTTGGCTACTATCAAGGGACAAAGGCATAAAATTAAAATATGTAGTAACAAATAAAAATATGCAAAGGCTGCAATTGTAGGATCAAGAAGAATAAATCTCATTTGTCCTTTAGGAAAGAGTACATTTGTCATACAGGAGGTAACGTTTACCTGTCTTAAATGCCTAGAGGATTTTTTTTAATCAGACCCCTTTAGGCATGAAAGGAATTGATGTGTTTGGAAAATTGTTTTACACTGCTGTTCAGTGTGACTTCAGTTTAGGGAATGTGCAAGGAATATTTGAGGACTGAGATTAGGAAGTAGAATGGCAAGTGATGAGACCATAAAATGAGTCAGAACCTATAGCATCTTTAATGTCAGACTAATAAATCTGCATTTTATTGTGTGTGTCAGAGAACCTATAAAGATTTAAGAAAGTAAATTATTAATTTCAATGGACATTCTGGAAAAACACAACTTTAAACATTAAATTTATTTTAAAGAGGCTGAACTATAAAGAAAGCTGAGCACAGAAGAATTGATGCTTTTGAACTGTGATGTTGGAGAAGACTCTTGAGAGTCCCTTGGACTGCAAGGAGATCCAACCAGTCCATTCTAAAGGAGATCAGTCCTAGGCGTTCATTGGAAGGACTGATGTTGAAGATGAAACTCCAATACTTTGGCCACCTGATGTGGAGAGCTGACTCATTTGAAAAGACCTTGATGCTGGGAAAGATTGAGGGCAGGAGAAGGGGATGACAGGACAAGATTGTTGGATGGCATTCATCCACACTGGAGATGGGTTTGGATGGGCTCCGGGAGTTAGTGATGGACAGGAAGGCCTGGCGTACTGCGGTTCAAAGGGTTGCAAAGAGTCAGACACAACTGAGCGACTGAACCGAGCTGAATCCATTATAGGTAAGATATTGTCCAAGACCAATTATAAGAATTTCTTCATAAATCATTTTTATGACTACTAATATTCAACATGATCTTTCAAGTATTAAGTAAAGCAATGTGTCTATAGCAAAAGTGTAGTTCTATTATGCTCTCATTTATGTAAAATATGAGCATAGAAAAATATGTATGTGTCTGTCCATTTGTGTGAAAAGAAACCCAGGACTGATAAAGCAGAGAACACTTAGACTGCTTGTCTACAGAGATAAATGAAACAGTGAGGTGGATGGAAGGATGAAACGGGGGTGGAGGGTTGGTTGTGGAAGGTGACACTTCTCTGAGTACAGTGTTTTGTATCATTCTACTGTTTAATATTTTTATAATTCAAAATGCCTAAAGGTAGCCACAATGAAGAGGAAGCCCAAAACGAAATGTCATGGGAAGCAAACGGACACAAACTGTATTACAAATAAGCAGCAAATAAATTAAAAAAGAGAGACAAGATAACTTTGGATCTTTTTTTATTATATACTCAATGACTAGAGATCAAGATATCTGTGCATGAACATCTTATGTTAATTAGTAGGCAATGTTCATATTGATATGGGTTAGAATTCCTAAAACATTTATTTGTATTTGATAATGGATCTAACAAGCAAATGTATTGCAAATAATAAAACCCACTTTTCTCACTTTCTGGAAGTCATAAACAAGGAGAGGGGAAAGGGTAAAATCTTTTGGTGTTGTGTTAAAATCGGAGGTATGTATATTAAATATTCTTTTCAAAATAGATAATCTGAGATACGTAGATTTAGAAATATATATGCATGAATGTTTACCTGTATTTCTTAACTCTTTGTACTGAGAGAAACTAGAAGCAATGATATTCCAAAACCATTGAGTGTATTTGCTTCTAAAGTTGATTCCTAAATATCATTCTCAAATAATAACTAAGACTCTTTGGAGAGGTGGCTGATTCCAGGGTCAAGGCAGAGAAAGCACAAGCTGAGTCTAGAATGACTTGTAGTAGCAGAAAGGGAAGGAGGTGCTCAAAAGTTGGTTCACACACTTTAAAAATGCATAAAAGGCAACTTGAGGGGGTTCTCAGTGGCTGCATATAGTACACATTAAGCAAAATAACAGTGATAATAATGATGATGATGATGATAAAGATGAAGAAGAAGGAGGAGTGGGAAGGGAAGAGAGGAAAAAGAAGGAGAAAGGAAAGGAGAAGGAAGAAGAGGAGGAGGAGGAAGGGAGAAGATAGAAAGCTAGGAAGAAAAAAACAATTGTTTTCAGTCTGCCTTGAAATCAATGAATAATTGAATATACAAATGCATAGAAGATGAGGGAAAGCTCTTCTTTATAAAAGAATTCTAACTGACAAATGTGTTTTTTACTTGATGGAAATAGGAAAACAACATTGGCCAGACTCTAAAGTAACAGCTTTTTGTTTTTCAGGCAAGAATCATTAATGAGTACTATAATGAACTGATAAACATATGATGAAATATGGGATACTTACATAATCTGAAAGTAACTATCATAGAATGCTTAATTACAGAGAGGAAGATAGTTACATTGCAGTGAAGAAACCTGGAAGACATCATCTTAATCAAGTTATCAAAATTAACATCCTCACTAATAAAAATTAAATAAAAAAGAAAGAAATTATCTGCCTCTTGCTATGATTCACTAAGATGGCCTATCCTTTCTGTGGTATTTCTATCAAAAAATGAATAACATGAATTTTAAAAATACATTCTACAAAAGCAAGAAAAATTTTTGTCAAATGTCTGGTCAATAGTCTTCAAAAGTGTCAGGTCATGAAATTTAATGTATTATGTTGTTGTTCAGTTGCTAAGTCAAGTCCCACTCTTTGCAACCCCATGGACTGCAGCACACCAGCCTCCTTTGTCCTCAATTATGCCTGAGAATTTGCTCAAATTCATGCCCATAAGTCAGTGGTGCTATCTAAGCATCCCATCCACTAGCGTCCCCTTCTCCTTTTACCTTCAGTCTTTCCCAGCATCAAAGTCTTTTCCAATGAATTGGTTCTTCTCGTCTTTGTACTATGGCTGTATAAGAAGTTAACATTTGAGGAATGTGGATGAATGGCAAAGAGTAGGGTTTCCCAGCTCAGAGCTATCGATATTTGGGACTGCAGTTATCTTTGTTACAGGGTGCTACCCTGTGCATTACAGGATGTTTAGCAGCATCCTAGGCCTCTACCCACTAGATGTCAGTAGCAACACCCTCTTAACTGTGATAATCAAAATTTTATCCAGACATTGCCAAACATACTAAGGGAAGGAGACATAAAATCTCTGCCAGTTTAGAACCTCTGGTATATGGGAAGTTTTTTGTACTGTTTTCACAACTCTTTCATATGGCTGAAATTATTTTAAAATAGAAAGTTTTTAAAAATGTGTGAAAATGTCTAAAACAGTGCCAATGACATATTGAACACTAAATATACAACAGTTCTTTATAAAATCTAGTAAATAGACCTCTATGGAGATTCATACATAGTTTTAAATTCTACATCTTAATGAGGAATTCAGAAAGTCTATTTAATTGATCACAGATTTAATGAGGGACTCTTTAAGTACAAAATATACTGCATTTCAACACCTCCATCTCTATATTTACTCACTCTGCATCCAAACAAAATCTATCTTTGTGGCAGGTCAATCCTGTCTTTGCAATTTAATGCTCCTTATACTTGCAGGCTTTTTCAGAATATAAAACTTTTCTATTTGGGTTCATTTCACACTTAGACTATTACCAAAACCTCATTATTCTTTTTTTGCTTTTTCTAGGATCAGCTCTGCTGAATGCTAGGTGTGATGATAACAAGAAAATCTGTAATATTATTTCATAGAACTTTAAAATACAGTATGATCTGCATAAAAATGGAAGCAGAATGTGGATAAGAGCAGGTTTTGTTATTCTTAGATCTGACATTTTTGACTAGTTTTTGACTGCCTGACCTTGCTACTCATTTTGCTCACAGCTGGCAGTAATTCAATGACGAAGGGGAAGAGTGGTAGTACATTAATAACAGGCTCATGCTTATTGGTACACAGTTGGTGATACAGGAAAAGACAAAGGGAAGAGAATAATCAGAAGATAGCAACAGTGATTGAAAGTGTAAGCAAAGGAAGGGGCAGAGATAGGAAGTAACAGCAGTGGCAAAGTTTAAGAACAAACAGTCTGGAAAGGAAGGAACAGGAGAGTCGGCTAACTCTTTTTCAGAAATTAAAGAACAAAAGTAGAAAGACAATTTGAACAATAAAAAGAAAGAGAGACAGATGTGAAATGTATATTGGAAGAGAACAGAGATACTCAGTTTCTGAGGTATCATTGGTGATTTAGAGTTCATCCATAGGAGTGTGCTCACCATCATGAGAAATCTGGAAATGATAAATTATGAAAAAAATAATGTAATTAGGAACATCTTGTGCAAATATGAGAAGACTAAAGTGAAATCTATAGTAGTCTCCAAATATTCACGGGAATTCTACTTTGAGAAAAGGAAAAGTAAAAATGGAAACAGTTTTGTTTGCTTTGATGGCTCTGGGGAATAATTGGTTGCCAGGGAGGAGGATTACAAGGCTGTGAACTTTCTAGGCTGTGAGTTGTTCAGTGATGGACTAAGGCATATAATGATTTCCTGAGCCTCCATCCTGTGGCCATACTAGGGAAGAGCTTTGTTTGTTCTACAACAGACAATAGGACTAGTGTCTCATATCATTTATTATGCAAACTCCTACATCCTTGAAAGTAAAAGGGGGTTCATCTATAATTACTTTTACACAGTAATTTTAAACCACAGTGCTTCTGGGAAATATGGAATATATGGCAATACTGAGGAGAACTTGCTAACTGAGAATATTTCTAATGCCTTGACCTTAATCAGCTTTTCCATTCTTGATTGGTCATTTCACAGGTGCATTTTTCAGTCACTGGAAACTGCTGAGGGGACCAAGTATCCCTATGATTTGCTATAATAAAAAAGCATAAGTAGAGAACAGTGGAAATTACTTTCTGAATGTCAACTTATTGATTATAATAATTACTTAACCAAATGAATGATATCAACTATGCCTTGCATACCAATCATTGTGCATTGTGTTGTAGTCCTGCTTATAGAAAAATATTTCTGGAGCAACATAAACAAGTATTCCTGAAGGGAATCAGTCCTGAATATTCATCGGAAGGACTGATGTTGAGGCTAAACCTCCATACTTTGGCCACCTGATGCGAAGAACTGACTCATTTGAAAAGACCCTGATTCTGGCAAAGACTGAAGGTGGGAGAAGCAGGGGATGACAGAGAATGAGATGGTTGGATGGCATCCCCAACTCAGTGGACATGAGTTTGAGTGAACTCTGGGAGTTGGTGATGGACAGGGAGGCCTGGCATGCTGCAGTCCTTGGGGTCACAAGGAGTCAGACATGACTGAGCGCCTAAACTGAACTGAACTGATAAGCACATATTATACTAAGTAAGCAGCAAAACTCAGATATGAACCTGTGTTCTGTCTATACTGATTTTTATCTACAGCTGTAGATAGATGAGAAAGAGAGATCTTTTGGCTTAACAAGAAGAAATTTATTTTTACATGGTAATGGAAGCTGGAAGTCCAAGATCAAGATGTTGGCAGAGTTGATTTCCTCTGGGGTCTATGAGAGAAGGATCTGTTCCAGGACTCTCTTCTTGGCTTATGGTCAACGATCTTCTCCGTACTTAGTCTTTATATGACCACTCTCTGGTGTTTCTATCTCTTCTTATTCAAAGTCATTTCTGGCATCTCTTTCTCTTCTTATAAGGACACTGATCTAATTGGATTACAGCCTCATCCTAATGAGCTTGTTTAACTTTTCCATCTTTTTAAAGGCATATTTCCAAATATAGTTATACTCCAAGGTACTAGGGGTTGGAACTTGAACTTATGAATTTTGAGGGGCTACAATTCAACCCATACAACTTATTTCTTTTACAGTAAAGAAATGTTCCATAATAAACAAGATTGGCCCTTATTTTTCTCTTTGGCTAATTTCCATATGACATCTCCATCATTACCTGCATTTTAGCCACCTTAACCATCTTGCTTTGCTCCTAAGTATTATGCTCTCTCCTGCCTTAGAGCTTTTGTATTTGTTAAAACTCTCTCTCCCTCTACTTTAGTCTAAGAATTTTGCTGCATAAAAGCAAATCACTGTCAGAAATCCTCAACTTTCACCTCCTTAGAGAGGATGTAGGTTTTGTCATTTTCCTTTATTTTTATCCAGCCTGCCTTGGGATGGACATGAAATTGCCTTGCCCACTAGCATCTAACTATTTGAGAATCCACAGTCAGTTCTAACTACATATTGCTATTTGCCATTATGTGTTAAATGTAACAAAATTATTTTATTTTTCCCCACAATCCCCCCATTACTCTTTTATTTTATTGAAATATATTTGATGTATAACATTGTGCAAGTTTCAGGTATACAATGGATTAATTTGATATATTTATATACTGGAATGTCATTGTAGCATTAACTAACACTTATATCATGTTGGGTTTCCCTTGTGGCTCAGATGGTAAAGAATCTACCCTCAACACAGGAGACCTGGGTTCAGTGCCTGGGTTTGGAAGATCCCCTGAAGAAGGGAAAGGCTATCCATTCCAGTATCCTGGCCTGGAGAATTCCATGGACTGTATAGTCCATGGGGTGGCAAAGAGTTGGACACGACTGAGCAACTTTCACTATCATACCACATAATTATCATTTCTTTGTGTGTGTGTGTGTGGTGAGAAAAATTATATTTAGTCTCTTAAGTTTGATTCTTATAATACAGTGCTGGTGTCTATAATTACTATACTGTGTGTTACACCTCCAGGACCTATCTACTAGTTGCACGTTTGTGCCCTTAAATAATCTCTCTTCTCCTTCATTCAGCAGCCCCTGGTAACCACAATTTTTCTGTTTGTTTTCAGAACAGCAATGTGATCCAGCAATCCCATTTCTGGGTATACACCCAAAGGAAATGAAAACAGGACATAGAAGAGATATCTATACTCATTACATTTTTATTCACAATAACCAAAAAATGGAAGCAATCTAAGTATCCATCAAGGGATAAATGGATAAAAATGTGGATTCTCATTCAGCCACAAGAAAGGAAGAAATCCTGCCACATGTTACATTATGGAAGGACCTGGAAGACAGGCTAAATGAGCCAAGTCAGAAAGTGATGAGTACTCTATAATATCATTTATTTATGGAATCAGAAAAACCTGCACCTGGAGATATATTTATAACCATTCACGACAGAGTTGCAATAACTTGCATGTTAGAGTTGACGGATCCCAGAATTTGGGAAACAAAAGTAGTGACGTAAGAAAGGACGTAGCTGAAGAGTGTTCAAGTAGAAGAAAACCCCTTATGTTGACTAATTATGAGAAGTGAAGCCGCTCAGTCGTGTCCAGCTCTTTGTGATCCCATGGACTATAGCCCACCAAGCTCCTCCATTCATGGGATTCTCCAGGCAAGAATACTGGAGTGGGTTGCCATTTCCTTCTCCAGAGGATATTCCTGACCCAGGGATCAAACTCAGGTTTCCCGCATTGTAGGCAGACACTTTAACCTCTGAGCCACAGGGAAGCATCTCCAAACCAACATCATTTAAGATAAGCTTTGGCTGTCTACAAAATTTAAGTGTGGTCCTGGGTTATCTCTTTCCTACACACAACAGCTAAAAGGCAGTTGAATCATTGACATATTTTTCTGTCTTCAAGGTCTGATTTCCTTTAAGATATTAATAAATGTTTGGGATGATTCCATAATTAATTTCATAGTTCTGCTATATGAGGTCTTGAGAAGCTCTTGGCTCATGTCTTCACAGCACTGAATCCAGTAATCAATGTTGTTTGTAGTGGCAGCATTTACTATCTAATCTCTTAATAAGTTTGATGTTTATGATGCACTTCTGTTATCCATAATTACTATACTGTGCATTAGATATCTAAGGTTTATTTACATACTAGTAGCAAATTTCCCTTAAACAGTATGCTTCGTCTTCCCTCTTTCCCCAGGAATATATTTTAAAAATAAGAAAAGAGAAAGGAAGTAAAAGAAGGAAAGGAAGGAAGGAAGCCTTCAGTTTGATACTTATTGCCACAAACTGGATAGCAAAACCATTCTTGTGACCCATGTGATTTCACTGCCATAGGGATGTGCAAATGGAATTCATTTCCTAAGAGTATTGGTGCCCGTAGAACAGTGAGAAGTCTGAACCACTGAACCTACACAGGTTACAACTCAAGGAAAGAAGGATTACCAAGGAAGATTGGAGAGACTTGTAGCAGATGAAAAGGGAAGAAAAGCTGGACAATAAAATCTAACACATGCTTACCTCATCCTTTATCTTCCAACATCATAAGATCAAGTGTTTAGTAAGATGGGAAAACAGAAAGTATACATTTACTAGTTCGGTATCGATACTGGGGTCTCGGACTCTATTTGGAGCAGTCATAATTTCTTGAGATTTTTATTTTTATTTTTTTTTCCCCTACTAAATCTATTTTATTTTTTTTATTTTTTTTTTACATGATAGTATACATGTTTTTATGCCATTCTCCCAAACCAACCCACCCTCTCCCTCTCCCTCAGAGTCCAAATGTCCGTTCTATACCTCTGTGTCTCTTCT
>SJYF01000267.1:5152546-5163862 GCA_006410515.1 Procapra przewalskii | reverse complement strand
AGGCCTGGTGTGCTGTGATTCATGGGCTCACAAAGAGTCGGACACGACTGAGTGACTGAACTGAACTGAATCTATTCATGACTTTAGAAAAAAGAATGGGTGAAAAAAAAGTCGCTCAGTCGCGTTTGACTCTTTGTGACCCCATGGACTCTATAGCCCATGGAATTCTCCAGGCCAGAATACTGAATTGGGTAGCTTTTGTCTTCTCCAGGAGATCTTTCCAACCCAGGAATTGAACCAGGGTCTCCTGCATTGCAGGCGGATTGTTTACCAACTGAGCTATCAGGGAAGCCAGACACATGTCCCTGGGGGCTCAGACAGTAAAGCATCTTACTACAAGGTTCTTGCTATCCTTGTTCACTCATTAATGCCAAAGAAGGACCTAAAACATGTCCATTCAGAATCATTCCCAGTCTGGTGCCTGCTAGCTACAGCTAACTCAAGTTGAACAGAAACCCTTTCTCCTTAACAGTGTAGATCAGGGGTTTTCAACCACTGAATAATATTGCCCACTGATTGCTTTGTAAATAAAGCTGCATTCAGGCTTATCCATGCCCGTATGTTTACGTATTTTCTTTCTCTGTCTCTTTGCTATAACTCTAGATACACGTTTTTGAACTTATAATACTCTATCTCAGTAATAGAACAAAATTAGCAATCTTTTTGCAAAATGTGTTTCTTCCAGCATAAACTACGACAATTCTCCTTAAAAACCCCACTCCTCTTTTATATTTCAACAGAAAATACCTCTGCTTCCAGAAAACCTCCTGATCTACCAGAAAGTATGAGGTCTCCACCTCTGGGTTCTCTGAGACATTTACTCTCTACCTCTTTCCTCTGGTTATCCCATTTGATATTTACAGAACTTTATCTGTTAAGACAGTGAAGTCACTCAGTTGTTTCTGATTCTTTATGACCCCATGGACTACCAGGCTCCTCCGTCCATTGGATTTTCCAGGCAAGAGTACTGGTGTGGGTTGCCATTTCCTTCTCCAGATATCTTCCTGACCCAGGGGTTGAACCAGGTCTCCCACATTGCAGGCAGATGTTTTACCATCTGAGTCAACAGGAAAATGCTTGCATCATTCCCTAATCTAGTGTCATCACTCAGCAGAGATAGTTTGAAATAAGTGCTCATCCAATGAAGTACTGGAAATCTGAATCTTGTGTCCAGAACCTAGTCCCTGAGATAATCTCATTTTTTCAATGTCCTCATGTATCCTGTATTGACAGCTTTGCTTCAAGCCTATGAATGTGTGTCTAAAATATGCTTATTATTGTCACTGTAACTCGAAAATCAGTTTCTGAGATTAAGAAATATGTCTAAAAGGTTAGAATAAATTTGCAGTTAAAACTGCCTTCCAAAAAAAGGTATTTCAGGATACACATTAAACACATAAAAATCAAAAAGAGAAGGTGCAACGTCAACAAAAATCCTGAAAGAAATATCTCTCAGCTGCCTGAGAATATTTGCTAGGTATGAAATCAATTTTCTATCTTTGGCTTATTGTTGTTACTATTGTGTTGCTGTTGTTGTTTCCCATTAATTCACTTGGTGTTGCATAGAATGGGTAGCTGGTTTGTCAATATACACATTTTTTAATACTGAAGGTCAAATTGTGCCATTAAAAATGTAAAATTGAACCTCTCTTCTAAGGGAAGGTTGTGTGCATGTGTGGTAACAGGCTTTAGTCCTGTCTGACTATATGACCCTATAGACTGTAACCCACCAAGCTCCTCTGTCCATGAGATTCTCCAGGCAAGAATACTGGAGTGGGTTGCCAAGCTTTCTTCCAGGGGATCTTCTCAACCCAGGGAACAAATCCATGTTTCATATTTCTCTTGCTTTTGCAGGTAGGTTCTTTACCACTAGCACCAAGGCAAGGGCAGGAACACTAACAGTCTCATCCCAAGATATGTTATTTAAAACGCATTATATATAGATCACAAAAGCACTTAAATAGATGAAAACAATAATTTTACTGTTAACAATTGAGAGGAAGAATAATTGGGGAAATAGGCATGGGAGGATGGAACACAAATTACTCTTACTAAAGCAATATTTCACGCAAAGATGAGCACAATAAAGGACACAAATAGTATGGACCTAACAGAAGCAGAAGCTATTAAGAAGTGGCAAGAATACACAGAAGAACTATAGCAAAAAGATCTTCATGACCCAGATAACCATGATGGTGTGATCACTCACTTGGAGCCAGACATCCTGGAGTGTAAAGTCAAGTGGTCCTTAGGAAGCATTGATATGAACAAAGCTATGGAGGTGATGGAATTTCAGTTGAGCTATTTCAAATCTTAAAAGATAATGCTGCAAAAGTGCTGCATCCAATATGTCAGAAAATTTGGGAAACTCAGCAATGGACACAGAACTGGAAAAGGTCAGTTTTCATTCCAGTCCCAAAGAAAGGGAGTGCCAAAGAATGCACAAACTACCACACAATCATCTCACATGCTAGTAAAGTAATGCTCAAAATTCTCCAAGCCAGGCTTCAACAGTATGTAAACAATGAACTTTCAGATGTTCAAGCTGGACTTAGAAAAGGCAGAGGAACTGAAGGTCAAATTGCCAACATCCACTGGATCATCAAAAAAGCTAGTGATTTCCAGAAAAACATCTATTTCTGCTTTATTGACTATGCCAAAGACTTTGACTCTATCGATCACAACAAACTGTGGGAAATTATTCAAGATATGGGAACACAGACCACCTGACCTGCTTCTTGAGAAAACTGTATGCAGGTCAGGAAGCAACAGCTTTAGAACTGGACATGGAACATCAGACTGGTGCCAAATAAGGAAAGGAGTATTTCGAGGCCGTATATTGTCACCCTGCTTATTTAACTTCTATGCAGAGTACATCATGAGAAATGCTGGACTTAATCAAGCACAAGCTAGAATCAAGTTTGCAGGGAGAAATAAATAACTTGAGATATGCAGATGACACCACCCTTATGGCAGAAAGCAAAGAAGAACTAAAAAGCCTCTTGATGAAAATGAAAGAGGAGAGTGAAAAAGTTGGCTTAAAACTCAACATTCAGAAAACTAAGATCATGACATCTGGTCCCATCACTTCATGGGAAATAGATGGGGAAACAATGGAAACAGTGACAGACTTTATTTTGTAGGGCTCCAAAATCACTGCAGATGGTGACTACAGCCATGAAATTAAAAGACACTTGCTCCTTGGAAGAAAAGTTATGACCAACTTAGACATCATATTAAAAAGCAAAGACATTACTTTGCAAACGAAGGTATGCTTAGTCAAAGCTATGGTTTTACCAGTAGTCATGCATGGATTTAAGACCTGGACTATAAAGAAAGCTGTGCACAAAAGAATTGATATTTTTGAACTGTGGTGTTGGTGAAGACTCTTGAGAGTCCCTTGGACTGCAAGGAGATCCAACCAGTCCATCCTAAAGGAAATCAGTCCTGAATATTCATTGCAAGGACTGATGTTGAGGCTGAAACTCCAATACTTTGACTTTTTGATGTGAAGAATTGAGTCATTTGAAAAGACCCTGATGCTGGAAATGATTGAAGGCATGAAGCTAAGGGGACGACAGAGGATGTGATGGTTAGATGGCATCACTGGCTCAATGGAGATGAGTTTGAGTAAGCTCTGGGAGTTGGTGATGGACAGAGAAGCCTGGCATGCTGCAGTCCATGGGGTTGCAAAGACTCGGACATGACTGAAAGACTGAACTGAACTGAACTGAAAGCAATATTTTTAAAGACACTGTAAAGTTATGTAATAACTACCTTAAGAGCTAGATACATAAATTGTTAACAGCAGATGAACCTGGATAGTAAGATTAGCAATGGGGAAGTTTAAAGTAGGAAACTGATATTTTCATCAAAAAAACTTTTATATGATCCGTGGGTGTTTTTTTAATGTCATGTACTTTTTGATATTTAAGTGATTTTTAAATATATTTTCTCCTTAGATCTTATCTCTGTAACAGCGTTTGTGAGTATTTTAATCCTTTATTCATGGACTCACATTTCAGTTATCCTTATTTAACTCTAAGTCCCAAAATACTCCCTCAACAATTGGACATTATATTTTCTGTTTTATTTACATTCAGCTCGATATTTGCCACATAACAAGTGTCTAACTCTGAAACATTTTCATGCTGTCTTCCAGAGGTCTTCAGTAGAACTGAGCCCCAGCTGACCTCATAACTGTTCATTAGTATACACTGTATTGAGAACCTTATACTTCCTGCTTAACTTTCCCATTTCCTACTGGTTCAGCCTGTGATCCCATTGAAAACAGACTGTTTCACTCAGAGCCTTTTATCAAGATTTGGTTCAAGGGAAACACAAGCTATGATAATTGGAGCCAAGAATAGAATTATTTTCTGTAGAAGCCAAGACCCAGGGTTACATTGCTAAATGGCCAGATGGCAACAAGACACCACAGTGGGTGGCAAGGCAGGTTAATAGAACTGTCAACCGTGGTGGATGGCAATGGAATATATATATAGGTGTGAGCATATATAGACTGGGTTATGGAACAATGGGAAATTTAAGAATTCTGGCTGTTAACAAGTACCCTAGAGCTCTGAAAGAGAAAATGCTAGTCTCAGTTTAGGCAACTGTTAAACAAGGGAACACTGGAAAAGCAAGTAAGCCTTAATGGAAATGGTTTAAAAAAGAATGGTTTAAAAAAGACTGTTAACTTCATCTGGAGACTTGACTATAAGGGTTTCAGAGGTAGGTTGAAGGCTGAATTCACAGTCCCAGCAAGTCTTCTGTAATAAATTTAGGTTCATGATAAGAGAAGAAGAAAACGCTGAAATTCAGGATGGGAATATTGGGCAGGTGTGTTTGAATCCCAAGATTTCCTTAAACCCTTCTAGGCTGAAGAATTGCCTTTTACTAAAAAAAGAGAATGGTCTCTCACTGCGTAAAGAACATGTGAGGACTTTACCCAAGATTAACGTTAGCCAACAGGATAATTAACCTTCTCAAGATCTGCTCCTCCTTTCATTGTTCTCGGTAAATATTTAATGTTAACGTGCTCAAAATGAAAGGGTTTAAGAGAGACACAATCAGAGACCAGTAGAGAATGCCTCGGGATATATACGGAGGGTCCAGCACAATGTGTGTTTAATGGAGGAGAGTTTATTTGTATGAGGGCACTCTTCACTCATTTAGGATTTACTACTCCTGCAAGGATACCTAGTATATTTCTGAAATTGGTCCTTGAGGCAGAGAAACAATGACGGTCTACAAAGAAATGAAGGAGACATGACAGAATAACTTTAGCCGATAGGAATGGAAGGATTTCAGAATAGTTGAGGCTCATAGAGGTAGAGTGGATACTAATTATTAGAGGTAATCAGGCAGCAGAATTCCAAAAAGGCAACCGGGCTCTTGGTGATGGCATTTCAAAGAACAGCCAATGAGGATAAAATTTTACTTACCTAATTCAACAAATTCAACAAATATTCAACTGAAAATTCATTGGAAGGACTGATGTTGAAGCTGAAACTCCAATACTTTGGCCACCTGATATGAAGAGCTGAGTCATTTGAAAAGACCCTGATGCTGGGAAAGACACTGTAAAGTTATGTAATAACTACCTTAAGAGCTAGATACATAAATTGTTAACAGCAGATGAACCTGGACAGTAAGATTAGCAATGGGGAAGGAAGAGAAGGGGACGGCAGAAGATGAGATGGTTGGCTGGCATCACCAACACAGTGGACATGGGTCTGGGTGAACTCTGGGAGTTGGTGATGGACAGGGAGGCCTGGCATGCTGCATTTCATGGGGTTGCCAAGAGTTGGACATGAATGAGCAACTGAAATCAATGGAACTGATTTCAGCAAAAACAGATTACGAACTTTTTTAAGGTACAAGGAAAGCTGATGTCAGCTACTACAATGGAAAATCACTCTTCTTTACCCAGTTTCCAAACATAAACCAGTTGTTGAACTCTAGAATGTACTGAGTGAAAGATCATATCTGTTCAAGACACAGTAGATAGTTCTTCACAAAACAGCAGCCTATAAAAGGTTTTTATTTATTTTTAATTAAAGGATAATAGCTTTGCAATATTGTGCTGGCTTCTGCCACATATCAACATGAATCAGCCATAGGTATATGCATATCCCCTCACTCTTTAACCTCCCTCCTACCTCCCATCCCATCCCACCCCGCTAGATTGTCACAGAACACTGGGTTTGAGCTCCCTGCATCGCACAGCAAATTTCTCCTGGCTATCTAGTTTTACACATTGTAATGCATATGTTTCAATACTGCTGTCTCAGTTCATCCCACCCTCTCCTTCCGCTACTGTGTTCACAAGTCTGTTTTCTATATCTGCATTTCATCACTGCAGACAGCTTCATCAGTACAAACTTTCTAGATTCCATATACATGAATTAATACATGATATTTGTCTTTCTCTTTCTGACTTACTTCACTCTGTGTAATAAGCTCTAGGTTCATCCACCGCATTTGAGTGACTCAAATATGTTCCTTTTTTATGGCTGAGTAATATTCAATTGTGTACATGTACCACAACTTTATTCACTCATTTGTCAATGGACATCTAGATTGCTTCCATGTCCTAGCTGCTGTAAATAGTTCTGTGATGAACACTGGGGTGCATGTGTCTCTTTCAATTATGGTTGTCTCAGGGTATGTTTCTAGTAGTCAGATTGCTGGGTCCTATGGTAGTTTTATTCCTAATTTTTTAAGGAATCTCCGTACATAGTGGCTGTATGAACTTGCATTCCAACCAGCAGTACAAGAGGTTTCCCTTTTCTCCACATCTTCTCAAGCATTTATTCTTTGTAATTATTTTTGATGATGGCCACTCTGACTGGTGTTAGATGATACCTCATTGTAGTTTTGATTTGTATTTCTCTAGTAATGAGTTATGTTGAGCATCTTTTCATGAGTTTATTAGCTATCTGTTTTGTTTTGTTTTCTTTTGTTTTGTTTGGAGTAATATCTGTTTCAGCAATCTGCCCACTTTTTTATTGAATTATTTGTTTTTCAGGTATTCAGCTGAATGAGCTGTTTGTATATTTTGGAGATTAATACTTTGTCAATTGTTTCATTTGCTATTATTTTCTTCCATTCTGAGGGTTGTCTTTTCACTAGGAATAAACCTACCTAAAGAGACAAAAGACCTGTATGCAGAAAACTTTAAGACATTGATGAATGAAATCAAAGATGATACAAACATTTTGAAAGATATTTTATGTTCCTGGATTGGAAAAATCAATATTGTAAAAATGACTATACCATTAAAGTAATAGATAGATTCAATGCAATCACTATCAAACTACCAATAATATCTTTCACAAAACTAGAACAAAACTTCATAATTTGTATGGAAGCACAAAAGACCCTGAATAGCCAAAGTAACCTTGAGAAGGAAAAATGGAGCTGGAGGAATTAACACGTCTGAATTTAGACTGTACTACAAAGTTACAGCCATCAAGACAGTATGGTACTGGCATAAAAACAGAAATATATTGTTCTAATGGAATGAGATAGAAAGCCCAGAGATAAACCCCCATACCTATGGATACTTTATCTTTGACAAAGGAGGCAAGAATATACAACAAAGTAGATAGTCTCTTCAATAAATGGTGCTGGGAAAACTGGACAGCTCTTTGTAAAAGAATGAAGTTAGAACACTTCCTAATACCATGCACAAAAATAAACTCAAAATGGGTTAATGACCTAAATATAAGACCAGAAACTATACAATTCTTAGAGGAAAACATAGGCAGAACACTCTTTGGTGTAAATCATAGCAAGATCTTCTATGACCCACCTTCCATAGTAATGGAAATAAAAGCAAAAATAAAGAAAAAAGTGAAAGTGAAGTAGTCAGTCGTGTCCAACTCTTTGTGGCCCCATGGACTGTAGCCCACTAGGCTCCTCCATCCATGGGATTTTCCAGGAGTGGGTTGCCATTTCCTTCTCCAGGGGATCTTCCCAACCTAGGGTTTGAACCCAGGTCTCCCTCATTGTAGGCAGAGATTTTACCATCTGAGCCACCAGGGAAGTAAGTGGGACCTAATTAAAAGCTGTTGCACAGCAAAAGAAACTAAAAGTGTTTTGTTTTTTTTTTAATTGAGGAAAAATTATCTGGATGTTGATAAAGCCATAGGATATAGGATCTGAATTACCACTGGTAAGATAGAAATGAGGACAGCCTCATTACTTCTTTAGAGTGTGGATATACAGACTTTTGACCCAAATATGTGCCATCTCAGTTTCTGAAATAATTGGGTCATTTCCTCAGCCTCATAGAGCACAATCCACATGGATATATTTAGCAGCTGGCAGAACCATCATCGTGTTCCCTCATCTGTGGATGAAGAGCTATTATGCTATAAAAGTCCAAATAGAAGCTTGTAAAACTATCTGCATCCCTCATTTACAGAAAGTCAAAAGTGCTGGTGCATTTTAGATAAAATTGCACAGATAATGCCATCTTCAAAAACTTAAATGATGTAGCAGTGGTGGACTTCATTATATCCTGCTTAATTCACTGATATGGGATGTATGAGTTAAAAAAAAATAAAAAATGGATTTTGACAGATGATGGCAAACTTTCATAAATATAACACAGTGGTAGTGACAGTTTTCTGTGTTGGAGCTATACCTTTTCTAAAAGAAATCAGCATTCCATATATGACCTTAGAATATAGTTACTGATTTGGGGAAACTATTTGTTTCGATATCTATTGGGAAGGCAAATCAGCTCTTGTTAGTAGTCAGTTGGAAAGACAGCAGTACACTTTTACAGCCTTGCTTCAGGGTTATGTGAATCTCTTGCTCTGTAGGTCAATGGGACCTTGATCGTCTAGACACATTGCCTTGCAAGAAACTACTCTCTATAGAGTTCAGCAAACTTTTACTATAGAAAGTCAAATAGGAAATATTTGAGGCTTTGCAGACCATGTTTCCCTGGTGGTTCAGACAGTATAGAATCCACCTGCGATGAAGGATACCTGGATTTGATCCCTGGTTTGGGAAGATTCCCTGGAGAACGGTATGGCTACCCATTCCAGTATTCTTGTCTCGAGAATTCCATGGACAGAGGAGCCTGGCAGGGGCAGTCCATTGGTTTGCAAAGAGTCAGAATGGCTGAGTGACTAAGCACACACACAGACCATGCAATCTTTGTCACAACTCCTAAAACCTTCCATTGAGCAGCCATAGACATTATGTAAATAAATGAGAATGATGGTGTCCTGATAAAACTTTATAAATGAAAGCAGATGACAGGCTGTTTGGCTTGGAGGTTGTAGTTTTTATACCTCTGTACTATACCAACTGAATCATATTAATTTGACCTGGAGATTGTCAAATGTCAGCACTCTGGAAATATTGGAAAGGTATCTATGTACCAAGGGAATGTGAAAACCTTAAAAAGTTTTGGTTAACTGATATATCTGTGAAGTTTTTAGAGGTTTGAGAACTTGAGTAAAACAGAGGCATTTCTTATAAACTAAATTTCAGGGTATTTGCCCTGTACTTTCTAGCACTAAGAAACTGGGACAGTGCTTAGATGATCATTTTAAGTTTTAAAGATATTAATACCAGGCATCATTTTAGTAATATAACTCAGAATCGGTTCTTAGATATTCATTAAGATGTCAGTTTTGAGGGTGATTCAAATAGAGCCTTCTCCAGTAAGTTCAGGAAGTGCTTCAGTTTGGATGCATTCAGGAAACTGAAGGCATTTATCTGTTATCCATGGTAATCCACAATATTGACACTCTGTCAAACTTCTGAAGACAGGCAGGTTCTTTGTACCAGAGCACTATTCGCTTTTGCACAGCAAATACAACAAGCCACTGTACCTTAGTAGAAAGTCTATAATAGACCATGAGACATCCGGTGAGTATGCCGTGCATGTGCTCATATGTGAGTTCACATAAAATATCCTTTATTCTCTACAGTGAGTCCCTTATGAGCTAATTATTTTCAGGAGAGTACAGCATTACTCCATCATATTATGGAAGTGGTGCTGTGAGAACTGGGCATGAGTAGGGCAGGAGGGTACAAATAATTTGTACAAATGGGTGTGCTATATATTTATGTCACTGATTCTCATGGCCAATTCTCTCCTTGGCTCCTCTTGTGACCCTACTGAGAGTTCCCAGGGACCAGTTGCCTAAAAGAATATCCTGAAACTGGTTCATTAATGGGTCTACTCCATATGCTGGTATGAACAGAAAATATACAATTTTTGAAATACAATCCCAATCATGTGTGTGTATATATATATATATATGAAAAACAGTGATAATGGTCATTCTTCCCCAGTGGGCAGATCCTTGGCAGTACATCTGTTCTTCAACTTGGCGGGGAAGTGATTACAGACAAGAATACACACAGAGGGACCTGAGCAGTGGTAAATGACTTAGCCTGAAAAACACTGGAAATTGAGGATAACAAAATAAGAAAATTGTCAGGAAGACACTCGGGGATAGACCTGTGAGCCTGAAAGGTGTAAATCTTTTACATCAAGTGATCCCCACTAGAAAGAGTGTTTATTTCAGCAAAAACAATAACCAACCAGATAAACAGCATGAGCTCATCCAGTTAGAGTGCAGCCACCTGCCCTTATTGCTCATCCCAGAGAGCAATCTACCCAGAGAGTTAGCATCCATGATGGTAGGAATGTTGGTCATTCATGGCCAGGTGGTTGCAAAGAGATGGACACAGCTGAGTGACTAATATACATGGCTGAAACATTACAGCCTTCCTTGATCAAGGCTATAATGATTATCTTGCTAATGTTAAATCTATCATTACTAAAGTTAGAAATCAAGCCCTTGCTATGGTAATATGCAATTATAAGACAAATTAGCCACTTAGAGACAAATTACATAAGAACTCTATCACCTGAATAGGGCTGGCAACTTGTCTTTACAAGAATTGGTGTATTTTCTGGATACGGGTTGGTCATCCCTGAGCATATTGTTGAGACATTATATTCATTCCTTTTGCACCAAATGTTTCTGTGTATTACTGATTTGGTTAAATCATATTAAGAGAAACTGGGTGTTTTTTTTTTTTTTCCATAGGCTTTATCTGGCCACTGGATTAGACTTGGTATCCGTAAGAATAGACTGAAAGTACCAGTGAATTAAGTATGTAGAAGCATTATTCAACTAATTATTAACAGAAGTTTGGGTGTTTAACAACATCAGTTCCCTTGTTTCTGGGGTAGGAGAATCTTGAGGTTTGTAGTTTTCCAGAGGTCTCTAGAAAGACTGAGATCCTGTGGCACATGATGGTAATCAGTTAATT
>SJYF01000267.1:5121800-5143359 GCA_006410515.1 Procapra przewalskii | reverse complement strand
TTTTTTTTTTTTTTTGGTATTGAGCTGAATGAGCTACTTGCATATTTTGGAGATTAGCTCCTTGTTGCTTGCAAATATTTTCTCTCATTCTGTAGGCTGTCTATTTGTGTTTATGATTTCTTTTTCTGTGCAAAATCTTTTTAGATTAGATAACTAATCAGAAAGGCCAACTGTGCTATTAGCAAGTAAATGGAAGAGCCTGAATGGGGTTCAAGTATGCCAGAGTTCAGGGTGCATCACAAAAGCTCTGCCTGCATGCATGTCAAACGCATGAAAATACAACCACCTTCAGAAAAATAGAAACAAGGGTTTAAAGTTTACATAAAATTTACCCTTGTTGTTATCATGATAGTCTCAATAAAATTCCCTCCCAGGACTCATGATAAGTGGAAGGGAACTCCTACATTTAATTTTTTAACTGTAAGTGTCTAATAATGAAGATACAAACCTCGGTGGAAAACCACTAGGGTGAGATTCTTAAAAATGTGAAAAATTTGCCACCTCTTTAGAAGTCATTAGATGTTTAAATAAACCACTGTATGGGTGTCACCAGTTGGAGGAGAGTTCTATTTAAACCTGAAAGTACTCTGAGAACAAAAATAGATTTCAAAAACTTCACAAGTTAATGGATGACAGGAAAAAAATTAACAGTGCAGCTGAAAGTTTTGTCCAAGTGCTGCTGACAAAGACAGTTGGCTTAATAGGAGACACATATAACATTTTTCTTGAAAATTCACTTTATAAATGTAAGTTGAATACAAGTACTAATATTTGGTCAGTAAAGATAGCATCTAGGCTTAAAGAGATAAAATTTTCTGTCATTGAGAGAAACAGAAAGGAGTCACCCCTATAAAACAATGAATGATTGAATACAATATAGAATTACGTATGTAAAATAATAACCCATGAAATGAACCATCAATGAAGCCTCAAAAAAGGGAACATTTTATAGAAGCAGAAATTAGTCACTGTATTTTGCAGAATGGAAAGTGCAAAATAAGTGAATTAGGTTCACCTAGTCTAGCCTACAGGGCTTCCCTGGTAGCTCAGTGAAAAAGAATCTGCCTGCAATTCAGGACACCGGGGTTTGACCCCTGGATTGGGAAGATCCCCTGGAGGAGGGCATAGCAGCCCACTCCAGTACTCTTGGCTGGAAAATCCCATGAACAGAGGAGCCTGGTGGGCTACAGTCCACAGGGTTGCACAGCATCAGATATGACTGAGTGACTAAGCAGCAGCAGCAGTCTAGCCTACTCCCCAGACCTGCGGTATTACTAGCACTTTTGTGCTTAGACAATAGTAAACAGATAGTTGCTACACATATAACCTGGCAAGGCAAAACACCCATAGATTCAAGAATTTAAGAGTAAGGGTCTGGGTTACTCTACTGGGCAACCAACCCAGGTCAGCGGAAGGAGCAAAGGGAGACTGCTCTGCAAATGGACAGTGGAGGAACATGAAACTTTGTGTCTTAAGGAAATTATACAAAATAATACAGAATGGGAGACAACAGAGGATGACACGATTGGATGGCATCACCGACTCGATGGACATGAGTTTGAGCAAGCTCCGGGAGTTGGTGATGGACAGGGAAGTCTGGAGTGTGCAGTCCACGGGGTCGCAAAGAGTCAGACACGACTGTGACTGAACTGAACACAGAATGGAAAAAAAAAAAAAACATAATGGATCATTTTACCTGTGAATAGGTTGACTAAAGCAGAGTAGGACTGCTGGTGTTAGAAGAGAAAGTCTGTATATTTGAATAGAATAGAATAGAAAAATGAGAGTATAAACACAAATACAGGCAGGTCATGGTGCTGGAGAAGACTCATGAGAGTCCCTATGACAGCAAGGAGATGAAACCAGTCAATCCTAAAGGAAATCAACCCTGACTATTCATTGGAAGCACTGGTACTAAAGCTGAAGCTCCAAAATTTTGGCCACTTAATGTGAAGAGCTGACTCATTGGAATCGACCCAGATGCTGGGAAAGATTGAGAAAAAGAGGATAAAGGGTATGACAGAGGATGAGCTAGTGGGATGGCATCTCTGATTCAGTGGACTCGAGTTTGAGCAAACTTGGGGAGATTGTGAGACAGGGAAGCCTGGAGTGCTGCAGCTCATGGGGTCACAGAGAGTTGGATATGACTTAGTGACTGAACAACAACAGAATATTATGGTGGGAAGATAAAATCATACCCAAGTGACTGGATTTATGCAATAACAGTTAATGTCATTGATTACCCTCCAGTGTGGGCACAGCAAATGCTGAAACTTTTAAGAGGGAGACAGTTATGTGAAATAGTTTTCTGAGAGAGGACAAACACGCTTATATAGAAAGTGTGGTTCTTTGGAAAATACGGTTGATACAGATTGGGGCACTTGAAATAGACATCTTAGAGTCTGAGCAGTTGTGGATGGGACAAGATGTAGTATATGTCCTCAGACACCAGAAATGGGAGCGCACAGAGACAAGGTTGCTGGAGCTGGAATGTCAAGAACATAACAGTCCATAGTGGTGAAGGCCACCAGTGATGTTAACAGAAGTTAGTGGTAGAGAAGATGACTGTAAGCCAGATGCTAAAGACATTAATGGATAAGGGTTACTGACTGGTGAGTAGTTGATGACGGCAATAAAGAAGGGAATAGTGGGTGCTAAAATTTAATGGCACATGCTTAAGAGAAGCTTTTTTATATAGCTAGCGGAATAAATAGTTTGGAAGTTGCAGTAAGGATCAAGCAGAAAACTTATCCCGCTACAAGAGCTAACTGAAGCTGGTGGCAAACAAAAGAGCATTTTTCCTCTGTCTCTCACAAATCACACACATGCCTGTGTGAGCACTCACTCACTGTCATATGTGTTACCTTAATACAATTAAGCAAACACATATACCCTTGTACAACTAAATAGATTCACATAATTTCAACAATTCTTTTAAAAGTGTTTCTTTATAATGTGGGAGGTTCATTTACCACATCCAATATGTAAAAGTATACTATTTCAATATTTATAATGAATAAGTAAACTGTTTATATATGTTTAATTTATAAGCACCTTTATACACACCTATATGAATTAGATGTGTGCATTTTTTCACATATATGTTGAATTTTCTCTGCTGATTTATTGCTTTTCAAAACTATGTTTGGACGGTTCAAACAGATGTGTTGTAACTCTGTTAAAAGTTTGTTTTTAGGAATGGTTTGGCAAGGATCTGGAGAAGGGGCAGAGAGATGGTCTAAGAGACCAATGGGCATGAACGAGGTCTGCTGGCACCACTGACTACCTTCTGCACATACCTCCTTTCCTTCCTGCCTGGCCCCCGTGTTCAAGTATCAGCAAGGTTTGGCTTCAGGGGAATTTGGTCTTCTAACCACATCAAACTTATGTGAACGTTGGCTGTATTAGAACACTTCTGATATTTCTGCACCAAACCCAGTGAATTTGACATGCAACAACACAAGAGCAAGGCTACTAAGGGCACTTATGATCATCATTTCCTATCTTGTAAATAGTGACCCATTTGAGAGGAATGCAGATAGGGCCATGCTGTCCAGATTTTTCTTCCAGCTGTAAACTGAAACAATGATAGTCACACTGAAACCAGGGATGGATTTCACCTGGGGAAATAAGCAACAATATAAAGATTAAAGACAATTGAAGGAGTGAGTTGTGACATCAAAATGATGGTCAAACTTGGTATAACAACAACAACAAACAAAAACCTTTAAAATATCTTGGTTATCACAATTGTTTCCAGTTGGTTGGACTCTCTCTTCTCTATAATGTCAGTTGTTGTTGCTGTTCAGTCACCCAGTTGTGTCCAACTCTTTGTGACCCCATGGACTGCAGCACTCCAGGCCTCCCTGTCCCGCACTATCTACCAGAGTTTGCCCAAGTTCATGTTCATTTGCATTAATGATGCTGTCTAGCCATGTTATCCTCTGATGCCCTCTTCTGCTTTTGCCCTCAATCTTTACCAGCATCAGGGACTTTTCCAATGAGCCATCAATTTGCATCAGATGAGCAAAATAATGGAGCTTCAGCTTCAGCATCAGCCTTTCCAGTGAATATTCAGGGTTGATTTCCCTAGGACTGACTGGTTTGATCTCCATGCTGTCCAACAGGCCTTGAGGAGTCTTCTCCAGCGCCACAGTTCAAAGGCATCAATTCTTTGGCACGCTGCCTTCTTTATGGTCCAGCTCTCACAACTCTGAACTTCCCTGGTGGCTCAGATGGTAAAGCGTCTGTCTACAGTGCGGGAGACCTGGGTTCCATTCCTGGGTTGGGAAGATCCGCTGGAGAAGGAAATGGCAATCCACTCCAGTCCTATTGCCTGGAAAATCCCATGGACAGAGGAGCCTGGTAGGTTATAGTCCTACCAGAGGTCACAAAGAGTCAGACACGACTGAGCGACTTCACTTCTTTTCCTTTCCTTTCCTTTCCTTTCCTTTCTCCCAACTGTACATGCCCACTGGGAAGACCATAGCCCGGACACAATGTCACCTGGTAATGTCTATCTTCTATTAGCACTGGATGGGATGTTTGCCATAATTAAGGTAAAATGTTTTGTAGCAAGCACGTTTTGTGGCTATGAGGCTGATGATAGTATTTAATTAAAATTTATCATTTTACAAGAGTATAAACTTAGGAATAAAATTAAGTTCTCAAACCTTTATATTAGTTATGGCAAAAAAAAAAAACCACAAAACCAAATTACTCAGAATAATAAGGATACCTGATGTATTGATAAAATTTGCCATTCACCAAGCACTTGTCTTTAAATCATTGCCTTTAACCTAGAAACTAGTCTTCTCTCTTCTTATCTAGTGCTCTTTCTATTGCTGCCTTCTGTCCTCATAAATCTCACCATAGCGGGAGACAGAAAGATTGATAGAGCATGCAAATTTGTTTTCCTTCTGTCTGACTACTAACCATTTTTTTTTCAGAAGCAGGTGGGAAGAAAGTAAGTGTAAATAATAACAATGCTTTCATTCTGTGAAACCATGGAGGGCTGTGAATCTGTCTCCAGGAGATGATGAAGAATGAAACAGTGATATAGAGTAGAGGGTCTTGGCAGAGAGTATCATCTGTTGCCTTTTAGACAGGTAACAGATCATCTCTGGATTTAGGGCAAGAGCTGATGTGCCAAATCAGATTTACTCTGACAGTGGCTACAGAGTAGTGTAGAAAAAGAGAGGAAAGGAAAAATAAAGATTTTCTTTTTTAAATTAAGTTTCAGTTCAGTTCAGTTCAGTCACTCAGTCATGTCCAACTCTTTGCAACCCCATGGACTGCAGCACACCAGGCCTCCCTGTCCATCACCAAATCCTGGAGCTTGCTCAAACTCATGTCCAAACTCTAGTTGGTGATGCAATCCAACCATCACATCCTCTGTCATTCCCCCTCCTCCTGCCTTCAATCTTTCTCAGTATCAGGGTCATTTCCAATGAGTCAGTTCTTTGCATCAGGTGACCAAAGTATCGGAGCTTCAGCTTCAGCATCAGTTATTCCAATGAATATTCAGGACTGATTTCCTGTAAGATGGACTGATTGGATCTCCTTGCAGTCCAAGGGATTCTCAAGAGTCTTCTCCAACACCACAGTTCAAAAGCATCAGTTCTTCAGTGCTCAGCTTTCTTTATGGTCCAACTCTCACATCCATACATGACTACTGGGAAAACCATAGCTTTGACTATCCAGACTTTTGTCAGTAATGTCTCTGAAGAATGCCTCTGTTTTTTAATATGCTGTCTAGGTCTTGCATAGCTTTTTCTTCCAAGGAGCAAGCACCTTTTAATTTCATGGCTGCAGTCACCATCTGCAGTAATTTTGGAGCCTAAGAAAATAAACTCTGTCATTGTTTCCTCATCTATTTGCTATGAATTGATGGGACAGGATGCAATGACCTTATTTTCTTGAAAGCTGAGTTTTCAGCCAACTTTTTCACTCTCCTCTTTCACTTTCATCAAAAGGCTTTTCAGTTCCTCTCCATTTGCTACCATAAGGGTGCTGTCATTTGCATGTCTGAGGTTACTGATATTTCTCCCAGCAATCTTAATTCCAGCTTGTGCTTCATCCACATGCCAAGCTTACCACAGGCCAAGTAATGCATTCTTAAATATAAATAATATTATATTAATTATATGTCTGACCTTCTGCAACCCCATGGACTGTAGCCCACCAGGCTCCTCTGTCCAGGGTATTCTCCAAGAATACTGGAGTGGGTTGCCATTTCCTTCTCCAGAGGATCTTCCCGACCCAGGGATCGAACCAGGTCTCCGCATTATAGGCAGACACTTTACCATCTGAGCCACCAGGGAAGTGACAGCTTCACTTTTATTTTTGTCCTATTCCTTCTGCCTGCCAATGTTGAGCATGAGCTCTGCTTTCTAATGCTGTTTCTGATTGTCCCTGCCACATTTCAGGGATCTGAAATATACCTTTGTTCTCCTCTAGTCTGCATTACTGTACTTGTTCAGTTCATTCATTGGAGAAGGAAATAGCAATCCACTCCAGTACTATTGCCTAGAAACTCCCATGGACAGAAGAGCCTGGTAGGCTACAGTCCACAGGGTTGCAAAGAGTTGGACACTACTGAGCGACTTCACCCAGTTATATGTATGAAAAGTGAAATTGTTAGTTCCTCAGTCATGTCCTACTCTCTGCAACCCCATGGGCTATAGCCTGCCAGGCTCCTTAGTCCATGGAATTCCCTAGGAAAGAATACTAGAGAATTCCATGGATTGAGAGCATTGTTAACATCTTTCATATTATATCTTCTGTAGATTTTTTTTTTATTGGTGTACAGTTGCTTTACAATATTGGGTTAGTTTCTGCTGTAGGGGAAAGTGAGTCAGCCTTACATATACATATATCCCCCCTTTTTTTTTAATTTTCTTCCCATTTAGGTCACCACAGAGCATTGGGCTAAACTCAAAACCATCACTGTGTGTCCAGAAGACTAACAGAGAGATCCAGAGAGATATTTCTTGGAATAATGAGTGAATATTAGACTTGCAAAGTTCTGTAAAGGCCATTTAAACCATCTACTTCAGAGATGAAAATTTAAGAGCTATATATTTTGCTGGCTGTCCAAATTTACAGAATTAGCAATAGAGTTGGTGCTAGAATCACACTGAGTTTAGAACATAAGCAACAAATATAAGCCTTCATTCAGTTAGTTCATGTTTACTAAGATTCTTGTATACCCCGATGTGTCAAACATCTAACAATATTCACATGAAAACATAGTGCAAAATATAAAAGAGTCAAGAGTCTGAAGAAAAAGTAAACTGACAGGTGAAATTTAAGTTACAATTTCATAGAATTTCCATGAAATGTTGACTCCTTATGTTGGGTTCTTGGAAAGCTTCAGGTGAGCAGAGAGAATGGAAAGTTTTCTTACGTACGGAAAATGACATGGACAAATGAACACCAATTTGAGTGAAAGTGGATTTATTTCCAAAATATTTGAGGCCCATCTTTTTCCCCTTTCACCTTCCTCATCTGCCCTCCAAATATGCTCCACATACTGGTTCCTATTCTTTCATAAAATGTGGAAAAATGCTTTCAAATTTTGGCCCCTAATTTCCTCCTCAGAACAGTCACAGATCAGCACAGATCATACAATGGCTGTGTGTTCAATTGGATTAACCATAAAGATCCTAAAGTGTGAAGTGTTAGTCGCTCAGTTGTGTCTAACTCTTTGCAACCCATGGACTGTAGCCTGCCAGGCTCCTTTGTCCATAGAATTCTCCAGGCAAGAATACTGGAATGGGTTGCTATTTCCTTCTGCAGGGGATCTTCCTAACTCAGAGATCAAACCTGCATCTCCTGTTTCTCCCGCATTGGCAGGCTGATTCTTTACTGTCTGAGCCACCAGAGAAGACCCTAAAACCTTAGCTAATTCTTAGAACACAATAAGTATTCAAAAATGTCACTTTCCTTTCTCCTCTTCCTCACTTCCATGTCATTTATCATTGCATTTTTTTGATATTTTTTTGAGAGGTGTTTTCTATTTATTCATTTTTATTTATTTGTTTTTTTTTACTTTACAATATTGTATTGGAGGTGGGAGACGGGTTCAGGATGGGGAACACACATACACCCGTGGTGGATTTATGTTGATATGTGCATTCTTTATTTTGTAGTTGTTTTGTCCAACATCGTCTTGCCTTCTTACATTAAAAGCTTCTTTAGAATAGGAATCAAATCATGTTGATCATTGAGTCATTATCCACTTTAAAAAAAAATCAAACTCTCTGTGATTTTGGTGGCAATTCAAGTCCAAAATCCATACGGCAAGCCATCAAGGGATTCTCCAGTGTGAGCTGAAACTGTGGTCCATGGGTTGAATTTTTTATCTTAATAAAAAGCTGACTCTTAACTGACTTTTTAACTGACTGAATCAGGCACATAGACTAGTAAGAGTAATATTTACTTAAATTTTACTGGTTATGGATTGTAATCACATCTATAAAATGCCTTCACAGCACACCTAGATTATTATTTGACTGAATAACCAAAGACTAGCCATGTTGACACATAAAATTGCCCATCAAAGCAGCCTTATCTTAATAGAGGAATCTTGATCACCCAATAAGAATAATTCATTTTTTGGATTCATTGCATGTGGCACTAGTGGCAAAGAAACCACTGCCAGCGTAGGAGAATTAAGAGACTCCACAGACTTGGGTTTGACCCCTGGGTGGGGAAGAGCCCCTGGCCTAGGAAAGGTCAACTCATTCCAGTATTCCTGCCTGGAGAATCCCATGGACAGAGAAGACTGGTGGGCTACAATCCACAGGGTCACAAAGTCAGATGTCACAGAAGTGACAGCACAGCATATATGGTTCAAGGAGTTTCAATGCATTATCTCACTGAATGTAAAACAAATATCGCTGCTACTATTTATTAAAGAGAATACAGAGGCTAATGACACCCATACTGTTCAAATTCCACTATTGTTAAGGGAGTCTGAGCCCATAACCCAGGTCTTTAAACTCTGTTCAGTGAAAAGATGCCACTTTGCTTCATACAGAGTAGCTTGCTTCTGTGGAGTATTCTGTTTCTAAGTTGTTCTGACCCTCTTCTTTATGTCCAGAATAGAGTCCACATGTTGAAACAGTGAAGTTATATCACAGAAAGTGTCTGGATCAGTGAGCCATCTGGAATTTCAGTGAGCGAGAAGTTGTGTTGGCAAGAAATTATTTTTGTTAAACAGCTGACTTTTGGAGGTTGTTGGTTAGCAGAGCATAACTTAGTCTATGTTAACTAATTAACTTCATTAACTTCTTAGGGAGTTGATTTAAGGATTTTATTGGATGTGAAAATGCTGGAAAAAGCCAAACATTACTGTGTTTTCAATCCTGCAGCTGTGTTTCCTTTAAGACACTGACCATTGTAAACAAGCCAGGGCATCACGGCTGACTTCTCTCACTGGATATTATTTATTCCTCCAAGAAGTTTTATCAGCTGAATGCGTCAAATTACTCTCTCAATTTTAATTAGGTAGAAATGGCAAGATTTCATAACAGAGAAACACATTGGCAATAGAATTCAGGTAATAAATTAAGCCTTAAAAACTTTTTTCTTTTTCTGTCCTCTCTACCCCACTGTCCAGCCCAGGGTCAGACACATGTTGGCCATCTATGTATTTTTGTTTCTAAGGTGCCAAACTCTTCTCAGTTCATGTCCTAAATATTATATTAAAATTAGCCATGCATGCCATTGTGTTGTAAACTGCATACAGAAGGCCTGAAACACTTAAAATTCTTTTCCAGCCAAGGTGGAAAGTCATAAAACATAGATTTTTTAGCCAATACTGCCCATATTCAACAAAGTAATTTGTGCCTGTTCAGCTAGCAATGTCTATCGGGGTGATGTAGTGTCTTCAAGGCTTCCCAAGAGACCAAGTGGTAAAGGATCCACCTACGAATGTAGAAGCCACAGAAGACACAGGTTCAGTCCCTGCATCAGGAAGATTCCCTGGAGGAGAAAATGATAACCCACTGCGGTATTCTTTCTGGGAGAATCTCCTCTACAGAGAAGCATGGTGGGCTAAAAACCATGGGGTCATAAAGAATTGGACATGACTGAGCATGCACACACGTAGTGTCTTCAAAGAGTACTTAGCCTCTCTAAGACTCAGAAGTGAAAAGACCTTGATGCTGGGGAAAACTAAGGGCAGGAGGAGAAACAGGCAACTGAGGATAAGATGACTGGATGGAATCATCAACTCAATGGACATGAGTTTGAGTAAACTCTGGGAGAGAGTGAGGACAAGGAAGCCTGGTGTGCTGTAGTTCTTGAGGTCCAAAAAGTCAGATCCAACTTACCAACTGAACAACAAAGCTCAGAAGTACGGTATGATTTTCCACATCCACCACTAGAGAAAAGTATTCTGCTCAGAGTACATGGATATCAAAATAATCCACATTGATTCTATATAACTTTGAAGAGAACAAAATCAATCAAAAGCTTATGTTGAAAAGTGGTGATTAATGATTAACGATGTTGAGCATCTTTTCATGTGCCTTTTGGCCATCTGTATAACTTCTTCAGATAAATGTCCGTTGAAGTCTTCTGCTTGGCATTCATGTAAGGAGCTTCTAAATGCACTGACACCCAGATCCCACCTAACAGGTTCTGATTGAATTGCTCTTGGATGGAGCCTGGGCTTCAGATCACTTTGTAAAAGTTCTTCATCTGGTTTATTACATAACCAGGATGGAGAGAGATGCTGTGGCCTGCACCAGTGCTTCTCAGAAACTTTTATCTTCAAGTGTATCACATGAGAACCTTGTGAAAATTGACATTCTGGTTCAGTGGTCCTGAGGTGGGTCCTGAAACCTCTGCATTTTTGGTCCCTGGTTTGAGTTGCAGGATATAAACCACTGAGATGCTCTGCCTTGGGGAGAGAATGACCAGTAGACTGTATCCTGCTCAGCTGCTCCAAGGGGATTTTCTACCTTGTAGCTGAGGCCGGAGAGATACAGACCTCCATGCATTTTTTGCTGTTGTTGTTGTTTTTAAAGTGGAATTTGACCTAGATGCCAGTATGTTCTTGAAATGAAGCTAGAGACAAAGCACATGACCTTGTCTTATGAGCAGAAAGATCCATAATAGGTTAAGAAAGACTTGAACTACAGAGGAGCAGTGACTGACAGGATTAGTGCAATTGGGAGAGGCTTAGTACAATTAGTGCAATTAAGGAAATTCCCGGTGAGAATCTGCCTGCAATGGAGGAGACCCAGGTTCCATCCCTGGGTTGGGAAGATACCCTGGAGAAGGGAATGGCAACCCACTCCAGTATTCTTGCCTGGAGAATTCCATGGACAGAGGAGCCTGGGGCCTGGCAGGCTACAGTCACAAGGAGTCGGACACAACTGAGCAACTGACACTTTGTAACTCACAACTTTGTGACATGGCTAAGGAAGCAAGGGAAAGTATAGAAACCATGTGCTTCATATACTGAGCATACATACTCACACCCAATCCACATTGAGCCTCAATTCCTTTGCTCCTTCCACCTAAGGCAAGAACCAATGTTTCCAAGGGGTTTGGCCAGGGGGAAAGTGTAGGAAGGCAATACAAACATCTCCTTCTAATGTAGCTCATTATAAATTACTTGATGTTACACCTTGTCTTTGATAAAAAGATAATACCCAGGTTTCTTAACCTGTGAATCCTAAAGCTAACTTTCAGTACTGAAAATCTAAAAAGATTCATAGAGGTGTCATTCTAATGTATAAATTATGCTATAATAAGGATTTATAAGATAAAATTAGCCTTTATTTTGTCTCCTGACATTTTGGTTTAGGTTAATCTACACTGGGGCGTCCCAGGTTGCACAGTGGTAAAGACTCCACCTGCCAGTGCAGGACAGGCAAGAGACACAGTTTCAATCCCTGGGTTGGGAAGACCCTGTGAAAATGGCAACCAATTCCAGTATTCTTGCCTGGAAAATCCCTTGGATAGAGGAGCCTGAAGGGGTACAGTCCATGGGGTCACAGATAGTTGAACATGACTGAGTGACTGAGTGTACACACAATCCATATTGAGGCTCAATTCCTTTACTCCTTCTGCTTAAGGCATCAACCAACTTCTAACCAAATAGTGGGATCTTTGGGGGTTCCTGGGCATTGGAGTTTTAAGAAAACTCTCCTGGATGGCTTTAATGTGAAACCATAGTTGAGTGATGGGTCTTTAAGACTTTGGAAGTAGTGTTAAAACACTTATTTGACTACAGTTTTAAGTGGTATGTCTCAATTCAGGTAAAGCACCCTTCTTTGCTGATTTCAGTTCTTAATTCTGACTGTGAGTGTAGAGGTCCTAGCATTCTAGAGGCAGAGGTAATGGGCAATGCTCCTTTCTCAGGGCACAAATGGTCCACATAGTCTCTTTGACCTGGGCTGCCCCTCAGTGTGTTCTATGTAAAGGGCAACTTTGGACATGACTTGGTTCATCAAATTCCATGGAGCATCAGTGAAATAGTGAGGAATCTCATAAGCACCATACACCAAAAGGGACAATTCCAGGAGAGAAAAGAAAAACAAAAACCACACAGTCACCCAAAGAGGTCCTTACATAGTTCATAATTTGGTAACCAAATTCGAACTTTATTCTCTGATGACAGGAAACAGTAATGTCCTCGGGAGTGATAAGGGTGTTTTGATCTCATTGCAGAAGTTTAAATATCCCATTAACACTCTGATTAGAGATAGCTAGATATCGCTTCCAAGCATATTCCCATTCAAACTTACACCTTTAGTTCTGAGATAAAGTTTCATCCCTTCTAAAGGTACTTGAATTTTTCGTTTGCCATACATAGATCTGCCATACAACTTCATTTCAAACTACTCACCCTAACTATACCACTAGCCCTAAATCTGTTTCTTTATATATAAAGTTAGCAGTTGGCATATAGCATGCAAGTATTTTTTCACACTAAAGGAGTGGGATGAGGAGGTAGGAGAGAGGCTCAAGAGGGAGGGGAATATGTACGCATATGGCTGATTCATGTTATTTCACAGCATAAAAAAAAAAACATTGTAAAGCAATTATACTCCCATTAAAAATAAATTTAAAATATTAGCTAATCTTGTTATATATGTTACAAATTTGCATTTTCACCTTTACTGTGAATTGCATAAACATAAACACATATTAAATGAATGTACTTATAGCATTAGTTGAGTAAAATGATATTCAGTTAAATTCTGCATAATGGATAGGAAGGAAATGAAGAGTATCTTCTGGTAAAAAGTATTTTATGCTATAACAATTTTTCATATTATCTGTGGAAAGAGAGGATTACATGGGTGTTGGATTTCAAATGAAGGATCTGCACAGGAATGAGGAAAAGAAATGATGGGCCATGAACACTGCCTTCTAGACCTTCTTTCTTGCCTTCCTCAGTGAAACCAGCAGTTGCCAAGCTACTGATTTGTTTGAATATATATATATTTTAAAGAAAATTCAGTTCAGTTCAGTTGTTCAGTCATGTCTGACTCTTTGAGACCCCATGGACTGCAGCATGCCAGGCCTCCCTGTCCATAACCAACTCCTGGAGTTTACTCAAACTCACCTCCATTGAGTTGGTGGTGCCATCCAACCATCTCATCCTCTGTCGTTCCCTTCTCCTCTCACCTTCAGTATTTCCCAGCATCAGGGTCTTTTCAAATGAGTCAGCTCTTCACATCAGGTGGCCAAAGTATTGAAGTTAGCTTCAACATCAGTCCTTCCAATGAACATTCAAGACTGATTTCCTTTAGGATGGACTGGATGGATCTCCTTGTCCAAGGGGCTCTCAAGAGTCTTCTCCAACACCACAGTTCAAAAGCATCAATTCTTCGGTGCTCAGCTTTCTTTATAGTCTGACTCTCACATCCATACGTGACTACTGGAAAAACCATAGCCTTGACTAGATGGACCTTTGTTGGCAAAGTAATATCTCTGTTTTTTCATATGCTGTCTAAGCTGGTCATAATTTTTCTTCAAGGAGTAACCATCTTTTCATTTCATGGCTGCAGTCACCATCTGTAGTGATTTTGGAACCCCAAAAAATAGTCTGCCACTGTTTCCACAGTTTCTCCATCTATTTGCCATGAAGTGATATTGATTGATAGCAAAAAAGAAAATAAAAGGATATTAGAAGGAAATAAAAACTTGAATTCTCCAAACAGTTCTCACAGTTCATTAACTTATAATCTGAAGTTTGTCTCTTATATCAGGGAGGTAGTCTTCCCCCTTTAGACTTCAGTTTCTTAAACTCTGAACAAACGAAGGTATCACATCCAGTTCTAGGATGGCACTGTTTGGGGAGGGGGAAGCCCTGAAACAGTTAACAATTAGAGTTTGGGAAAATGCCAGGAGAAGCTGTCCGCACCGGAGCTTGGCCAGCAGCCCTTTTACTTGATTCCTGATCTCCCCTCCCATCTAGTCCTCACCCCCCTGCTAACCTATCCCAGATGGGTTACACACAGACCTGCCAAAGCGTCCTCTAGACGAAGTTCCACCAAAAAGGCAATCTTTTCTTTTCCCCTAAAAATATCTGTTTTCAATCACCTTGCAAACTCAGGACAGCTTCCAGGGGTCTGGACTTATTTGGAAATTTCACTTTACCGCTTGAGTGCCAGACTCAAGGGACACAGCTCTGACATCAATTAACAGCACGACAAATTGGCAGCAGCCATTTCTGGAAATAGCTTCTGCACTGACAGTGAAATATGATGGTTGAGAAACAGCCCCTCCAGTAACACTCTGTCATTCTCCCACACAGCTGACACACCCTCCACCTTCCCCCAGACTTATACAGTACACACATGCGTGCACGTATTCTTACAAAGAGGACTATACAGCTGGGCTTGCACACACAGGCTTACAGGAAGCTTGCACATACAGGTACTCGTGCTCCTCTCCACACAGCGGTTCAAATATACACCCCCTGAGGCATTTATATTTGCTCATACATGCAACCCTTCACAATCACACGCACACAGACGCATATACATCCACAGGTACACACACGGGATCAGTCACCTATGCATGTACACAAACTCGTGTGCCTTTCTAATGGCTCAAAGGCCATGCCTGCAAACCCAGGACTCACACGCACACAGACGCATATACATCCACAGGTACACACACGGGATCAGTCACCTATGCATGTACACAAACTCAAGTGTGCCTTTCTAATGGCTCAAAGGCCATGCCTGCAAACCCAGGACTCACTAAGACATACACACAGAGAAACAAGTTCTTAGACGCTGTTATTTGAATACATGAACTTGCACAAATACAGGCACCTGTAAATACCGATTCAAAGCATGAGACTGAAGACACATTTCTGAAGTAAAGTTGGGAAAAGCAGATGTTTTTGCTCTAAGCAAAGAGTGTAAAATCCAGAATAAATAAAATGATGTTCCGTGTATGTTCTGGTTTTAATATATTTAGCTGTGAATGGCGCTATCTGTCATATTTCTCTCTCTCTTTTTGCCACTCAGGTTACTGGAGTTATGTTTACATAATAAGGTCTTAGAACATTTAATTAAATTAATATTTTTTTATTGTGAAGATACTGCCTTCCAGGGCTGGTTTTAGTTGTTTGGCACCATTTATTCAATGGAAAAACTCTTCATGGTTTTCAGTCTTGACAAGTTTTTCCACAAACTGCACCTATTTACATTTTCCAGCACCTACCATTGCCTCTAAGAGTTTACAGATCACTGGCTAGGAAAGAAGAAAGGCTGTTTTTCCAAGTCTCCATATTTTTTATGCCTTTCAGATGTTTGGGAAACTAAGCAGGTTTATTAATTAACACTTACTTTGGGGCATGTGAGCAGAGAAAAGGAGCATGCTGATGTCCTCACCATAAGTGAGAACAGCTGGAGCTGGAGAACAGAAACAGAGTAACAGTGTCTGTATTTATCAAAAGTTAAGTCTCAGTTCTGGAATCTCAGTGGGCGATGATTTAGCAGACAGTGGAGTAAGGGGCAGTAATAAATTGCAGAAGCCTGGGTCAGAACCCAGCTCCCTGCACTGGACACCTGTGTGACTCGGGGCAAAGTGCTTTAAGCTCTGAGACTGAGGTAGCTTCAGTGTAAGAGGAGGAGGATGATCCCCCACTGAATTTTAGAGACAGGGAGGGATTAGTATAGGATTTCTGGTATTCAAAATTAATGATGTGTTTTATCTTTCCTTCAATTATTGTCTGCAATTCCACCTATGTTGTTGTTCAGTCACTAAGTTGTGTCCAATTCTTTGTGGACTCCATGAACTGTAGCACACCAGGTTTCCCTGTCCTCCCCTATCTCCAGGAGTTTGCTCAAATTCATGTCTATTGAGTGGGCGATGCCATCCAGCCATCTCATCCTCTGTCATGCCCTTCTTCTCTTGACCTCAATCTTTCTCAGCATCAAAGTCTTTTCCAAAGAGTTGGCTCTTCACATCAGGTGGCCAAAGTATTGGAGCTTGACCTTTAACATCAGTCTTTCCAGTGACTATTCAGGGTTGGTTTCCTTTAGGATTGACTGGTTTGATTTCCTTCCTGTCCAAGGGACTCACAAGCATCTTCTCCATTACCATAATTCAAAGCATCAGTTCTCTGGTGCTTGGACTTCTTTATGGTCCAACTCTCACATCTGTACATAACTCCTGGAAAAACCATTGCTTTGACTATATGGACCTTTGTTGACAAAGTAATGTCTATGCTTTTTAATACACTGTCTAGATTTGTCATAGCTTTTCTATAATCTGTACTAAATCCAAAACCAGTGATTTTTAACCTATAACAGGATTTATATGATTTCCCATCTCAAAAAAGGATCATCTTATATTCTAAGAGTTTTCATTTCCCCCTTGAGGAATTTTGTGGTTCCTGAACTCAGTGCCAATGTGTGTGAAGGAGGCTTCCCCACACCCACGAGCAGTTCTCTGACATGAGTTGAGTGTCCTACAATCCAACTCTATTCTGACACTATCTACCCGGAGACAGTATCAGATTCCACAAGATTAAAGTTCACTCCTCCAACATTTCCCATCTTCCAATTCAGATGATGTTTATCACCTGTGCTTCTGACCAACCAGGTATAGATTAGAGGTTCCAAACATCCCCTTCTTGGTCTTCAGACCCTAGGTTGTTACCTGTACATCTGCACTCACTGGTGTCCAAATCTTTTTGACCCCATGGACTGTAGCCCACCAGGCTCCTCTGTCCATGGAATTTTCCAATCTCAAATAGTGGTGTGGGTTGCCATTTCCTACTCCAGTGGATTGAACCCACATATTCCCAACTTAGGGACTGCCATCTGCAGAACTGTAGGGAAATAAATGTTTGTTATTGGAGCCATGCAGTCTACAGCATTTTGTTATAGCAGTATGAACTGATTAAGACCATAATTGAAAACTAGGGCTATAATTTCCCAGTATTCTTTACCTAGGGTCTGGAATGGAACATAAAAGAGGCTTAATAAATATGTGTTGCATGAATCAATAAAGTAACAATAAAAATGTTTTGTAGGAACAACAAAAATATACCATTAAAATGTCATCGTTAAAATAATTCAACATTTCTTGCAAAGAAGCACTTCTTCTTGCTCCTTTCTTATTCTTACTTACCTGCTTCTAGTGAGGTTCCTCTAACTAGACCCCAAATATGCAAAATCTGACATACCGCCCTCTGCTTTTCTGATGCTACACTTATCTCAATTTCAACTATATTTTTATTTTCTAATTGCCACAGGTATTAGTCATGTAAATTCCCATCTCAAACTCATCCTCTTCAAAACATTTACTTTTCAATATTCATTGAGCTGGAGCAGTCTACCAGAAAAGCCTTCCTGCAAATGCCTTAAATAAGGATGGTCATCAACATTCACCCAGTGGGCATCCCGAGCCCCCCTCCACCTGTCTACACCCTGCTGGGTCTCCTGTTCATACTCTCTTAGCACTTTTCTCCTTCAGCATTAAATGTTGTTGCAATTTAAGTATCTACGACTTGCTCCCTTTTCTTCTTCCTGCACAAATCTATGCATAAAACTTCTCTGAGAAGCAGTGTGATATAAAGTTCACAGGACTCAAATTTACCTTTAAAAGATTTAAAAATAACTATGACCTTGAATAACAATACATGGGAAAGAGCTGCCAAGTGCACCGAAGGGCAAAGACACTTGTTGAAAAAGGCAAATCTATAAAGCAAAGTCAGCAAAAATAGCTCCCCAAAGGATGTGTAATACACAGAGGGCAAATCCAACATGTTTATTTATTTATTTATTTTTTAATAACTAGAACAGGATATGCAGACTGCAGGTTTCCCTGGTGGTTCAGATGGTAAAGAATCTACCTGCAATGCCAGAGACCCAGGTTTGATCCCTGGGTGGAAATTGAACCAAGGTCTCCCCACTGCATGCAGATCCTCTGGAGAAGAAAATGACTACTCATTCCAGTATTCTTGGGGCTTCTCTGGTGGCTCAGATGGTGAAGAATCTACCTACAATGGTGTGAGGGGTAGGGAGTAGGGAGGGGAGGGTCTGGGTTAGTGATTCTGGGTCAGGAAAATCTCCTGAAAAAGAAAATGGCTACCCACTTCAGTATTCTTGCCTGGAGAATTCCCAAGGAGAGAGGGGTCTGGTGGGGGGCTACAATCCATGGGTTCACAAACTGGACACGACCAAGCAACTAACACTTTCACTTTTTCATGCAGACCAGAATCCTTGACACCCCTTCCACAGGACTAAGATGTGGGCAAAATAAGTGGTTTTAGGAAATAATGAAGCGGTTTCTTAGGAAAGGAAGAATACTGAGCTTGGAGCAATCTGGCTACATTAGATCTCTGCTTTCTGGAAAGAGGCAAAGACACCAAAAAGTCAGTCATATAATCTTGACAAATAAGCCACCCCATGCTGTTAGGGTTAGGGTTAGAAGACTCTGATGCTGGGAGGGATTGGGGGCAGGAGGAGAGGGGGACGACCGAGGATGAGATGGTTGGATGGCATCATGGACTCGATGGACTTGAGTCTGAGTGAACTCCGAGAGATGGTGATGGACAGGGAGGCCTGGCGTGCTGCGATTCATGGGGTCGCAAGAGTCGGACACGACTGAGCAACTGAACTGAACTGAACTGAACTGATGCTGTTACATGGGGGAAACTCGATGCCTAAACTCATTCTGTATCCAATACAACACAAATTCTCCTGAAAATAGCTGTCCTGTGAGAACCCACCCAACTCAAAGATGAAAAACCATTAAGAAGGAAGCAGCACAGAATCTCCACAAAGATGCTATAAGAAATAAGAATAAAAGGAACAGCAAAATGTGAAAGATGACTAAGCCTCACAAGAAAAAAATATTGCCATACAGCAGATGTAATATATGAGCAAACACACAGTCATAAATAAAATTTTAAAAATACCTTTAAAAAAGTGCACTAGTAAGATATACCAAGTTAACCAAAAGAGATGGAGCATGAGCTGGCAGAATTGGGAAATAAGCGAAAAGGGAAAGGGAAAAACATAATCTACAAGACATGTCTGCATTAGAAGGAGCACAAAGGAAAACAGAATCTGCTCAAAGCATAGGAAGGCCATGAAAGGCAGGTAAAAAGTAAGAAAATTGAACAGAGGGTTTTAAAAGTTTGTTGATGTCAGATATAGAGCAAAGGAAAGGAAAGATGACGGCACACACACACACAATATGAAAGGTAACTTCAAAGCCTAATGAATATGCTTTTGCTAAAAATAGAACCATCATTTAACCCAGTAATTCCCCATTCCTGGGAATATACTTGGAGAAAATTATAGTTTAAAAAGATATATGTACCCCGATGTTCACTGCAGCACTATCTGCATTGGCCGGGCATGGAAGCAGCCTAAATGTCCGTTAACAGAGGAGTGGATAAAGATGGTGCAGTACATGAATACAATGGAATGTTACTCATCCATATAAAGTAGCAAAATAGTACCATTTGCAGAGTCGTGGATGGACCTAAAGACTGCCATGAAGAGTAAGGCAAGTCAAAAAGAGAAAAACAAGCATCAAATAATATCATTTTTATATGGAATCCAGAAAAACAGTACAGATAAACTTATTTGCAAAGCAGAAATAGAGAGCAAACTTATGGTTACCAAGAGGGGGAGGGAGAGTGGGATGAACTGGGAGATTGGGATTGACATATACACACTACAGTGTATCAAATCCTTCCCTGGTGGCTCAGACTGTAAAGAATCCGCCTACAGTGTGGGAGACTCAGATTCAATCCCTACGTCAGGAAGATCTCCAGGAGAAGGGAATGCTACACCACTCCAGTACTCTTGCCTGGAAATTCCATGGACAGAGGAGCCTGGTTGGCGATAGTTCATGGGGGTCACAAAGAGCTGGACATGACTGGGCGACTATACATTCTTCTCATGTATATTCTATTCTTTCTTTTCATTATACATCCTTTTCATGTATAAAGTAGATAAGTCATCAGAACGTACTGTATACCACAGGGAACCCTACTCAGTACGCTGTGGTGACCTAAATGAGAAGGAAATCTAAAAAGTGGTGTGTGTGTTAGCATAGCTGATTCAAGAGCTTCCTTAGTGGCTCAGTGGTAAAGAATCCACCTACCAATGCAGGAGATATGAGTTTGATCCTTGGGTCAGGAAGATCCCTTGGAGAAGGATATGGCAACCCAATCTGATATTCTTGTCTAGAAAAATCCTATGGACAGAGGAGCCTGGCAGGCTACAGTCCGCAGGGTCCCAAAAGATTTGGGTGTGACTTAGCGACTAAACAAGAACAGCAACAGCCTGGCTGATTCGCTTTTCTGCACAGTAGAAACTGACACAGCACTGTGAAGCAGCTATACTCCGATATAAGTGAAAAAGAAAAAAATGAATACATAGGCATTTAAAGCTATGGTTCAGTAAATCTTTTCAGATGTAAAAAAAAGACCTAATTATATATGTTGAAAGGGTTGCCAATAACCCAAGACTTTTTGAAAAAAACATAAGTTAAAGTTACTGGTCTTCTAGGATAAAAAAAGAACACTTTGGGCATCTAGGTATATGATTAGATTATCTATGTAAGAAACTAATTGGGCTAGATTTAAAATGATTCACAGCAACATTTATTGTTAAAAGACTGAAGAGCATGTGTTTCCAACATCCTCAAGGAAACATGAATTTTAGCCAGAAGAAATTGTGGTCTATTTATAAAGTCAACATTCATTCATTTGTTCTGAAATACTTATTGAGCACCGGCTGCTGCTGCTAAGTCGCTTCAGTCGTGTCCGACTCTGTGCGACCCCAGAGACAGCAGCCCACCAGGCTCCCCAGTCCCTGGGATTCTCCAGGCACGAACACTGGAGTAGGTTGCCATTTCCTTCTCCAATGCATGAAAGTGAAAAGTGAAAATGAAGCCGCTCAGTTGTGTCCGACTCGCAGTGACCCCAGGGACTGTAGCCTAAGGGGGTCCTCTGTCCTTCGGATTTTCCAAGCAAGTGTACTAATTGGAGGTAAAAAAAAAAAAAAAAAAGACAGCAATGAATGAAATAAAGTCATATAAATATGTA
>SJYF01000267.1:5084390-5098372 GCA_006410515.1 Procapra przewalskii | reverse complement strand
GATTGCCAGGAGAAATGTCAATAACCTCAGATATGCAGATGACACCACCCTTATGGCAGAAAGTGAAGAGGAGCTAAAAAGCCTCTTGATGAAAGTGCAAGAGGAGAATGAAAAAGTTGGCTTAAAGCTCAACATTCAGAAAACGAAGATCATGGCATCCGGTCCCATCACTTTATGGGAAATAGATGGGGAAACAGTGGAAACAGTGTCAGACTTTATTTTTAGGGGGCTCCAAAATCATAGCAGATGGTGACTGCAGCCATGAAATTAAAAGACGCTTACTCCTTGGAAGAAAAGTTATGACAAACCTAGATAACATATTCAAAAGCAGAGAGATTACTTTGCTGACTAAGGTCTGTCTAGTCAAGGCTATGGTTTATCCTGTGGTCATGTATGGATGTGAGAGCTGAACTGTGAAGAAGGCTGAGTGCCGAAGAATTGATGCTTTTGAACTGTGGTGTTGGAGAAGACTCTAGAGAGTCCCTTGGACTGCAAGGAGAACCAACCAGTCCATTCTGAAGGAGATCAACCCTGGGATTTCTTTGGAAGGAATGATGCTAAAGATGAAACTCCAGTATTTTGGCCACCTTGTGTGAACAGTTCACTCATTGGAAAAGACTCTGATGCTGGGAAGGATTGGGGGCAGGAGGAGAAGGGGACGACAGAGGATGAGAAGGCTAGATGGCATCACAGGCTCGATGGACATGAGTCTGAGTGAGCTCCGGGAGTTGGTGATGGACAGAGAGACCTGGCGTGCTGTGATTCATGCAGTCGCAAAGAGTCGGACACGACTGAGAGACTGAACTGAACTGATGAGGTCAACTTCAACCTTCTTATTCAACACATTATTTAACATTCTGATTTAACTTCCTTCAGCATTATCATTCTCTCTTAGGCTGCCATGCTTTCTTTTATTTACCAGCACCTGTCACAGTCTAATACTGTGGTAAATTACCATTTACTACATTCCTATTGGCATAATCAAATATAAGACATGTGCAGTGGTATGCTTGAGTCTGCTCTCACTTTCATTCATGATCTGATTGTGTACAGCTTTTTCCTACTCTGTATGTAAGTTACTCACTGGCTTAATCCTTCAGTCATGTCCTACTCTGCAACCCCATGGCCTAACAATAGCCCACCAGGCTCCTCTGTCTATGCGACTTTCCAGGCAAGAACATTGGATTCGGTTGCCATTTCTTTCTTCAGGGGAGCTTTCTGACCCAGGGATCAAATCCTTATCTCTTGCATCTCCTGCATTGGCAGGTGGGTTCTTTTACCACTGAGCCACCAGAGAAGCTCCTGTATGTAAGTGGTAGTATATAGATGATCATGGTAGGTTATGTAAATCACAAAAATCCATAAAGCTCCAAATTAGGACTCCCCTTGACATTTTTTAAGATTGTGTTCTCAAACATTTTCCAACATAGCACCCTATTCATGAGATTAGAGATCTTTGCTTTATTAATTACTATATCTGTAATATCTCAACTGTGCCTGGCATTTGGTGGTCACTCAATAAACACTAGATGGGTACATCAGAACCAAATTCATTATTTTGACCCTATTTGTTTCAGGCACTAGAAGTCAGAACTCTGAGATTATCCTTTTCTTCTCCATAAAAACTATGCACAATGAGACATGTCAAACTTCTACCATTTAATCTCCCCTCTGTGCTTTATTTCTCCTCTGTATAATTTGTCACCATTTGATCTTGTGTATACTTCACTTATACATTTATCTGTGCATTCTATCACTGTAATACTTTTGTCTATGTTGTTTGAAGCCATATCTCAAGTGTCTACAAAAGTGCCAGGCATGTATTTTACTGAATCAATGAACAAATAAACAAATAAATACACGAATGAGTCGCTTATTCAATCACTTAGTGCTTGCCTCTGAAGTTAACGTTGGCAGTAGGACAGAGTGTTATTTGTTTCCTCCCAAAGAAAATGTATTATTTTGCCAGTAAAAAGGTTCTGCTTAGCAAAAATAACAGCTATCTCCTATAATAACCCATAGATATGTTGTAAGAATAAATGAGAAATTTTATGCTCATTTAAAGTGTTTAACACTTCTAAAAGTAGGAACAATAAAATGTTCCTTCTGCAAGAACCTAAAGTGGTTATGCATGCCCATGGAGAATAGCTTTGAGTCAAAAAATTTTGAAAAATTCCCACTCCAGATTAAATAATACTAAAATAATTTCTTTACTGCAGGATATTTCAGAGCATTTAATACATCAATATAAAAATAAATGTCCCTAGGAATTATAAAGCAGGAAACAATTTTCAAATACATATACATACACCTACATAAATATTAATACATTACAAATGTATTATATATGCATATATAACATAAGACATATATATATATATACAGATATACATGTTTCTAATATATAACATATATCTTTATGTGTTAATACATATGGGTTTCCCTGGTGGCTCAGGTGGTAAAGAATCTGCTTGCAATGCAGGAGACCACGGTTCAACCTCTGAGCCAGGAAGATCCCAGAGAGGAATGGCTACCCACTCCACTATTTTCACTTGGAGAATTCCATGAACGAGGAGCTTGGCAGGCTACAGTCCATGGGGTTACAAAGAGATGGATACGAACAAATAACTAACACTTTCACTTTTTCACTTTATATACATACATGCAGTATATATGTATCTTACAAGTGTGTATGTGTGTATATACATATATGTGTGTGTATATATATATACCCTACTTGTAATTTTACTTTACCAAGAATATTTTGAGATTGGTTAACCATGCAGTCACTTATTTCCTTATATCTTTGTACTTGTATCATATGTGGTTATGATTAAATGTAAAATGCAAAAAAGCCAAATTTTCAAGTTAGGAGTCTTCAGTTCAGTTGCTCGGTCATGTCCGACTCTTTGTGACCCCATGGACTGCAGCATTCCAGGCTTCCCTGTCCATCACCAACTCCCGGAGCTTACTCAAACTCATGTCCATTGAGTAGGTGATGCCATCCAACCATCTCATCCTGTGTCATCCCCTTCTTCTCCTGCCTTCAATCTTTACCAGAATCAGGATCTTTTCAAATGAGTCAGTTCTTTGCATCAGTTAGCCAAAGTATTGGAGGTTCAGCTTCAGCATCAGTTCTTCCAATGAATATTCAGGACTGATTTCCTTTGGGGTAGGATGGTTGGATCTCCTAGTTGTTCAAGGGACTTTCAAGAGTCTTCTCCAATATCACAGTTCAAAAGCATTAATTCTTCTGCACTCAGCTTTCTTTATAGTCCAACTGTCACATCCATACATGACTACCAGAAAAACCATAGCTTTGACTAGACGGACCTTTGTTGGCAAAGTAATGTCTCTGCTTTTTAATATTCTATCTAGGTTGGTCATAACTTTTCTTCCAAGAAGCAAGGTAAGTGAAGTCGCTCAGTCATGTCCGACTCTTTGCAACCTCATGGACTGTAGCCTACCAGGTTCCTCTGTCCATGGGATTTTCCAGGCAATAGTACTGGAGTGGATTGCCATTTCCTTCTCCAGGCGATCTTCCCAACCCAGGGTTCAAACCCAGGTCTCCTGCATAGTAGACAGATGCTTTACTATCTGAGCCACCAGGGAAGTCTTCCAAGAAGCAAGCATCTTTTAATTTCATGGCTGCGGTCACAATCTGCAGTGATCTTTGGGTCCCAAAATATAAAGTTTGTCACAGTTTCCATTGTTGCCCTATCTATTTGCCATGAAGTGATGGGACTAGATGCCATGATCTTAGTTTTCTGAATGTTGAGTTCTTAGATAAATTACATTCTTCCTAAGAACTTTATGCATAAATGTATAGAAATACACACATATATATGGATAAAAGATTATAATATCATTTATACATACATGGGGAGAATATTGAAATATTAAATAATGATTGAAGTAGATAAATTTTCATGATAATTTTGTTTCTCAAAATACACTTGAGAATTATTTCATTTAACAGATGATTTTGAAAGAAATTACATTTTTACTTGGGGATGCTGTTATTCATTTACAGTCCTTGAATCAGATTCATGTCAGAGTTCTTTATATATTTTTGCATTTAACTTTTAGTCTCAAAGAGCCTATCAAAATCTCACTAATATGAGGTGATTTCTAGTTGATTCTGAAATAAATGCTGTCGTAGGAGAACTCTAAGCTGCCTCCAGTAGGGCCTTAAAGCTGGTGTTCCTGGCTGCTTTATGAATGACCAATGTCCCTTTGCATAGTCCCCAGGGTAAGAATTGGTCAGTGTATTGAGAGGTGGCATGTGAACAGAGGACATGATGTGGTGGATATTCTCAGTGAGTACACTGTCTTATTAGAAGTCACTTAAGGGAAAGGACTCCCGTGTGATCAAGTTATTTGGGATGGTTCATTTAGAAAGTAGCAGTTTGCCTCCTGAACCATTGACTGGGGTTTTCAACAGAGTTCGAATAATTTCCTTCACCAGCCAAGCATGCTTTAGTGATGGCAAGCCACTGCAGAATGACAGCTCAGAACTGGAACAGTGTAAATTGATTTTTGACAAACACATTCCAAGCAAACCAACTGCATGCTGACAACGTTTTCCCTAACCACCACCATCACCTTGCCAGAAATTGTGAAGAGTCAATAAAAAATGCAAATTCTGAAAAAAAATGTGTGCATGCTGGTGCTCGCACACACAGAGACATAATGAAGAGGGCACTGAGGCATCTGTGCAAAATCCTGCCAAATTGCAGATTATTTATAGGCAGAGTAATTTTAGTTCAGGGAGTGTAGATCATCTGTACAATTGCTAATTATATTAAGGTGTGATATATCTGAAAATGTGTAATTCTACATCAAACAGCAGTATGGAACCTTTATCTCATCAGTGAAATCTCTACACTGGTTCAAACATATAAGTCTCCCTGCTGCAGTGAGGATGCTAGAAGATAATTAGTTTGATGAAGCACACAAATGAGCTCTCAAAGACGATGTAAAAGTAACTATGTATTGCTTTTTTGTACAACCTGCTTCTTTATCACTCTTGCCCTCTCCCAAATGTCAAAATATTCCAGTATTGCACAATGAAGCTTAAAAAGTAACACCAATCAGAAGCAAAGAGCCAAAACCTTCTTCAGAGTTTGCCAAATTCCCTTGTGCACACAAGTGCTCCCAGGAGTTCTTGAATTTCTTCTCTGGTACCAGACAAACATCACTTGAACTTGAATGGTAAGTCTGACACTGTGTTTCCACAAAGTAATTCCCATTTTACACACAAGTCTGCTGAGGCTTTTTTTTAATATAAGTTTCTTTATTTTAATTGGAGGTTAATTACTTTACCATATTGTATTGGTTTTGCCATACATCAACATGAATCCGCCACAGGTATACACGTGTTCCCCATCCTGAACCCCCCTCCCTCCTTCCTCCCTGTACCATCCCTCCATTAAATAAAATGCAGACCATGCATTATGCAATTGTGGAATGTTTTGTATAAGATCCAGGCATAAGTCTTCTTATCACTATAGTTACCATGAGATAGAGAGTATTTCAGTTATAACCACTAATGGTTAATATAATCCTCATAAGTAAAGTCTGTAGAGCAAATTCCAGATCACTGTGACCCCTCTAGTCTCTTTGGACATATGGACAAACAGCACCATTTACTATTTTTAGGACACTTTTGTCAATCACGAAATGGATTGTGATGCTTTGGGTATTGTTAAATTAGACTACTCTTTAGTATTTCATTGTTTAATCTTAATATATGAATGCCTTGTTTCTCTGTCAAGAATGTCAGTACCAAACTTTCAACTTAGCTTAGAATCTGGAATCAGAACTGATTTCCAGGCTTTGTCACGCAATAAGATGCAATTTGAGGCAACTTTCTTTAGCAATTCAATCATGTGCCTGCATGCAGGGTCACTTTAGTCATATCTGACTTTGTGACGCTGTGGACTGTAGCTCTCCAGGCTCCTCTGTCCATGGGATTCTCCAGACAAGAATACTGGAGTGGGCTGCCACGCCTTACTCCAGGGAATCTTCCTGACCAGGGATCAAACCTGCATCGCCTGCAGCTCCTGCATTGCAGGTGGATTCTTCACCGCTGAGCCACTGGAGAAGCAACTCAATCATAAATATCCTCATGCATAAACAGTAAGAGGACAATAATGTTCATCTTATGAGTCACAGACTTCCCTGGTGGCTCAGATGGTAAAGTGTCTGTCTACGATGCGGGAGACCTGGGTTTGATCCCTGGGTTGGGAAGATCCCTTGGAGAAGGAAATGGCAATCCACTCCAGTACTATTGCCTGGAAAATCCCATGGACAGAGGAACCTGGTAGGCTACAGTCCATGGGGACTCGCAAAGAGTCGGACACGCCTGAGCAACTTCACATTATGAGTCACAGCCGGGAAAAAAGTAAAGTGAAAGTGTTAGTTGCTCAGTCATTTCTGACTCTTTGCAAGTTCACAGACAAGCCTGCCAGCTTCCTTTACCCATGGAGTTCTCCAGGCAAGAATAGGAAAGTGGGTTGTCATTCCCTTCTCTGTGGATCTTCCTGACCCAGGAGACAAACGCAGGTCTGCTGCATTGCTGGCAGATTCTTGACCGTCTGAACTGCCAGGGAAGCCCATCAGCCATTGTGAGGGTTCATTACAATACAGAGAGAGAAACTGATTAGTATCACTTAGAATACATAGTAGACACTTGAAAATGGCACGCACCTTTAAAATTATAACTAATCTCACTATACATTTGACTTATCCAAAGGATGGATTTCCCAGGTGGCTCAGTGGTAAAGAATCTGCCTGCCAAGGCACGAGACACAAGAGACACAGTTTCATTCCCTGTGTTGGTAAAATCCCCCGGAGGAGGAAATGGCACTCCACTTCAGTATTCTTGCTGGAAGAAGCCCATGGACAGAGGAACCTGATGGGTTATATTTCATGGGGTTACAAAGAGCTGGACACAGGTGAGTATCTGAGCACATCCAAAGGACAAGGGGATGCCTGTTTGCTTTTAGACTCTTCTCAGAGACTAGCCAGTGTATGCACAGAGAAGGTATCCAACACATATGTATTGACTGATTTAAGATAATGTCCAATAAATTGTGAGATATGGGCCTCTTGAGTATATTTACCAAGTAAATTGTGAATCAAAAAGAGGAACATGTTTTAAGTCATCAAAAATGACTTAAAAATGTATATATGCATATAACTGAGTCATTTTGCTGTACAGCAGAAATTAACATAGCATTGTAAATCAACTATACTTTCATAAAAATACATTATTTTTTTAAAGAGGAACATGTCACAAAGCTGTAACAGAAAACATATGGTAATGCTTACAGTGGTTTCCTAAAAATGTGGTCATTTACAAAGAGAAAGCAAAATGAAAAGTGGAAAAACCTACTCAAGATAGCCCCAAAAAGTATAAATGTGGTTACTGGAAGCAGCAGACATCAGAAAAATGAAATATGGGCCGGCTTTTTAAGAACATAGGTTACAACTAGAGAGTTTTAAAGAATGTATTCTCTCTCTCTCTCACTCTCTGTCTCTCTTCTAACTCTTAGACTTTTGGAAAACCTACTTCATAATCTGGGGGCTTCAGCATGGTATAATACCTCATCTGTTTAAAAACAGCGTACTTTCCTGATACTCATCTGAAGATGTGAAATTTGAATGACTTTTGAATTTGCTCAGCATCTTGTACCATTTGTAACCTCAAGAAAATGAACTATTTCAGAGTCTTAACCTTTGTTTGTTATCTGTTCCTCACTTTCTATGTGAGCTTCCTATTAACATATGTGAGGATATGTACACAATTAGAAAGTAAAAATTGCAGAGTGAAACAAATGATAAAATGCCAGCTGTTATAATCAACATTATGCAGCTCTCATGATGGAACCACTGATAGGAAAATGTAGTCGCAGTTGTAGGTCCTAATTAATCTGAGGGATGGGAATATGAACATGAGTTACTATTATGGGCACCAAGTGGGAAAGAAAGTTTATCAGTCTCAAGATAAAAATATAATGCCACAAGCATACAAGGAACTTTGTTCTTAACATTTTTTTCAGACCACAAAATATTCCAAGTCCTCAGTAAATGAAATCTACTCTGGAATCCCATATACTATTCCACAATTTTTCAGTAATTATACTGATTATATCATTATTGTATCTTATGTTTATATAATACTTTACAATTTGCAAGACCCTGATGGAACTATTTGCAGGGCAGGAATAGAGATGCAGACACAGAAAATGACACGTGGACACAGAAAGGGAAGAGGGTGGGATGAACTGAGAGAACAGCATCGATATATACACACCACCATGTGTGAAGCAGATCGCTAGTGGGATTCTGGGGCTTCCCTGGGGGCTCAGATGGTAAAGAATCTGCCTGCAATGCAGGAGACCTGGGTTCGATCCCCGGCTTGGGAAGATCCCCTGGAGGAGGGCACAGCAACCCACTCCAGTTTTCTTGCCTGGAGAATCCCATGGCCAGAGGAGCCTGACATAATCAAAGACTTGAGCACATCAACACAAAGCGGGTTCATGCATCAGAGGGGAAGTTTGGCAGAGTGACCAACACCTAACAAGCGCCTCGTCGCTGCATCCGGTTAAGAGAAAAATATCAAACTCTGTATGCTCATCTGAAAATTCAAAACGTTATTACCTTTCCGAGTCCATGTGACAAATTAAAAGAAGTAATATAAGAGACCTGCTCCTTTTCCGACCTGGGCCGGTTCGCCCCTCCTTAGGCAACCTGGTGGTCATCCGCTCCCGGGAGGTCACCATATGGATGCCGAACTTAGTGCGGACACCCGATTGGCAGAGCGCACTGCAGCCCAGAACTCCTGAGCAGGAGGAGAAGGGGACGACCGGGATGAGATGGCTGATGGCATCACTGACTCGATGGACGTGAGTCTGAGTGAACTCCGAGAGATGGTGATGCACAGGGAGGCCTGGCGTGCTGCGATTCATGGGGTCACAAAGAGTCAGACACGACTGAGCGACTGAACTGAGCTGAATGTAAGAGAATATGTGGGTCGTCAAATGCTACAAAAGACAACACAAGAAACATCAGTGAACAAGTGTGAAAGTGTTAGTCTCTCAGTTGTGTCTGACTCTTTGTGACCCCACGGGCTCCCTGCCAGCTGTTGACCCTGCCGGCTCCTCTGTCCATGGAATTCTCCAGGCAAGAATACTGGAGTGGGTAGCCATTTCATTCTCCATGGGAGCTTTCTGACTCAGGGATTGAATCCTTATCTCCTAAATTGCAGGCAGATTCTTTACTATCTGAGCCACTAGAGAAGCCCATATATATATATATATGTATATATACACATATATATATATATATATGAGCTCACTCAGTGGCTCAGCAGTAAAATATCTTCCTGCAATGCCGGACACTCAAAAGACATGGGAAGATCCCTGGAGGGGGAAATGGCAACCCACTCCAGTATTCTTGTCTGGAGAATCCCATGGACAGAGGAAACTGGCAGGCTCTACTCCAAAGGGTTGCAAAGAGTTGGGCATGACTGAGCATACCACAGCACATATATATATATATATATATATATATGTACTTTTTTTTTTTACTTGAACTCCAGAAGAATACCATCACTTGGATCTTTACATGTATAATTTGGGGGGATATGTCAACAATGTGGATAGAGTTTTTTAAAAGATATTTCTTGTCTCACTATTATTTATTATAAAAACTTTTTAAATTTACATTCAACAAAACACCAGTGCAGGTATTCAGTATACTCCATGTATGTTATTGTCTGCCAAGGACAAGCCTCACAAAACCAAGAAATAAGAAGCTCTGATATCGCTTAGATAGTTTCTTTCAACTCATTTTCCTTTGACTCTGTTTCAACAGATGTTTATCAAGCTTCCCTGATATCCTAGAGCCCACACTGGCCGCTGGGAATCAAGAAGGGAAGAAAAACAAGGTCTTTCCCTTCTAACCCTTCCAGAGTCTTGCAGACAGCTTGTCACAAGCAATAATCAAAAGGCAATGAGATCCTGCCTGAGCTGCAGAGATGCTGGGGAACCCTTGAGAGGAGAGAACTGTGGAGTCATGGATGGTTTATCAGAGGTAAAATTTGACCTGGGTCTTAAATGGTAAGCTGTCATTTCCTAGGTAGAAATGAGAGAAGGCTTCACAGAGAGAAATAATTGGACCAAAAAAGGACTCAGGTTCTGTGTGGTCATTGAGGTAAGAGATAAAGCTAGAAAGAATTATTTTAACAAGGTGATGAAGGAGTTTTGACTCCTCTTTGCTTTCAACCATGTAGAAAACATTTACACAATTTCAAAAAAACTTTCTGTCTTTGCTTTATTCTTATCTCCTTAGTATTTATTCCTTTGTGGTTTTTCATTCACTCAGTCCTGTCCAACTCTGTGACCCCATGGGCTGCAGCATGCCAGGCTTCTCTCTCCTTCACTCTCTCCTGAACTTTACTTAAACTCATGTCCATCGAGTTGGTGATGCCATCCAACCACTCACCCTCTGTTGTCCCCTTCTCCTCCTGCCCTCAGTCTTTCCCAGCACTGGGGTCTTTTCCAATGAGTTGCTGCTGCTGCTGCTAAGTCACTTCAGTCATGTCCAACTCTGTGCGACCCCATAGACAGCAGCCCACCAGGCTCCCCCGTCCCTGGGATTCTCCAGGCAAGAACACTGGAGTAGGTTGCCATTTCCTTCTCCAATACATGAAAGTGAAAAATGAAAGTGAAGTCACTCAGTAGTGTCCGACCCTCAGCGACCCCATGGACTGCAGCCGTCCAGGCTCCTCTGTCCATGGGACTTTCCAGGCGAGAGTACTGGAGTGGGGTGCCGTTGCCTTCTCCTTCCAATGAGTTGACTCTTAATCAGATAACTATTTTACTGTTGTTGCTGTTGTTTTTTAATCTCACTTACTATCTTTTCTTCTCCAATGATATTAAAATTCCTTAAAAGAAGGGTTTGTTAGTTTTGCCCATCATTACATTTCTAGTATATAGAATGGATCCTGCCTCATGGCGGTTTCTTTTCCTTTGAATTGATTATTTTATATATTTGGCTACATCTGGTGTTATTTGTGGCACAGAGGATCTTCATTGCAATGCAGGGACATTGCTTGATGAGAGTCATCTCACGGCTGAATTCCTGGACACATGCTTGAAGTTCTGTGCTATGTAGTTGATTAAAGATAGGTCCATATGCTTCCAATGCAGATATACTGGCATCAGAGCCACTGTTCTGCTGCAGAGGCACTTCTAGTTTGGAACTTCACAGTACTTACCCCAGGATGCACTCGGAGTCATTGATGGTGCCTGATGTACAGTCGGGGGAACCCCGAGCACATGAGGTCAAGAAATAAACATCTAGGAGAGGGCAGCCCAGAGTCAGGCACCTGAAGCATTACATATCTTTACATTGAACCAGATCTTCTAGAAGTCCCTGGTTAGCCTGTTACTGCATGTTTGGTTAAAAAAAATACTGGCAGCCTAAAACTGGAATGCATGCTTAGCTGCTCTGTTGTGTCTAACTCTTTGGTACTCCATGGACTGTAACCCACCAGGCTCCTCTGTCCATGGGATTCTCCGGGCAACAGTACTGGAGTGGATTGCCATTCCTTTCTCCAGGGGACCTTCCCAACCCAGGGATCAAACCTGGGTCTCCTGCATTACAGGTGATTCTTTACAATCTGAGCCACCAGGGAAGCCCCAAAATTGTCGTTTTATTCAGTGGGAATTTTAGGACTGGAGCCCAGACACAGCATCTCAGGTGACCCAGAGACAGCTGACTTCAGGGAGCTGGGGAAGGAGGTTTGCAGCAAGGGGCAAGTAATCTGAATAGAAAAAGATTAGTGTTAATTAAGAGAAAACTAAATCTGGCACACAAAGAGATATAGCAATCTTACATGTATGGGAAGATGCTAATGTCAGGGCTTGCTGAAACCATTTATTTCATATGCATCTAGCTATCTGGAAATGATTCTTTTTTTCAATCCTGTTTTTTTTTGTTATTGTTTTTTGTTATTCACATACTAATTTCTTATTTACGTTAAGAGATGGTAAAAGTGGTAGATGGCCTCTCATATCCTCTCCCCTGTCCCACCTCAGTGCTTACAGTGGTGAATGTAGCTGATGGCTTCCAAATAGGGGACTTTGTTTCACCTGGGCTTAGAAATCTGCATTTGGAAAAGGCTCGTTAACTGCTAGAGGGTAAAGCAGAAAGCATTTTATTTCACAGCATGTATTGAACAAATGGAGACCAGGGCTTCTGCTTTTGGTGTTAATAAAAATAATTATCAATTTCTTTCTATCACAAATTTAATTTCTTACTGTCAAATCCAAAATAGCCATGATAGCAAAGAGAGGTAAGGTCAGGTAAGGTGAAGTCACTCAGTCATGTCTGACTCTTTGCTACACCACAGACTGTAGCTTACCAGGCTCCTCCATCCATGGGATTTTCCAGGCAAGAGAACTGGAGTGGGTTGCCATTTCCTTCTCCAGAAGATCTTCCCAACCCAGGGATCGAACCAAGGTCCCCCACATTGTATGCAGACACTGTCTGAGCCACCAGGAAAGCAAAGAGAGAGAATGATGGAATAAATACCTTTCATAACCAATGCTTACCTTCCATAAATGAACTGAATGAGAAATCAATTTGGTTCTGGTCTCAGGCCCTCAACGTCATTTATGCTTTGGGAATTAATTCCTTCTTTATAATCAGGAAGGTCTCCTGACTTCAAGAATGAGAGACATATGGCCTCTTATCTTTTATCTAGGCAGGACCCAGACTCCTCTCTCAATTGTCCTGCTATTCATATTTTGGGGTTTCTGTCCACAGGGACTGAACACCAGTTGTCTACCTCCTGACTCAATTTCACATTTGATCTACAATAATTCATTATTCATAAGATCGTGTCAGTGATTTTCTAGACTCTTTTTTAAACCAACAAAATTCTCATATCAAAAGTATTCAACTTAGTCTTCCAAAACTAAATATGTGTGTGTGTGTCACTCAGTGGTGTCCAACTCTCTGCAATCCCACAGACTGTAGCTCGCCACGCTCCTCTGTCCATGGGATTCTCCAGGCAAGAATACTGGAGTGGATTGCCATTCCCTTCTCAAGGGGATCTTTCTGAAAAATACTTCCTACTGTATGTCATGAAGGTGAAGTGGCTCAGTAATGTCCGACTCTTTGGGACAACGTGGACTGTAACCTACTAGGCTTCTCCATCCATGGGATTCTCCAGGCAAGAATACTGGAATGGATTGCCATTTCCTTCTCCAGGGGATCTTCCCTACCCAGGGATTGAACCCGGGTCTCCCTCATTGGAGGCAGACGCTTTAACCTCTGAGCCACCAGGGAAGCATATGTCATAGCAGAGGTATAATTTATTCAGCTTTATTCAGTATTTTCACAGTGAATCTTAGAATCATTTAAGAACATCAGTGGTGGGAAGGTTTTTTAAGCTATAGCCATAAAAATAAATGGTGTCTGACTTTTTGTGACCCCATGGATGGTACACCGCCAGGCTCCTCTGTCCATGGGATTCTCCAGGCAAGAATACTAGAGTGGGCCACCATTTCCTTCTCCAGGGGGTCTTCCTGGCCCAGGTATCAAACTGGACTTCCTGCATTGTAGACAGATTCTTTACCATCTGAACCACTAGGGAAGCTCCTGTAAATATACACTGCCATAATTAGTAAAACATTTTATTTTTTAGTGTGATGCCATGTATTCATAACATGATAAACAATAACATGCTTTCACTTCTTCCTTCTCTCTGCTCACCTCACAGCTTCTCAAACCTTAAACCCAAATTGACTAGCTTACAAGTATGATAAGGAAGTTTGCATACCTGGGGATAAACATCTTTGTAAAAACAAAGAAAAGTAAAATCAAAAATCCTTTTGTTTCTCCATGTTTGTCCATGAGAAAAATTGTACTTTAAGCATTTATAGAGAAGTCTTGCAGATGTTCTT
>SJYF01000267.1:5072345-5084377 GCA_006410515.1 Procapra przewalskii | reverse complement strand
TATATGTTCTCATTAACTAAGTTAGTGAATATTCTCAAATGAATGTTCTCATTCAAATGGTTCATTTGAACATATTTACATCAATGTTTCTCTATGTAAGAAAGTTACTGGTATTAAAAACCAGTAATTATCACACTTGAAATACACTCAACCCAAGTGACTCAACTATTCATCCCCTAATTGCACAGGTTTGGTAAATTCAAGCTTGCATTGATACAGTAGAAATAATTTAGTAAAGACTCAAGGATAGAAGTCAAGAAGACCAGAAATCTTTTCTGTACCATAAGAACTACGATGAAGATAATTGTTATTCAAGACAACCAAGAATGTCACTCTTTATCTCCGTCTGAAAAGGAAAATAATCACTGCGTTTTTACACACAAATACATCTCATGACATTTAAATTGGAACTTGGAAGTCAACAAAAAATAATGCACAATTAACTTTAAATTATTTTATATAAATAAGAATCCATGCTTCTGTTTTTTTTTTTTCTTGTCTAACTTCAATAGTTACAAGTATCATGCCAATAGTCTGAGGTATATGTCAATAGAAGTATCTTTTGACATATACATTACTTATGCCAAAATTCATATCAAAGTTCTTTCTTTTTCTCTCTCTCTCTCTTTTTTAAACTTTTAATCCTTTAAAAACTGAGATGGGCATGTGAAGTCTTACCAAACCTTATGTTTATTTGATCTTGAATTAAGGTGACCTAGAGGCTGCGGTTGTTGCAAAGTTTTAAAATGCTCTGTGCTCTGAGACAGCGTGACCCACACCTGGAGCCAGTTTGGGGAAACACATGTTAAACAGCTCTGTGCGAAGTCATGCTTGAAGCTCAGCAGGTGGTTTGCTAATGGGAACAAGGGAAGCATAAGACCTGACCCCTTTGCTCTGCTAGTGCCCTTTGTTCAGGGATCCATGGGGTTGGAGATTTAAGTGAGCCAGGAAAGAACCCACTATTAAAGAGGTGCTAAACTGTTGCTTGGCTCTCCTTAATAATGTCAGAAATTGCTGTCCCTCGGGAGTCTTACTATATAAGTTGTGTTAAATAAGTTTGGAATGCCTGCCTTCATTACAGCAAAAGAAAGCTACTCAAATTAGAATGCCCTCAGGACCACAGAGAGCTCACACTTTCTCTGGTTTGGCACTTATGTCAGAGCATGGAATCTCAGGAACAGGAGGAAGGCTACGAGAGTATTCAGGTGGTGCCAACACCTGCAGCCAGATGGTGAAGGGTGGGAGAATTTTCCACTGGAACTCCTCTCAGCTACTCCTTAGAAATTCTGATCAAAGTTCAATCCTCTGAGAAATTAGAGGTCTAGCAAAGGCCAAGTGAGTGAGAGGATCCCCAGGAATCAAGCCCAGTTTCAAACAGGCAGGCTTCCAGTCCCAACTGAATAGTAAAGAAAAGCTATAATTCTGTGGGACAGGCAAAGAGCACAGTGAGGTGCGTAGTGAAGATCATTCCACAGATCGATCAGGTTCTAGGTTTCAAATGCCAAGAAAGAATATTTCCAGATATCTCTTACTTGACGTCTAAGAAAACCTACTACAATTTCTGTTCTGTTCAGTATTTGTTATAAAACAGAATGGATGGTTGCAGGATAACTACCCCCCCCGCCATGGCAACTAGAACAAGGATCCAGCAGGAACTCCTATGGTTGAGGGCAATGAGGCTGGTTATAATTTTTCAATAGTTTTAGACTTGCCAAAGTCCAAATCTGACTTAAGGAATAGCTGAAACAATAAAATCATGCTAAGCGTTGTGTGTAGCAGGAAAATTGATCCAAAGAGGACACACAGGAGACATTCCAAGGAGATGATAAAGTAGCGACCGGAAATATGATAACCAGGTGGTATCTCAGAAAAAGAGAGGAATCACGGTAGCTGTAGACATTTCATTAGATCAGAATGCATCTGACTGATGATCCCCAGACATTGCAGCTATGCAGGCTGGATACTCCGTGACATACATTCTGCAATTTCCTGATTGCATTCTGCCCAAGCTAGGATGGGGCAACTGTCAAACAAAAACTAAAGAGACCAAAAAGCAGAACATACAGCTATGTTCCACCTGCTATGAAGGTGTCAGTTTTTCATTATAAGAAACCAAATTGGAATGTATGATCTCGAATTCATTTTCTGCTTTTTAGGGGTCCCCACAAGTCTGAGAGCATGAGTGATCTGAACTTAGGAAGTGGCTAGAACAAGGGAGTGTATTCACACAGGTGAAATATAAAGTGTCTCTAATCATGCATATGCTGGGAAAATACTAATTAAAGAATGCTTTCTAAACTTTCATTAGTAGCAAAGTTCAAAGGTATCTCATGGTTCTGTCAAGTGAAAACTTGATCATATTTGCATTGTACCTCCTTAACGATCACTGAGATGAAAATCAAAATCATCTTCTCTGCTGGGCTTTAATGAGCTGGGCACGATTTATATCACAGCTAAAATTTCAGGGCTTCATTATGTGTAGAAATCATCTTTATCTTCTCCCTTTACTGCTTGGCAAGGTGCTGTCATCCTTTGCTTTCTCTACCTGTCTGGCATCACTTCAAATGTCTATCTGGAAGCAAGCTTACTCTCTGTATTTATGAGCTAGTCTTCCCCAGAGCAAAAAGCATATTGCTATACCTGGACCCCATTTGGATGGATCTGAAATGAATTTCAGTGCCCTATACACAATCCTCCTGTATCCAAAGTATTCCTACACCATGACCCCTGTTCCTATTCCAGATAGGAAGCAGAAATTCTAAAAAGTGACACATTTTATTCTACCTTTGTATTCCACATCTATAAATTATTTTGTTCTATGACCTCATCTCATGTTCATCTGTTCTGCACATTACTTTCTCGTTGGGATTTGAGGTTAATATTCAGTTCAGTTCAGTTCAATTCAGTTGCTCAGTCATTCCAATTCTTTGCGACCCCATGAATCATAGTATGCCAGGCTTCCCTGTCCATCACCAACTCCTGGAGCTCACTCAGACTCACATCCATCAACTCAGTGATGCCATCCAGCCATCTCATCCTCTGTCATCCCCTTCTCCTCCTGCCACCAATCCCTCCCAGCATCAGAGTCTTTTCCAATGAGTCAACTATTTGCATGAGATGGCCAAAGTATTGGAGTTTCAGCTTTAGCATCATTCCTTCCAAAGAAATCCCAGGCTAATCTCCTTCAGAATGGACTGGTTGAACCAACTCCCTGTAAATCAAAATTCAGCTTTCTCATTAGATAACTCAACATTAGAATATGTTGGGACGTTTAATCTTTATACAATTTCAGTTCTGTTAAGTTCAGTCAATCAGCTGTGCCTGACTCCTTGCTACTGCATGAACCACAGCACATCAGGCCTCCCTTTCCATCACCAACTCCCAGAGTCTATCCAAACTCACGTCCATGCAGTCAGCAATGCCATTCAACCGTATCATCCTCTGTTGTCTCCTACTCCTCTTGCCTTCAATCGTTCCCGGCATCAGAGTCTTTTCAAATGAGTCAGCTCTTCACATAGGTTGGCCAAAGTACTGGAGTTTCAGCTTCAACATCAGTCCTTCCGTGAATATTCAGGACTGATCTCTTTTAGGATGGACCGGTTGGATCTCCTTGCAGTCTAAGGGACTCTCAAGACTCTTCTCCAACACCACAGTTCAAAAGCATCAATTCTTTGACACTCAGCTTTTATAGTCCAACACTCACATCCATATGTGACCACTGGACAAACCATAGCCTTGACTAGACGGACCTTTGTTGACAAAGTAATGTCTCTGCTTTTGAATATGCTATCTAGGTTGGTCATAACTTTCCTTCCAAGGAGTAAGCGTCTTTTAATTTCATGGCTGCAATCACCATCTGTAGTGATTTTGAAGCCCCCAAAATAAAGTCTGACACTGTTTCTACTGTTTCCCCATCTATTTGCCCTGAAGTGATGGGACCAGATGCCATAATCTTTGTTTTCTGAATGTTAGTGTTAAGCCAACATTTTCACCCTCCTCTTTCACTTTCATCAAGAGGCTTTTTAGTTCCTCTTCACTTTCTGCCATAAGGATGGTGTCATCTGCATATCTGAGGCTATTGATATTTCTCTCTGTGATCTTGATTCCAGCTTGTGCTTCTTCCATCCCAGCGTTTCTCATGATGTACTCTGCGTATAAGTTTAATAAGCAGAGTGACAATATACAGCCTTGACAAACTCCTTTTCCTATTTGCAACCAGTCTGTTGTTTCATGCCTGGTTCTAACTGTTACTTCCTGACCTGCATACAGATTTCTCAAGAGGTGGGTCAGGTGGCCTGGTACTCCCATCTCTTTCAGAATTGCCCACAGTTTATTGTGATCCACACAGTCAAAGGTTTTGGCATAGTCAATAAAGCAGAAATAGATGTTTTTCTGGAATTCCCTTGCTTTTTGCATGATCCAGCAGATGTTGGCAATTTGATATCTGGTTCTTCTGCCTTTTGTAAAACCAGCTTGAACATTTGGAAGTTCATGGTTACTGAAGCCTGGCTTGGAGAATTTTGAGCATTACTTTACTAGCATGTGAGATGAGTGCCATTGTGAGGTAGTCTGAGCATTCTTTGACATTGACTTTCTTTGGGATTGGAATGAAAACTGACATTTTCTAGTCCTGTGGCCACTGCTGAGTTTTCCAAATTTGCTGGCATAGTGAGTGCAGCACTTTCACAGCATCATCTTTCAGGACTTGAAACAGCTCAACTGGAATTCCATCACCTCCACTTGCTTTGCTTGTAGTGATACTTTCTAAGGCCCACTTGACTTCACATTCTAGAATGTTTAGCTCTAGATGAGTGATCACACCATCGTGATTATCTTGGTCATGAAGTTCCTTTTTGTACAGTTCTTCTGTGTATTCTTGCCACCTTTTCTTAATATCTTCTACTTCTGTTAGGTCCATATCATTTCTGTTCTTTATCGAGTCCATCTCTGCATGAAATATTCCCTTGGTATCTCTAATTTTCCTGAAGAGATCTCTAATCTTTCCCTTTCTGTTGTTTTCCTCTATTTCTTTGCATTGATCACTGAAGAAGGCTTTCTTATCTCTTCTTGCTATTCTTTGGAACTCTGCATTCAGATGCTTATATCTTTCCTTTCCTCCTTTGCTTTTCACTTCCCTTCTTTTCACCGCTATTTATAAGGCCTCCCCAGACAGCCATATTGCTTTTTTGTGTTTCTTTTCCATGTGGATGGTCTTGATCCCTGTCTCCTGTACAATGTCACGAACCTCATTCCATAGTTCATCAGATACTCTATCTATCAGATCTAGTCCCTTAAATCTATTTTCACTTTTACTGTATAATCATAAGGGATTTGATTTAGGTCATACCTGAATGGTCTAGTGGTTTTCCCTACTTTCTTCAGTTTAAGTCTGAATTTGGCAATAAGGAGTTCCTGATCTGAGCCAATCAGCTCCCAGTCTTGTTTTTGCTGATTATATAGAGCTTCTCCATTTGGCTGCAAAGAATATAATCAATCTGATTTTGGTTTTGACAATCTGGGACTTGGGCATGATCAAATAGATCCAGATATCCTGCAGTGTGAAATCAAGTGGGCCTTAGGAAGCATTACACTGAACAAAACTAGTGGAAGTGGATAGAATTATACTTGAGCTATTTCAAATCTTAAAATATTATGCTGTTAAAGTGAAGCACTTAATATGTCAGCAAATTCGGAAAACTCAGCAGTGGCCACAGGACTAGAAAAAATCAGTTTTTATTCCAACTAAAATAAAGGTGATGCCAAAGAATTTTTAGTTACTGAACAACTGCATTCATTTCACAGGATAGCAAGGTACTACCCTAAATCTTTCAATCTAGGTTTCAATACTACATAACCTGAGAACAAAGTCTAACAGAGTGTTACCAAGAGAACACACTGGTCATAGCAAACACCCTCTTCCAGAAACACAGAAAAGACTCTACACATGGACATCATCAGATAGTCAATTCCAAAATCAGATTGATTATATTTTTTGCAGCAAAGATGGAGATGCTCTATACACTCAGCAAAAAAGACCAGGAGCTGAATGTGGCTCACATTATGAACTCCTTATTGAAAATTCAGACTTAAATTTAAGAAGGAAGGGAAAACCACTAGGCCATTCAGGTATGACCTAAATCAAATCCCTTACCATTGTACAGTTGAAGTCACAAATACATTCAAGGGATTAGATCTGATAAAGCACGTAAAGACCTATAGGTGAAGGTTTGTAACACTGTACATTAGGCATGACCAAAACCATCCCCAAGAAAAAGACAAAATGATTGTCTAAGGAGACCTTAGAAGTAACTAAGAAAAGAGAAGAGAAAGGCAAAAGAGAAAAGGAAAGACATATCCATCTGAATGCAGAGATCCAAAGAAGAGCAAGGACAGATAAGAAAGCCTTCCTAAGTGATTGCTGAAAAGAAATAGAGAAAAACAATAGAATGGGAAAGAGTAGAGATCTCTTCAATAAAATTAGAGATACCAAAGAGATACTTTGCATTTCATGCAAAGATGGGCACCATAAAGACAGAAATGGTATGGAACTAACAGAAACAGGTGATAAAGAAGAGGTGGCAAGAATACACAGAAGAACTGTGCAAAAAATGACTTTAATGATCGAGATGACCATGATGGTATGATCACTCAGCTAGAGCCAGACATCCTAGAGTGCAAAGCCAAGTGGGCCTTGGTGAAGGAATCCAAAATATGATGCTGGAAAAGTGTTGCACTCAGTATGCCATCAAATTTGGAAAACTTAGCAGTGGCCATGGGGCTGGAAAACGTCTTTTTCATTCCAATCCCAAGGGGTCGTAATGCCAAAGAATGTTCAAACTACTACACAACTGCACTCATCTCACAAGCTAGCAAAGTCATGCTAAAATTTCTCCAAGCAAGGCTTCAACAGTATGTGAACTAAGAAATTCCAGATGCACAAGCTGAATTGTAAAAAGGAAGAGGAACCAGAAATCAAATTGCCAACATCTGTTGGATCATTGAAAAAGCAAGGGAGTTCAAGAAAAACATTTACTTCTGCTTTATTGACTATGCTAAAGCCTTTGAATGTGTGGATCAAAACAAACTGTGGAAAATGCTTCAATAGATAGGAATTCCAGACCACCTGACCTGCCTTATTAGACCCCAGCAAGCAGGTCAAGAGGCCATGGTAGGACTGGATATGGAACAACAGACTGGTTCCAAATTGGGAAATGAGTACATTGAGGCTGATATTGTCATCCTGTTTATTTAACTTATATGTACAGTATATCACATAAAATACTGGACTGGATGAAGCACAAACTGGAATCAAGATTGCAGGAGTGATATGGCAGGAAGAAAAGAACTAAAGAGTCTCTTGATAAAGGTGAAAGAAATGAGTAAAAAAACTGGCTTAAAACTCAGCATTCAAAAAACTAAGATCATGGCATCTGGTCCCATCACTTCACGGCAAATAGATGTGAAACAATGGAAACAGTGACAAACTTTATTTTCTTGGGCTGCAAAATAACTGCAGATGGTGACCACAGCCATGGAATTAAAAGATGCTTACTCTTTGGAAGAAAAGCCATGACCAACGTAGTGAAGTGAAGTGAGCTCGCTCAGTCGTGTCCGACTCTTTGTGACCCCATGGACTGTAACCCACCAGGCTCTTCCATCCATGGGATTCTCCAGGTAAGGATACTGGAGTGGGTTGCCATTTTTTTCTCCAGGGGAACTTCCCAACCCAGGGATCGAACCCAGGTCTCCCACATTGCTGGCAGGCGCTTTACCCTCTGAGCCACCAGGGAAGACCCCATGACTAACGTAGACAGCATATTAAAAAGCAGAGACATTACTTTGACAACAAAGGTCCGTCTGCTCAAAGCTATGGTTTTTGCAGTAGTCATGTATGGATATGAGAGTTGGACCATAAGGAAAGCTGAGCGCCAAAGAATTGATGCTTTTGAACTGTGCTGTTGGAGAAAATTCTTGAGAGTCCTTTGGACTGCAAGGAGATCCAACCGGTCCATCCTAAAGGAAATCAGTCCTGAATATTCATTTGAAGGACTGATGCTGAAGCTGAAGCTCCAATACTTTCCCATACCTGATGGGAGGAGCTGACTCATTAGAAAAGCCCCTGATGCTGGGAAAGATTGAAGGCAGGAAGAGAAGGTGATGACAGAGGATGAAATGCTTGGATGGCATCACCAACTCAATGGACACGAGCTTGAACAAGCTCCAGAAGTTGGTGATGGACAGGGAAGCCTGGCATGTTGCAGTCCATGGGGTTGCAAAGAGTCAGACATGACTGAGCAACTCCACTGAACTGAACAAGCTGTACTTAGAAAAGGCAGGGTAACAAGTGATCAAATTGCCAATGGTTGTAATATCATAAAAAAGTAAGGCAATTCCAGAAAAAGCATCTACTCTGCTTCATTGAATATCCTAAAGCCTTTGACTCTGTGGATAGTGGCAAACTGTGGAAAATTCTTAAAGAGATGCAAGTACCAGACCACCTTAACTGTATCCTGAGAAACCTCTATGTGGGTCAAGAAACAACTGTTAGGACATGACATGGAACAATGTACTGGTTCAAAATAGGAAAAGGGGTATGTCAAAGCTGCATATTGTCACTCTGCTTATTTAACTTCTATGTGGAGTACATCTTGTGAAATACCATGCTGGACAAATCACAAGCTGAGGTTGTTGGGAGAAATATCAACAACCTCATATATGCAGGTGATACCACCCTAAAGTCAGAAAATAAAGAGGAACTAAAGGATTGGGAGCTTGTGTACACCTGTGGCTGATTCATGTCAATGTATGGCAAAACCAATACAGTATTGTAAAGTAGAATAAAGTAAAAATAAAAAATAAATAAAGAGCTTCTTGATGAGAGTGAAAGAACAGAGCGAAAACACTGACTTAAAACTTTACAGTCAAAAATCTATGATCACAGCATTCTTTCCCATGGCTGCATGGGAAATGGATGGGGGAAAAGTGGAAGCAGTGGCAAGGTTTATTTTCTCAGGCTCCAAAATCACTGTAGACGGTGACTGCTCTGTCTTTTGAAGGGCTATGACAAAACTACATAGTTTATTAAAAATCAGAGACATCACTTTGCCAACAAAGATCTGTATAATCAAAGTTATGGTTTTTCCAATGGCCATATACAGATATGAGAGTTGGATCATAAATAATACTGAGTGTGGAAGAATTGATGGTTTTGAATTTTGGTGCTGGAGAAGACTCTTGAGAGTCCCTTGGACAGCACGGAGATAAAACTTGTCAGTTCTACAGGAAATAAAAACTGAATTTTCATTGGAAGCACTGATTCAGTTTCAGTTGAAGTGAAACTCCAATATTTTGGCCCCCTGATGTAAAGATGCACTTTATTGAAAAAACCCTGATGCTGGGAAAGATTAAAGGCAAAAAAATAAGGCAGTTGCAGAGGATGAGATAGTTCTGAGCAACTTTCAGGAGACAGTGGAGGACAGAAAAGCCTAAGATGCTGCAGTCCATAGGGTCTCAAAGAGTTGGGTGGGGTATATGGACTGAACAACAGCAACAATAAACCCTTTAAAATGAGTCATTGACTTCCAAAATATTACAAGACCCCAAGATGTTTCCTTAGTGGGCATGCCTTCGTAAAATCCACTTTATACAAATCTATGCCACAAATCCATATAAAAATAGCATTGTTTTTGTGTTCTCTTTTTGAGTGAAAAACTGACATCAGTTTAGCACAAAATTGAAGCAAAACAAGGTGCTTGAAAGTAAAATCAAGTCTCACCTCTCATGTCTACTCTGTACCTGTGCTCCTGATTTCACATGAAAAAATTCAGTGTGCTCATGTGAACAGTGCCTGGGACAAATGAGGGGCTGGTGAGTCCATCTTGAAGGAGGCAAGTTTTCCAGGACCTCTCACTCAACCTGCCTTGTTCTCTCTTTTTCTCTGATATATAGCAGGATCATTAGTAAGAATCCTTGAAAATGGCATCACTATTTTCTTATACTAGAGGTTTTCTAGGCAGGAACATTTTTCTAAAGTGTTAAGCAATAACATTATATCCTTATGAGTAGATAGGTGAAAGGAAGAAACAGTCTAACAGAGTGTTCTGCCTCCAAAAGGGGAAAGTTGGGATACGTGGGATGAAGTCTTCCTTTTCTATTTTCAAGCACTGTGACATTGTGTCAGAAACTCAACTATCTCTGAAATTAGCTTATTGAACAATAAAGTACAGAAAGGTATCAAAGAGATAATGGATTGAAGTGCTTTTATAACTACATAACACTATATAAATAGGAAATTATTACTGTCACATCATCACTGTACAAGGTGCTGTGATAGATTCAGATGTTAAGATATATCCCTTAACAGAGTACTTTAATACAAAAATGTGTGAGTTAAGGGCACATAAAGAACTGGGTTAAAAGCCTGGCTTTAGTCCTTGGCACTAATGCCACTTACCTCCAAATTTTCTGTGAAAACAAAATAATTTATGCTACAAAATTATTTCAGGGACATGGAGCATATTAGTGTAGTTCAATAGGTTATAAATAAAGAGATATAAAATATGTAATGTTTACCATCAAATCTTTTAAAAAATTAAATACTAAATAGGTGCATTTTAACCTCTCTCAAAATCTATGGTATGATGCTGTTGTATGTATTTACAATTCTTAACTGATGATTAATATAAGAAAAGTCAATCAATAATGTATTTATAATATAATTTGTCTATAATAGGTCATGAATCTTTAGTTCTTACAGTGTGTACACACTTCTAAGATATTTCATGTATTGATCCATTTAATCACAGTAATCCATTTAATCTTCACAGTAATTCTATGATAGGGGATGCTATTATCCCCATTAATAGATGAGGAAACTTAGACAACTGTGAGAAGTAAATTGCCTGAGACTATAAATTAATTAAAAGTAGAGGTGATATTCAAACCCTGGCAAAGTTAGCCCCAAGAGCTCTCTCTATTGGGGGATAGGAGTTATCTAGGTGTTTCAGCAAGTAAGGCGTTCACTGTCCTGTTTTTCCAGACTGTCTTCCTAAGGATGTTAGTATAATGAACATCTTGGAAGACAGAAATAGTGTTTCTCTACAGAGCAAAGGACTTGCTTGCCTGCAGTTTTGAAAAGCAGGCCCAGTATCTTCACTGTGACAATGGGAAAGCATGCCTTCTCTAAGCTCAGCATTTCCCTCCCCTAATGCAATTCACTGTATGCGCAGGTGTCACTGGGCTCCTTCTCATCATCTCATAGAAACTGGGTCTCAGGGAAGAGGTTCAAAATTGCTCATACTCTATAACAATGACCCTCAGTAATAAATCATCCTTTTTTTTTTTTTTTGCTACCTGTTTTAAAAGCTAATTATTGACTTTTTGATAGATGGGCCTTTTTTTTTCTTTAGTGTGTTCCCAGAAAGTCCTGAGCCTATATTCAGAAACAAAGCTTCAGGCATATCCCAGCTATTCTGTTTTCCATGTGTAAAGCTGACATGGCTTGGAGCTCAGGGCTGGTACTAGAGCTGGCTGGAAATTTTCCATCTTCCATATGCGCCGTGATTTTAGTTAACTTTGGAGCCAACGTGGTTCACGTGACTTGGGACTAAAAAGACATGCCCGAATTTGTGAACTGACTAAACACTCAATGGCTGTAAACCTGAAAACTCCAGAAAGTGCAGTATCCTTGAAAAAATTCTATCTACAGAGTGAAGTCAGAAAGAGAAAAACAGATACCGTGTATTCATGAATATATATGGAATCTATAAAAAATGGTATTGATGAAACTCCTTCACTTTTGAAATATATATCCTATGTCTTCTGTTGGAATCTTTGAAAAACTGAAAGGGGACTTGCATGCTTCACAGTTCTTAACATTCTTGTGGTGATAACAGTTACTATATTACTGCTATTAAATATCTTTTTTTTACATGTTTTATTTTGTAATATATGTTGGTATATAGATTTCAAAGGGGGTTTTAAATGTTAGGAGATTATTTGAAACATCATCTAGCAATTACTGGATAAGTTGT
>SJYF01000267.1:5038459-5051584 GCA_006410515.1 Procapra przewalskii | reverse complement strand
CGGACTCGATGGACGTGAGTCTGAGTGAACTCCAAGAGATGGTGATGAACAGGGAGGCCTGGCGTGCTGCGATTCATGGGGTGGCAAAGAGTCGGACACGACTGAGCGACTGAACTGAACTGAACTGAAAGTGAAATGTGTTTTGGAGCAGTAACATTCAAGATACATTCAGGGTGGCTTGTCAAATTCTCTTGCAACAAGTTACCATAGCAATTTTGATATTTGATAATCCAGATCTCTTAAAAGAACATATTATTTGAGATAAATTAATGTGGTTTTGTAGCCCATATGATATCCCACCAAAGGCTTATGGAGTTAGTTGGTTTTATTGCCCATCAAATTTTCAGTACAATTAGCTTCCAGAGGGAAAGCTGATTTTTCTATAAAAAGGTATGACAAAGTTAAAGGAGACTTGAATGAAAAAAAAGGAGACAGTAAGTGAGCAACTTTTCCTTCTGTTTCTATTAAAGTCCGATTTAGTTTTAGTTCATTTAAATGAAAACAAACCCTTTCCAACACCATTTAAAGCTATAATTTCCTAAGCTTCTGGCTTATGTGGGGCTGTCTGATTTATGAGCCTAGCTGATGTTGAGACTGTTTGTAACCAGCCAACAGACCACCCAAAAAGTCTTTAATAGGCCTGCTGCTAAGTCGCTTTAGTAGTGTCCGACTCTGTGCAACCCCATAGACGGCAGCCTACCAGGCTCCCCTGTACCTGGGATTTTCCAGGCAAGAACACTGAAGTGGGTTTCCATTTCCTTCTCCAATGCATGAAAGTGAAAAGTGAAAGTGAAGTCACTCAGTCGTGTCCAACTCCTAGCGACCCCATGGACTGCAGCCTTCCAGGCTCCTCTGTCCATGGGATTTGCCAGGCAAGAGTACTGGAGTGGGGTGCCATCAGAACATTAATATGGCCTCTAATTGCTCTGTCACCTGGGAATTCAGTTCATTCAAACAGATGGAATGGTCATCAGGTCAATCTGGCTTGCTCCATGGCCCAAAAGAGCCATCAGAAGAAGCTGGACTGTGTCTCAGGGTAGGTTAAGGCTTCTTGAACCCCAAAGCTTAAAGTTCTTGGAGACTGTCTAAATTCCCATACACAATGGGGAAAATGTATTTAAAATGACTCAGAATTCAGCTTAAAATAGTAGTCATTCTCAAGTGGACTTTAAGATTTTAGATTATGTATGCTTTAGCAATAATAAGAACTGTAAAGAAGACAATATTTCTAAATTGGTGAGTTAAACTTTAAGAAGATTGTTACTTTAGCCTCTTTGGCTTAAAGACAGTCTTCACTGAGACCCTTGTTTATGTCATCTCTACATACTTCTAAATCTACTCTGATACAAGTTCTCTCTGGTTTGACCCAGTAGCCGGACTACTTAGTTAAGGAATCAGGAGACTGAGTCCAGCCCTGCCTAAGTGAGTATGAAATCATTCAGGTCAGTTACTCAAAGACTACATTTCTTGAAAGGCAATTGATACATTAACTCTAGACAATGGTTTTCTTTTAATTTATTTGATAGTTATAAAAAATGATATAACACTTTCAAAACATATTTATGATATAATAATTTAAATCATTTGCATAATAAATGATGAAAGGTAAAACACAAAATTGGTTATGCTTTAGTTTCAAATGAGAAAAACTATTTATCCACCTTGCTAATGAAACCATTTACATTAAAAGTTAACCATTATATATATAATCAATCCATTTCAGGTAGATTCTGGAACGAGAGATAGCACTCCAGATAAGCAAGGATATTGTTTAAAAAGCTACAAGTGTTTTCAGTGGCAGAAGAAGTAATCAGAAATCCCTAAGGATATTACAAAAGCATATTTATAAATGTGTGGACTAAATAACAAAGTGAGCTATGATTATTAATATTTAAGGTGAAAATATATAATTTTAATGCATAATTTTCAGGAAGGTAAAAAGGAAAAGCAAATCCATTGGACTGATTTACTTATCACTTTACTTCTTTGCCAGTCAAATTAGACTGATTATATAATAAAACCCGGATGATTTCACTTCATGCAATAAAATGTGTTATTGCATCCATCATTTCTCTCCTGGAAAATACTCTGCAACATATAGACACGATACTAATCACACTTCGTATTGAAGGCAGTTTGTATTCAGATATGCCTGAGTACACCACAAAGAACTTACCTTTCATCCAGTGGCGTGGGTCACACTGCAGCCCTGGTCTACAACATTGAAGATCCAAGTGCCGCCATTCAAATATTGACTAGGATATGCAGAACTCAAAGAAGCATGTTACTGAACTTAGTAAGAAATCACTTCTCACCACCAGTACCCTTTTGTACAGATTTTTGCCTGAATTATTTTAAAAGGTACGACTGTCTGTCTACTCTGACCCTTGTTTCCACTCATCCTCACAGAGCTTTCAAAAATGATCTTATACAAACGTATTCCAAAGGGCTGTGGGTGAGGCTGTTCACATAATCCTATTGACTCTTTCACTAAATACAATCAAACATATCACGTAAAACATTTGTTAAACACCATAAAGGTTTGGAAAAGCTTAAAAATTAGTGAAAAAAGTGACAGGCAGAATTATGTCCAATCGATTGGACACAGGGAGCTAACCAGACTGTTGTAGCATCAAATGTAAGCAATGTGTACTTGCGCATACTGCATGCTTGAATGGAGGGTTGTACGACTTACTGGAGAGATGAGGACAAAATTTCAGGCACAGTGACTAGTCAACAAAGACAATCTCAGAGCTACTCTTTGCGTGTTAAACTGAGAGTAAGTCCATCAGGTACAACTGCACAGGTTGTATATTGCAAAACTCTGAGATGAGAGGGAGTATTTCAGTACATTACAGTATAAAGTATGTCTCCTGAAATTGTGCAGTATACAATATGCAAGCAATATAAGAAAATCTATTGGGAGTCCAAAAGGCTCCACTCACAAGATGAAGATAAACCTGAAATGAACAAGTCTATTGTAAATTCAGTCTACTATAGATATGGCTGAACAAAGTAAGTTAGAAAAAGGAAGTGGGTATTTCCTCTTGTAGTATGCCAATTTTGGCCTGTCAATAATCAATATTGAGGTTGGACTAGCCCTTGTGGTTCTTGTTATGACTGCAAGATACTCTTCAGCAGTAGCCATCAGGAAACCTTGATAAATAAATGTTATTATTTATAAGACCCTAGCACACTGAGACCATACATTGAGATCACAGATAGGGAGAGAGAGAGAGATTAGGAGTTTGGGGTTCTGCTTTTATTAATGTTGAGCCTGGGAGGCTCGGGATTTTGAGGACTTACTCTTTTTTTCGGTAAATTTAAAACAGAAGAGCACTAATTTAAAGCAAGGGAAGAGGGGAAAAAAACAGCCCAAATGGTTAGTTATTAAAATTAACCAAGATCTCTGAAACAAAGAAACCTTAGTATGGGGAGGCTGGCCATGTGTTTATTTGAGATAGCTTGCTCTTTGAAATAGATGCCTCTTTGAAATAGAGGCCTAGAAGATCCAAGTTTAAATCAGGAAATTTCACTGTGCAAAAGACAATAATCCTATCTGGGCTTATGCTACACTCTATTTTACTAGTGAGGAAATTCAAGTTTAGAAAGGTAAATAGTACATACAGAGTCATGTAACTTTTAGTTGTCAGAATTCAACCCAACTCTTGGCAGTTTTACTGTCCTTTGGTTCCAGAGTTTCAAGCATGTCTTCCTTAGACCCTCCATTTTTCAATATGTTTAGATACAGACATAAAATGTAATAAACAGTCAAAATATTTATAAATTTCAGCAGCTTTCAGATCCATGTTTACTGATGTCCTTAAACTCTATAAATCATTTTGCCCAATCTAGGAAAAACAGGATTCATCAGCTCGGTGTCAAAATTTCTTTATGCTGCCATATTTTCTCCCCTGACTAAAATATATCACCTTTAAAGTCAAAGCTGGTGACACAGAGATGAAGAAACAAGCTTTGCCACAGCATCTCACAATATCACTGTCGAATAAAGCCAAATTTTTGTTAAACAAACAAACAAAAAAAACTGAAAAAAGCACAATACTTAAAAATGCTTGATGCAATTATCCCTAGCTATATTTTACTCCTAGGCATGCTTTAAAAGCTTTTCTGCTATATAATATGCACAAAAAATGGGTATAGTAGGATAGTTTATATTCAAGTCCCAGTGTCCTATATTTCTATCAACCATTCTGTATCAATTTTGGTAAAAGATTCTATGTGTGACATTTGGAAGCTGCAGTTGGTGTTGGTCCCTATCATATGAAGATAATTGGTCTATCATGAAAGGAAATAGAGACACATGTAGAGAGAAACTGATATTTTTTAATAGCAGTTGTGTTCCATGCTCAAAGGTGTCACTAAGTCCTAGGTAAGTCTTTGTCCTTATCAAAGTTTGCTAATGAAAACCCTATCTAGATTCCATGAGCTAATATTGTGACCTTTACTATGGAAGTCACTGAGGCCAGAAGAGAATAAATGAGCATAGAAGTAATAGAAGATAGGTCTAGAGAGATAAAAGGTCATTACACTTGGAGAAGACTTGAGGTCATGGTAATCCAAAAATATAAACTTAAACATATTCCTATTTTATCATTATAAACAGTACAATATATTACTGGCAAAGAGAAGACATGTTGTGTGCCTGTACGAATTGATATTTTTAATTTAGAAAGCAACTAATAATATATATATATTAATATAATATTTAGAGATGCACACTTACATACTTTGAAACTGTGTTTTCTGTTTCAAGATAAAGCCATTCCATATATTGTATTGTTTTCTTAGGTGAGTGAGTGAATGAAAGTCACTCAGTCATATCTGACTCTTTGTGACCCCAACGACTATACAGTCCATGGAATTCTCCAGACCAGAATACTGAAATGGGTAGCCTTTCCCTTCTCCAGGGGACTTTCCCAACCCAGGAATCTAACCAGGGTCTCCTGAATTGCAGGCAGATTCTTTACCAACTGAGCTTTTAGGGAAGTCCTTCTTAGGTAATATATCTTAAGTAGAAAATTGCAACCATGCAATTCAGAAAAGAATGTAGTTCTGATGAAAAGGGGCAATACAAGAGTGAGAAACTGTTTGATCATGGATTCAATATGGGCTTCACAGGTAGTGCTATTGGTAAAAAAAATCCTATATGCCAAGGCAGGAGACATAAGAGATATGTGTTGGATTCCTGGGTTAGGAAGATCTCCTGGAAGAGGACATGGCAACTCATGCCAGAATTCTTGACTACAGAATTCCATGGACAGAGAAGCCTGGCAGGCTATAGTCAGGGTTGCAGAGTCAGACACGACTGAAGCGACTTAGCACACACACACACATGGTTGATACAGCTTCCAGAATGTATTGAGAGGTGGAACGTGGTCCATAAGATAAAGACAAAAGTCAAAAAGGACACCAAAGTGTCCGACCATAAAAACTGGAAGAATGGAGTTAACCTTGACTGAAATGGAGAGATAGTAGAGGAGCCAATTTGGGTGAAGATATAAGTAGATCAGTTTTATACATGTTAGTTTCAGATATCAACCAGCCTATACACCTGTCCCTGTCCATATTCAGCCATCATTTCCCTCCTGTCATAAAAAAGAGATGACAAATCTTCCACTTATCCCCCATGTTTAAATCGTTACCAAGTCAACTTTACAGTTTTGAGGAGGAAATTTAAAGTGAATGGGAACCCAGAAGAAGTTGATTCTTTTCAGGTAGAAGTGCCACACCCACCCAAAGGAAGGGTTGGTGTACCTTTTCCTATTAATATAGCAAAGAGATGAATCATGTATTCTTTTTTTAAAATATAAATTTATTTATTTTAATTGGAGGCTAATTAGTTTAGAATATTGTATTGGTTTTGCCATACATCAACATGAATCCACCATGGGTATACACAGGCTCCCCATCCTGAACCCCCCCTCCCACCTCCTTCCTAGTACCATCCCTCTGGGTCATCCCAGTGCACCAGCCCAGAGTATCCTGTATCATGCATCAAACCTGGACTGACGATTTGTTTCACATATGACATTATACTGTATCAATGCCATTCTCCCAAATCATCCCACCTTCACCCTCTCCCACAGAGTCCAAAAGACTGTTCTATACATCTGTGTCTCTTTTGCTGTCTTGTATACAGGGTTATTGTTACCATCTTTCTAAATTCCATATATATGCATTAGTATACTGTATTGGTGTTTTTCTTTCTGGCTTAATTCACTCTGTATAATTGGCTCCAGTTTCATCCACCTCATTAAAACTGATTCAAATGTATTATTTTTAATAGCTGAGTAATACTCCATTGTGTATATGTACCACAGCTTTCTTATCCATTCGTCTGCTGATGGACATTTAGGTTGCTTCCATGTCCTGGCTGCGATACAGTGCTGCGATGAACATTGGGGTACACGTGTCTCTTTCAATTCTGGTTTCCTCAGTGTGTATGCCCAGCAGTGGGATTGCTGAGTCATAAGGCAGTTCTATTTCCAGTTTTTTAAGGAATCTCCACACTGTCCTGCATAGTGGCTGTACTAGTTTGCATTCCCACCATCAGTGTAAGAAGGTTCCCTTTTCTCCACGTCCTTTCCAGCATGTATTGCTTGTAGACATTTGGATAGCAGCCATTCTGACTGGTGTGAAATGGTACCTCATTGTGGTTTTGATTTGTGTTTCTCTGATAATGAGTGATGTTGAACATCTTTTCATGTGTTTGTTAGCCATCTGTATGTCTTCTTTGGAGAAATGCCTATTTAGTTCTTTGGCCCATTTTTTGATTGGGTTATTTATTTTTCTGGAGTTGAGCTGCAGGAGTTGTTTCTAAATTTTTGAGATTAATTCTTTGTTAGTTGCTTCATTTGTTATTATTTTCTCCCATTCTGAAGGCTGTCTTTTCACCATGCTTATAGTTTCCTTTGATGTGCAGAAGCTTTTAATTTTAACTAGATCCCATTTATTTTTGGTTTTATTTCCAAAATTCTGGGAGGTGGATCATAGAGGATCCTGCTGTGATTTATGTCAGAAAGTGTTTTGCCTATGTTCTCCTCCAGGAGTTTTATAGTTTCTGGTCTTATGTTTAGATCTTTAATACATTTTGAGTTTATTTTTGTGTATGGTGTTAGGAAATGTTCTACCAGCACCACTTGTTAAAGATATTGTCTGTTCTCCACTGTATATTCTTGATTACTTTGTCAAAGATAAGGTGCGTGGATTTATCTCTGAGCTTTCTATTTTGTTCCATTGATCTATATTTCTGTCTTTGTACCACTACCATACTGTCTTGATGACTGTGGCTTTGTAGTAGAGCCTGAAGTCAAGCAGGTTGGTTTTCCAGTTCCATTCTTCTTTCTCAAGATTGCTTTGGCTATTCGAGGTTTTTTGTATTTCCATACAAATTGTGAAATTATTTGTTCTAACTGTGAAAAATACTGCTGGTAGCTTGATAGGAATTGTATTGAATCTATAGATTGCTTTGGGTAGTATAGTCATTTTCACTATATTGATTTTTCTGATCCATGAAAATGGTATATTTTCCCATCTATTAGTGTCCTCTTTGACTTCTTTCACCAGTATTTTATAGTTTTCTATATATAGGTCTTTTGTTTTTTAGGTAGATATATTCCTAAGTATTTTATTATTTTCATTGCAATGGTGAGTGGAATTGTTTCCTTAATTTCTCTTTCTATTTTCTCATTATTAGTGTATAGGAATGCAAGGGATTTCTGTGTGCTGATTTTATATCCCGAAACTTTACTATATTCATTCATTAGCTCTAGTAACTTTCTAGTGGAGTCTTTAGGATTTTCAGTGTAGAGGATCATGTCATCTGCAAACAGTGAGAGTTTTACTTCTTCTTTTCCAATTTGGATTCCTTTTATTTGTCTGCTCTGATTGCTGTGGCCAAAACTTCGAAAACTATGTTGAATAGTAGTGGTGAGAGTGGGCACCCTTGTCTTGTTCCTGACTTTAAGGGAAATGCTTTCAATTTTTTACCACTGAGGATAATGTTTGCTGTGGGTTTGTCATATATAGCTTTTATTATGTTTAGGCATGTTCCTTCTATTCCTGCTTTCTGGAGAGTTTTTATCATAAATGAATGTTGAATTTTGTCAAAGACTTTCTCTTCATCTATTGAGATAATCAAATGGCTTTTATTTTTCAATTTGTTAATATGGTGTATTGCATTGATTGATTTGCTGATCTTGAAGAATCCTTGCATCCCTGGGATAAAGCCCACTTGGTTGTGATGTATGATCTTTTTAATGTGTTGTTAGATTCTGATTGCTAGAATTTTGTTAAGGATTTTTGCATCTATGTTCATCAGTGATATTGGCCTGTAGCTTTCTTTTTTTGTGGGATCTTTTTGGTATTAGGGTGATGGTGGCTTCATAGTTTGAAGTTTACCTTCCTTTAGAATTTTCTGGAAGAGTTTGAGTAGGATAGTTGTTAGCTCTTCTCTAAATTTTTGGTAGAATTCAGCTGTGAAACTGTCTGGACCTGGGCTTTTGTTTGCTCGATGATTTCTGATTACAGTTGCAATTTCCATACTTGTGATGGTTCTGTTAAGATTTTCTATTTCTTCCTGGTTCAGTTTTGGAAAATTGTACTTTTCTAAGAATTTGTCCATTTCTTCCAAGTTGTCAGTTGTATTGGCATGTAATTGCTGATGGCAATCTCTTATAATCCTTTGTATTTCTGTGTTGTCTGTTGTGATCTCTCCATTTTCATTTCTAATTTTATTGATTTGATTTTTCTCCCTAGGTTTCTTAATGAGTCTGGCTAATGGTTTGTCAGTTTTATTTATCCTCTCAAGAACCAGCTTTTGGCTTCATTGATTTTTGCTATGGTCTCTTTTGTTTCTTTTGCATTTATTTCTGCCCTAATATTTAAGATTTCTTTCCTTCTACTAACCCTGGGGTTCTTCATTTCTTTCTTTTCTAGTTGCTTTAGGTGCAGAGTTAGGTTATTTATTTGACTTTTTTCTTGTTTCTTGAGGAATGCCTGTATTGCTATGAACCTTCCCCTTAGCACTGCTTTTACAGTGCCCCACAGGTTTTGGGTTGTTGGGTTTTCGTTCTCATTCATTTCTATGCATATTTTTATTTATTTTTTTTATTTCTTCTGTGATTTGTTGGTTATTCAGCAGTGTGTTGTTCAGCCTCCATATGTTAGAATTTTTAATAGCTTTTCTCCTGTAATTGAGATCTAATCTTAATGCACTGTGGTCAGAAAAGATGCTTGGAATGATTTCAGTTTTTTTGAATTTACCAAGGCTAGATTTATGGCCCAGGATGTGATCTATCCTGGAGAAGGTTCCATGTGTGTGTAAGAAAAAGTTGAAATTCATTGTTTGGGGGTGAAATGTCCTATAGATATCAACTAGGTCTAACTGGTCTATTGGATCATTTATTTATTTATTTATTTATTTATTTATTTATTCAATTTTTAACAAAAACTTTTATTTTTAATTTTATTTTACTTCGGTATTGGGAGATCATGTACACTTGTGGCTGATTCATGTCAATGTATGGCAAAACCAACACAGTATTGTAACATAGAATAAAGTATTGGATCATTTAAAGTTTGTGTTTCCTTGTTAATTTTCTGTTTAGTTGCTCTATCCATAGGTATGAGTGGGGTATTAAAGTCTTCCACTATTTTTGTCTTATTGTTAATTTCCCCTTTCATACTTGTTAGCATTTGTCTTACATATTGCGGTGCTCCTATGTTGGGTGCATATATATTTATAATTGTTATATCTTCTTCTTGGATTGATATTTTGATCATTATGTAGTGTCCTTCTTCATCACTTTTCACAGCCTTTATTTTAAAGTCAATTTTATTTGATATGAGTATTGCTACTCCTGCTTTCTTTTGGTCTCTATTTGCGTGGAATATCTTTTTTCAGCCCTTCACTTTCAGTCTGTATATGTCCCCTGTTTTGATGTGGGTCTCTTGTAAACAACATATATAGGGGTCTTGTTTTTGTATCCATTCAGCCAGTCTTTGTCTTTTGGTTGGGGCATTCAACCCATTTACGTTTAAGGTAATTATTGATAAGTATGATCCCGTTGCCATTTACTTTATTGTTTTGGGTTTGAGTTTATACACCCTTTTTGTGTTTCCTGTATAGAGAAGATCCTTTAGCATTTGTTGGAGAGCTGGTTTGGTGGTGCTGAATTCTCAGCTTTTGCTTGTCTGTAAAGCTTTTGATTTCTCCTTCACATTTGAATGAGATCCTTGCTGGGTACAGTAATCTAGGCTGTAGGTTATTTTCTTTCAGCACTTTAAGTATGTCCTGCCATTCCCTCCTCGCCTGAAGATTTTCTATTGAAAGGTCAGCTGTTATCCTTATGGGAATCCCCTTGTGTGTTATTTGTTGTTTTTCCCTTGCTGCTTTTAATATTTGTTCTTTGTGTTTGATCTTTGTTAATTTGATTAATATGTGTCTTGGGGTGTTCCACCTTGGGTTTATCCTGTTTGGGACTCTGGGTTTCTTGGACTTGGGTGATTATTTCCTTCCCCATTTTAGGGAAGTTTTCAATAATTATTTCCTCAAGTATTTTCTCATGGTCTTTCTTTCTTTCTTTTTTTTTTTTTTCTGGGACTCATGATTTGAATGTTGGGGCGTTTAACATTGTCCCAGAGGTCTCTAAGATTGTCCTCATTTCTTTTAATTCGTTTTTCTTTTTTCCTCTCTGATTCATTTATTTCTGCCATTCTATCTTCTACCTCACTAATCCTATCCTCTGCCTCCATTATTCTACTATTTGTTCCCTCCAGAGTGTTTTCATCTGATTTATTGTATTATTCATTATATATAGACTCTTTTATTTCTTCTTGTTAAACCTTTCTTGTATCTTTTCAATCCTTGCCTCCAGGCTATTTATCTGTGATTCCATTTGTTTTCAAGATTTTGGATCATTTTTACGGTCATTATTTGGAATTCTTTATCAAGGAGATTCCCTATCTCTTCCTTTTTTGTTTGGTTTGGGGGGTGTTTATCCTGTTCCTTTACCTGCTGGGTATTCCTCTGTCTCTTCATCTTGTTTATATTGCTGGGTTTGGGGTGGCCTTTCTGTATTCTGGCAGTTTGTGGAGTTCTCTTTATTGTGGAGTTTCCTCGCTGTGGGTGGGTTGTACAGGTGGCTTGTCAAGGTTTTCTAGTTAGGGAAGCTTGTGTCAGTGTTCTGGTGGGTGGAACTGGATTTCTTCTCTCTGGAGTGCAATTGAAGTGTCCAGTAATGAGTTATGAGATGTCAGTGGGTTTGGAGTGACTTTGGGCAGCCTGCATATTGAAGTTCAAGGTTGTGTTCCTGTGTTGCTGGAGAATTTGAGTGGTATGTCTTGCTCTGGAACTTCTGGCCCTTGGGTAATTCTTGGTTTCAGTGTAGGTATGGAGGCATTTGATGAGCTCCTGTCAATTAATATTTCCTGGAATCAGGAGTTCTCTGGTGTTCTCAGGATTTGGACTTAACCCTCCTGCTTCTGGTTTTCAGTCTTATTTTTATAGTAGCGTCAAGATTTCTCCATCTATACCCCACCAATGATAAAACATCTAGGTTAAAGATGAAAAGTTTCTCCACAGTAAGGGACACCCAGAGAAGTTCACAGAGTTACATGGAGAGGAGAAGAGGGAGGAGGGAGATAGAGGTGACCTGAATGAAATGAGGTGGAATCAAAAGAAGAGAGAGAAGCTAGCCAATAATCACTTCCTTATGTGCACTCCACAGTCTGGACCATTCAGAGATGTTCATGGAGTTATACAGAGAAGAGAAGAGGGAGGAAGGAGATAGAGGTGGTCAGGAGGAGAAAGGGGGAAATCAAAAGAAGAGAGACAGATCCAGCCAGTAATCGGTTCCCTAAGTGTTCCCCACTGTCCAGAACACACAAAGAGATTCACAGAGTTAGGTAGAGAAGAGAAGGGGGAGGGAGGAGATAGAGGTGACCTGGTGGAGAAAAAAGAGAGTCCAAAGTGGGAGAGAGCAGTCAAGCCACTTATCTCGCTCCCAAGTAAAAATGGGTACTGAAGATTGGGTTCTTAAAGGTACAAAATTGATAACAAATACCAAAAAGCAAAGACTAAAAATCTAGAATAGAGGTTGGGTTTTCAAAAATACAATATTAAAGAAAAAAAAAGTCACAAAAATAATAAAATATATATATATATGAAGTTTGTTTTTAAAAATAGGGTCTCTCTCTTTTTGCAAAGTGATAATGTTATAAAAATGAAAATTAAAGACATAATAGCGGGCTTAAAATTTTAAAAAAGATAAAGAATGATAGTAAAAATATATCTAGGACTTCCTCTGGTGTTGTTGTGGACATTGTGGGGTCAGTTCATTTTCGGATAGTTCCTTGATCTGGCTTATATTTCTCAAGATCTATAGGGTCCTTCCTATATAATTGGTACTAACTACAGGGTTTTAATCTATTGCACCTGTCACTTCCAAGGAGGTTCCCTCTGTTTTAGCTTCTGCTTGCTGGTCTCTTCAGTGTCTAATTTCCACCCTGAAGCAAGGGGGCAGAGGTGGCCACTTTTTAGGCTCACTTGTTCAGTCGTGCTGTGGGGAGGGAGGAACTCTGCAGACAAGTAACACTGGTGCATGTTTCATGTTTGCAGTGTCTCGGCCACGCTGGGTTTGCACCCTGCTCATGGCCTGTGTGCTTTCCCTGTCAACACTGCTAGGTTGCTCTGCCAGGAACTGTCTGAGGCCAGCCCCTGGGTTGTATGCACTTCCCAGGTCTAAGCAGCTCAGGTTCAGGTATTCGGGTAGTCCTCAGAGGCGCAGACTCTGTTGGGCCTGTGTTTTGTGCCCTTCCCAGGTCCGAGCAGCTCAGGTGGCCATGTGTTTGGTGAGTGCAGTGGCTGCAATTTATCGCCTCCTCCATCCCTGCCACTCAGTTTTCTGAGTTGTACAACTGGCGCACCTTCTCAGGCGGATGTTGACCATCAAGAATCCCAAGAAGTCTTAGTTAGCAACGAAGCCTGCTTGCAGTTTCATAGATAATGCCTCTCTGGGGCCGTGATTGTCCCCTTCCGGCTCTGGCTGCCTGTCACTGGAGGGAGATGGTCTGCAGCTGGCTAGCTCTGTTCAGTCCTTTGTT
>SJYF01000267.1:5028088-5038454 GCA_006410515.1 Procapra przewalskii | reverse complement strand
CGGGCCTGATGGTGTCTTAGGTAGGGCTTTTTACATGGTAGCTATCCCACAGTCTGGTTTGCTAGCTCAAGTTATTTTTCTCAGGTTGCCCTCAGGGCATTCGGGGCTGGTCCTTACTCTAAGCAATGAACCTACTTGCCTCCCTGCCCAGCCCCCGCTTGCTAGAGGCTGGTGCAGACGTCTACGTTGTTTCTCCACCAGGAGTTACCTGTAGGTTTTAATTATTTATTTATTTTTCCTCCCAGTTATGTTGCCCTCTATGGTTCCAAGGCTCGCCACAGACTTGGCAGTGAGAGTGTTTCCTGGTGTTTGGAAACCTCGCTTTTTTAAGACTCCCTTCCTGGGATGGAGCTCCTTCCCTACCTCTTTTGTCTTTCTTTTTGTCTTTTATATTTTTTTCTACCTCCTTTAGAACACAATGGGCTGCTTTTCTGGGTGCCTGATGTCCTCTACTGGGATTCAGAAGTTGTTTTATGGAGTTTACTCAGCGTTCAAATGTTTTTTTGATGAATTTGTGGGGGAGATAGTGATCTCCCCGTCCTAGTCCTCTGCCATATTAGGACCACCTCCAAATCATATCTTTTATATTTATCTCATCTGAACATACATTATATACACTTGATGCTGGGCATCATGAATCACTCTGTGATATTATATTCATAAACTTTAAGTCACAGCTGGAGTCATACTGCATATGAACAGATATTTTCAGGGATAAAAGGAAAGTAAAATCACTTGAGTAGTTACTGTATTTGGCTCGTGATTGTATCTCATGTCAGTGATATGAAATGAGAACAAGCATTCTTTTTTTTTTTTTAATATACGTTAGGAAGTGGAGGTGCAAAATTAAGCAAATTGCCCCAAATCACACTTAAAGAAAGTTATAAAATTAGATTAAAATATAATTTCTCTGAAATCTCTTAATTTCTGCTATGTATTTTGATATGTGTATACTTTGTTTATAAATCACTTTTTATTTGAAAGTGCTAATGAATCAGTTCATTTGTAGAGAATAGTTAAAGGGAATTGGCAGCTGGTAAGCATTAAGTACCATACTCTGTGCTACATATAAAATATTTTATCAGTTTATTCATTTATCATGATAATTTTATTATAGTCATCACATTTTACAAACTATATTAGACACAGAAATTGTATGAAATCTTTGTTTACCAAGTGTCAGAAAAAACTGTAAATAATTTTAAAAAATTAATTCCCTAGTTTATGTAGTAATGTAAAAAAGTAGATGACCTACTAGGTAGAGGAAGCAACAAATAATGCAATGACCAAGCATTTAGCTAGTCTGGAGGAACCGCTGCACCTACTAGAACTAATTCTCTCTCACAACTTTACGTTATTATATATGGGCTTTATTCTTTTAAATAAAGCATCCATTCCTTAACCTAAGGAAAAACAGTAGCTTTGCCATCAGACACATAATTTTATTTTCCCCTCTAACTCTATTTCAAAATGTTTGTGAAATAATTCTAATTGCCATGTCTTCAGCACATGCTTACTGCTCATGGATCATTTGTAGGCAAGAGAAAGGTATGCACAAAGAGGTTCATACCTATTTCAGCTTTATGATTGGAATGGGAAGTAAGGAGAGGAGAGGTAAAACAGGACCATTTGTTTGTTGCTGTTCAGTCACTAAGTCGTATTTGACTCTTTGCAGTCCCATGGACTGCAGCATGCCAGGCTCCTCTGTCCTCCACTATCTCGTTTGCTCAAATTCATTTTTATTGAGTTGGTGATGCAAGCTAACAAACTCTTCCTCTGATGTCCCCTTCTCCTTTTACCTTCAATCTTTCCCAGGATCAGGGTTTTTTCCAATGAGTTGACTCTTGGTCTCAAAGCGGCCAAAGTATTGGGCTTCAGCTTTAGCATCAGACTGTCTAATGTATATTCAGGGTTAATTTCCTTTAGGATTGACTAGTTTGTTCTCCTTGCAGGCCAAGGGACTTTCAAGAGTCTTCCTCAGCAGCATAATTCAAAAATATTAATTTCTTGGCACTCAGCCTTCTTTATGGTCCAACTCTCACATCTGTACATGACTACTGGGAAAACCATAGTTTTGACTATATGAACCTTTGTCACCAAAGTAATGTCTCTATTTTTTAATGTGCTATCTAGGTTGGTCATAACTTTCCTTCCAAGGAGTAAGTGTCTTTTAATTTCATGGCTGCAATCACCATCTGCAGTAATTTTGGAGCCTCCAAAAATAAAGTCTGTCACTATTTCCATTGTTTCCCCATCTATTTTACATGAAGTGATGGGACCAGATGTCATGATCTTAGTTTTCTGAATGTTGAGTTTTAAGCCAACTTTTTCACTCTCCTCTTTCATTTTCATTAAGTAGCTGTTTAGTTTCTCTTCTCTTTCTGCCATAAGGGTGGTGTCATCTGAGTATCTGAGGTTATTGTTATTTCTCCTGGCAATCTTGATTCCAGTTTTTCTTATAATCCCTTGCTTTCTCCAAGATCCAATGAATGCTGGCAATTTTGTCTCTGGTCCTTCTGCCCTTTGAAACCAGGGTTAACATCTGGAAGTTCTTGATTCACATGCTGCTAAAGCCTAGTTAGAAGGATTTGAGCATAAGATAGCTTGAACATTCTTTGGCATTGCCCTTCTCTAGAATTAGAATGAAAACTGAACTTTTCCAGTCCTGTGGCCACTGCTGAGTTTTCCAAATTTGCTGGCATATTGAGTGCAGCACTTTCACAGCATCATCTTTAAGGATTTGAAATAGTTCAGCTGGAATTCCATTACCTCCACTAGTTTTGTTTGCAATGATGTTTCCTAAGGCCCACTTGACTTTGCATTCCAGGATGTCTGGGTCTAGGTGAGTGACCACACCATTGTGGTTATCCTAGTCATTAAGACCTTTTTTTGTATAGTTCTGCTTTGTATTCTTGCCACCTCTTCTTAATTTTTCCGCTTCTGTTAGGTCCATACGTTTTCCGTCCTTTATTGTGCTTATCCTAGCATAAAATGTTCTTTTCATGTCTCCAGTTTTCTTGAAAACATCTTCAGTCTTTCCCATTCTATTATTTTATTCTATTTCTTTGCATTATTTATATAAGAATGCCGTCTTATCTCTCCTTGCTAATCTCTGGAACTCTGCACTCAGTTGGTTATACCTTTCCCTTTCTCCTTTCTCCTTTGCCTTTCACTTCTATTCTTCCCTCAGTGTAAAGCCTCTTCTTTGCCTTCTTACATTTGTTTTTCTTTGGGATGGTTTTGGTCACTGTCTCCTATACAAAGCTATAAACCTCCATCCATAGATCTCCAGGCACTGTGTGTATCAGATCTAATCTCTTGAATCTATTGGTCACTTCCACTGTATAATAACAAGGGATTTGATTTAGGTCATAGCTGGATGGTCTAGTGGCTTTCCCTATTTTCTCCAGCTTATGCCTGAATTTTGCAATAAGGAGCTCTTGGTCTAAGCAGCAGTCAACTCCAGGTCTTGTTTTGCTAACTGTACAGAGTTTCTCCATCTTCAAATGCAAAGAACATAATCAATCTGATTTTGACATTGACCGTCTAATAATTTACACTAGTAAGTGGTGGAGCTGAAATCTCAGATCTTTCTACTTTCTTAAATCATATCTCTTTAAACTCTAGCTTACTGACTTTTAACAATTTCTTGTTGGGAAAAAATTATGAGAAGGAAAAGCCCTCAATTTTCCCACATTTCAAACAAATTTGTTTTATTTTTCTAAAAATTTAAAATTAAAAGTTTGTTGTATCTTTTTATGTAAACTCCAAAAGCAGAAAAAGAAAAAAAGAAAATGTAGATAAACATTTGGTGAAAACTTTTAGATCATTATGAATATCTTTGATCAAAGGAATAGTTGGAAACTGGATTTTATAAACACTATACCTTCACAAGGAAAAGGCAATGGCACTCCACTCCAGTACTCTTGCCTGGAAAGTCCCATGGATGGAGGATCCTGGTGGGCTGCAGTCCATGGGGTTGTGAAGAGTCGTACATGACTGAGTGACTTCACTTTCACTGTTCACTTTCATGCATTGGAGAAGGAAATGGCAACCCACTCCAGTGTTCTTGCCTAGAGAATCCCAGGGACGGGGGAGGCTGATGGGCTGCCATCTATGGGGTTGCATGGAGTCGGACACAACTCAAGTGACAGCAGCAGCAGCAGCAGCAGCAGCAGTGTACCTTCACAGTATATTTCAGTAAGAATATTTCCTTACTGTAGGTTTTGTAATACATTTAAGAACTGAACTATTTATTTGATCAGTTGAGAAAGCAGACCTAACCAAAAAAAAAATTTTTTAGTCATCATGGTTAAAGAATGTCTGCCCATATATGCCCTAAAATATGCTTAACATGTGTTCTGTGATATAAGACAGAAGTCATAATTCATTTTAAGTAAATACATTTGGGATTTGCCTGCTTGACAAAATAAGCCACTTAAGTGACTAACAAAGACATTCTAGAGTCCCAAGAAGATAAGCTGTCTTATTCTTTAAGTCAAACATTAATGGAAAACCCAGAAGTAATGTGGGGAAAACACCGTCTACAGCAGAAGGAGGTAGGGTTTCACCCCAGGTATTTACGTGAGACTATGTCTAAGAACTCTTAATGCTTTAACACTCTCCTCCTTACAGTTCTGGACATGTTAGCTTTATGCTCACTGGGTGCCCTCTGCAGATAACCTTTCTTGAGTATTTAGCTGGAGCCTGGATAAAGCAAAAGTCAAATTCCCATGAGCATGCAAACCCGCTCAGGATTGACTCATCCAAAGCCCTACCCGAGGCTCAAAAAAGCAACAGCATTTGATTTCCATCTCAAGGTATAAACATATTAACTAGGATTAAAGCTTGGGATTTTTGACTCCAAAATAATACCATTTCACATATATCAGTTTATCAGATTTTATATGATAAAATATCTAACTTTAATAACATTATTTTAATAGGATCAAACCAGTCAATCCTAAAGGAAATCAACCCTGATTATTCATTGGAAGGACTGATGCTGAACCTGAAGCTCCGATACCTTGGCCACCCAATGCAAAGAGCTGACTCATGAGAAAATACCCTGATACTGGGAAGGATTGAAGACAGGAGAAAAGCAGATTACAGAGGGTGAGATGGTTGGATGGTTTCACCAACTTAATGGACATGAGTTTGAGCAAGCTCCGGGAGATGGTGAAGAAAGGGAAGCCTGGTGTTCTGCAGTCCAGGGGTCTCTGAGTCGGACATGACTGAGTGACTGAACAACAAAAACAGTAACAGGAACTGAGAATAGGTTTCCATCATAATTTCTCAGGGAACTAGTGATATATAGGTGTTACTTGCTCTTCAATAGGTTGTTCTTTCCATAACTTGCCTTGTATTGTAGATCTCTTCATATGTTCTTTAGAAATAAAGTATTGTGAACTGCTTATCAACAACAAGTAATAACCCTGTCTGTGCCTCCAGGACAATTGTGAGGCATCTTGGATTTTATGTATGATGCTCCTAGAGATAAGAGCAGAGTTGAAACTATTTTTGCCTTCATGGATAACGGTCATGGCTATGATTATCAAGACAGATTATCTTGTGCCTGCGTTGCTTCTATTCTTTAGATGAATTATCTGTCTTACTTTTCATTGAGCTAGGCTAGAAGAAAGATTTATTAAGACAAGTAGTGAAAAGAATATAAAAGTAACCCCAAAAAGATAAAATTATTAGGAACAGCCGTCCAAATCTCATTTTTTCATTCGATCATTATTTTGCTTATAAAAGAAGAATAAGCATTGCAACTAAACTTAACAAAGTGTACTAGGAGGAGAGAGAAAAGAATCAGCTTGTAACTGGGCAGCAGCTCATGAACTTGGGTGTCACATTAGCCTGAGTTTCAAATCTGGATTTTTCTGCTTATCAGCCATGTGACATTTAATAACCTTTAACTTCTCTGTACCTTAGCTTTTCTTTCATCTTTGGATGGTCTCATCGCCAACTTCCCTGGTAGCTCAGATGGTAAAGAATCTGCCTGCAATGCAGGAGACTCGGGCTTGATCCCTAAATCGGGAAGATCCCCTGGAGAAGGAAATGGCAACCCACTCCAGTATTCTTGCCTAGAGAATTCCATGGACAGACCATGAGGTCACAAAGATTGGACATGATTGAGTGACTAATACCATTGTCGTAAATGCACAAAAACAGAAATACTTAAACAACATAAGGTACCCATACACTGTTGTGGCATATAGCAAGGATAAATAAATAGTAATGTGTTTTCTTCACTTCCACTTCTTGTCATGAAAGCTTCTCAAACACATCTTTCATTACATTATGGTATGAAAGATCAATGAAATTCAGAAACGATAAAGTGACCACAACTTTTGTTTGTTGTTGATCTAAACATCTGACTGAACTTCACCTTGAACAGTATCAAATCAGTTAATATGCTTATGAAATGTGACAGAAGTGCCATCATTTTTCAGCTTGGGTGAAAATAATTCTTTCTTCTTCTGCTGTATAAGCCACCCATTCTTAGGATAGTAGTGCTAAGAACTGGAAATATTCCATATCCTTCTTCCCAGCCTGCCTATTTTGGTTTTTAAAATGCCAACTATATTGAGGAAACATCACTGCTCTGTCAGCTACTCTGATTAATTTATCTTGTGGACCAAGCTGTACTCCTATTCTAGAGGAAATGCTTATGATTAAAAAAAAGTAAGATGTATATTGAATCTCTCTCTCAAGTTAACAATGAGCTGAGCATATATTAACTATACATTTGCTTGAATTCTGGCCTAAGGGAAAGATCAGGAACCTTTCCTACCCTCCAAGCAAATAAAATTGATGAGAAGAGTCAAGGACAAAGTGAATTTCTTATACAGGTTGGTAATCTTCTAGAAGATTTATTTCAAAAGTGAGAAAAGGCTATGAATACCTCTAAGGAGAGAAAAGTTTCTCTGTATCCTCTCACTTTCATCTCCTATTTTCATGGTGAGAAGATAGACCTGGAGCTTTGCCTGTTTTGGAAGACAGCTTCACAGCAAGGCAATTAGCAGGGTTTAACAAGTAGTTTCAGGTAGGGGTCCATGGGAAAGAGGACATGGGTCCGCTGTTCCAGCCAGGGTCAGTACCAAGCAGACACTAAAGAGAATAAAAGGTCTTACTCCTAAAGCGCATAGTTCCACTGGATCACCAAGGAAAAATCCAAATAGAGATCTGTGCTAAAGGCTGAACTCATAAAAGAGTTCCTATTTTTTTCTTAAAATTCTCCATGCTTTGGTATTAGAAAACTAAGAAATTCATGGTAAGTAGCTTATCAGGGATTTAGCTCCTGGCCTTTAAAAAAAAAAAAGAAGAAAGAAAGAAAGAAAACATGAAACCATGAACCATTAGTCCTTTTATTTCTCATTCTACTAGAAACCCTGTTCCCCATGTTTATAAACAGAGATAACTACATATTTTTGAGGACACTACTTCTCTGTCTTGATCCCAACTCCTGTTGAAGCTTACAAACAGAGGAACAAAATGGCCATCAGCTGTTCTACATAAATGAAGACAGCTGTGGTGGATCAAACTTTTGTTTAACCATGACAGATTCAATGCATGAATTATCGCTTTTAAAACTCCACTAAACTAGCATGAAAAGGCTTTCAAAAGACTGAAACCAAAAGGACAAAAAAAAAAAAGTGAGAACGGAGACGTGTTTCTTAGGAAAAAACAAAGACTCTAGGATGGAGTTTATGTGATAAAAAGTTTATTAGTGATTTTAAGACTCTAAGATGGAGTGTCTTTGGGATCAAAACCCATAAGGAAGGAAGTACTGAGCATAGAATGAGACTGAACTGTGATTTTAATTGCAAATAAGGAACTCAGTTGACCCTGTGGGAAACTTTGGAGCTAAGAAGGCACGATAAATTGCCCCAATGGAGGCATGGTTATAGGTTTTTGCAGCCACACATTAACAGGTGACTGGGTGCATGCTGCCACCAGAGAGAGGTGTGAATTTGGGTGAGCAACTTTTTCAGACTCAGGGCAATTACTAGAGAAGGGCTCAGCTGTGAGCTTTCTGCATGACGACAGTACTCCTGGGAGCTGGGGTAAAACAGTATCTAGGTCCCTATTGTAACAATTCAGCAGACAAGGGTTGTGGACAATATTATAAAACAGATGGGTACTTTTCTGGTGGTCCAGTGGTTAAGAACCTACCTTCCAAAGCAGGGGATGCAAGTTCCATCTCTGGTCAGGGGTGGAATTAAGATCCTACATGCCATGGGCCAACTAAGCCTAAACACTCTAACTAGAGAGAAATTGAGATACTGGAGTGAAAAGGCCACATGCCCCAATGAAAATGTACCTTATGCTGCAACAAAGATCCTGTGTGCCACAAGACCTGATACAACCAAATAAATACATATCTTTTAAAACCGATGCATTGTAGCTGACTCAGACCAGCAGAATGGGCAGTGCTGGGCCCTTAAGGCCAACTAACTTAAGGACAATAGGCAAAATGTAGCATGCTGCTGCTGCTAAGTCACTTCAGTTGTGTCCGACTCCGTGCGACCCCAGAGACGGCAGCCCACCAGGCTCCCCCATCCCTGGGAGTCTCCAGGCAAGAACACTGGAGTGGGTTGCCATTTCCTTCTCCAATGCACAAAAGTGAAAAGTGAAAGTGAAGTCGCTCAGTTGTGTCCAACACCTAGTGACCCCATGAACTACAGCCTACCAGGCTCCTCCATCCATGCGATTTTCCAGGCAAGAGTACTGGAGCGGGGTGCCATTGCCTTCTCCGAAAATGTAGCATAGAATTAGGCAAAGTGGCTAAAAAGGAAGGACTTTTAAAAAGTCTCTATAATAAATAAGTCCATTGCACAAATGTGACACCTATTAAAGAAAGTGGAGGTGAGTAGGACAGACCTCATACCACAATACAGATCTGACCCAAAAGGGTACTCCCCAGAAAAGATTGTGCATCCGAGGACTTCTTCTCTTAGGGAGAAATGAACAGGCCTGAAGATGTCACCAAGCTCACTGGCTGGAGATGTCCAGGTAAGCTGCTGTTGTTGTTCAGTTGCTAAGTTGTTTCTGACTCTTTGTGACTTTAAGGACTGCAGCATGCCAGGCTATGCTGTCCTTCACTGTCTCCTGGAGTTTGCTCAAATAGACTCCTCTGTCCATGGAATTCTCCAGGCGAGAATACTAGAGTGGATTGCCATTCCTTTCACCAGGGGATCTGCCTGACTCAGAATTCAAACCCAGGTCTCCTGCATTGAAGGCAGATTCTTTACCATCTGAGCCACCAGGGAAGCCCTTAGGGAAAGGCTATCCCTCCCCAGTGCCGTAGGGATCATAGTGTTACTGCAATCCCAGGACAACCCAAGTCCTCCTTTCGGGAAGATCACAGTTGTACATTTCTGGGGTCAACACTTAAATACAAAGGAGAGCTGCTTTCACATTCTGAGGGGAAGACGTTTCCAAGCCAGAATTCTATTATTTGTCAAACTATTAATCAAAAATGAGGGTAAAAATCAGGATATTCTCAAGTTCTTGATTTCTTAAAAATATAATAAATTGCCACATACTTTAGTAAAGAAATCTGGGAAGAAAATTCCCCAAACAAAGCAGTAAGAAAGGGAAAATTTTATAATCCAAGAAGCAAGATATTCCACATAAAACTCTTCAGAAAGAAATTTCCATTTAAAATAGGGCGAATGAGAAATCCACATAGTCAAGGATTTGGCATAGTCAATAAAGCAGAAATAAATGTTTTTCTGGAACTCTCCTGGTTTTTTGATGATCCAGCAGATGTTGGCAATTTGATCTCTGGTTCCTCTGCCTTTTCTAAAACCAGCTTGAGCATCTGGAAGTTCATGGTTCACATATTGCTGAAGCCTGGCTTGGAGAATTTTGAGCATTACTTTCCTAGTGTTGGAGATGAGTGCAATTGTGTGGTAGTTTGAGTATTCTTTGGCATTGCCTTTCTTTGGAATTGGAATGAAAACTGACCTTATTCAGTCCTGTGGCCACCACTGAGTCTTCCAAATTTGCTGGCATATTGAGTGCAGCACTTTCACAGCATCATCTTTCAGGATTTGAAACAGCTCAACTGGAATTCCATCACATCCACTAGCTGTGTTCATAGTGATGCTTTCTAAGGCCCACTTGACTTCACATTCCAAGATGTCTGGCTCTAGGAGAGTGATAGCACCATCGTGATTATCTTAGTCTTGAAGATCTTTTTTGTACAGTTCTTCTGTGTATTCTTGCCATCTCTTTTTAGTATCTTCTGCTTCTGTTAGGTCCATACCATTTCTGTCCTTTATCGAGCCCATCTTTGCATGAAATGTTCCCTTAGTATCTCTAATTTTCTTGAAGAGATCTCTAGTCTTTCCCA
>SJYF01000267.1:4984395-4996936 GCA_006410515.1 Procapra przewalskii | reverse complement strand
ACGAGATGATCCAGCTCATCCTGTCTCAGAATTCTATCACTGGATAGAAGATATCATTTGATGATAATGGAGCCTTTGAGCTTACTCAGTGAGGTCCTTAAGTTAATGAGTACAATTTTGCTACCTAAAGTAATAGAAAGGTGTAAAAGAAATTTTAAAAATATAAAAATTGTAAGATGTCTTTCTTTTTGTACTTTTCACTTACTATACTCTCTTATCCTGATGCAATCAAACTACTATCTGAAGAAGAAAACTATGTGACCAGGAGACTGGTTCATAAATCTTTGTCTTAGGCTTTACTCATTCTAAGACCTTGGTAAGAATCACACCCACTTTTGGCTTCACAGTAGCACATATAGTACCATAATGCCTGGGAGGTCTTTTTTTGGAGAGATGATTTAGAGTTTGGGAAGCCTGAGAAGAACCAGAGAGAAACCCTAGAGAAATGAGGTTTAGAGATTATGAATTTTGCTATAACTGATGGGAAGAGAAACCCCAATGCTTCCTTTTCCTTTGAACACAGTTGGAAACAAAAGTTCCGAAGAACAAGGTGAGGAAAAAAAAAAAAGTTTTTTAAAACTTGACCTCAAATCTAGACCTTGTGCTAAAGGAAGAAATTATATTCTCAATAACAACACATAGTTCAGAACTATTTCTCCTGGTAGAAAGCTAATAGACCCTAGTAGTTGCAAAACAGATAGTAATAAATAGCATTATTATTCCATGAGCTTAAACAATGCACACATTAAACACAAAGGTAGAAAGCAGGGCAAATTATCTGGGATTATGGATTTAAGATTTAAGTAACAGTTAACACCATTATATTTGCTTCCATCAGCAGGACAGTTTTTATTCATAGGTAATAACAGTAATAAAATTAACACTTGTTGCTCAAGTGAGTACTAACTACTTTTGTGCCCAGATAATAAATATTTTCCTTAGTTTAGTTTTGTTTACATAGTTTAGTTCAAATGCAAACAAATGTTTTCTATAGTCAGATAGAAAATATTTTATTATTTGTAGGCAAATAAAGTCAGTCTTCATCACAAGTATCCAACTCTGCAGATTGTAGACATGTTAAAAAGTGAGTGTGCCAATACAAATATATATACAAAGAAAGCAGTGGCAAGATTTAGCCATGGGCTACAATTTATGACCTTCAGTTTAGTTCATTTGACAGCTATAACAGCTCAGAAGTATTATTCTTAACCCTGGTTTATTGATTAGGAAAACAGTGCTCATCTAGGACCAATAAGTTGCCTGGGATGTAGAAGGACTTGTGTTCTAGTATTTGTCAACTTGATGCAAATCTCTTGCTCTTTTCCATACAGTGCATTTTTTACTTATTCGCGACCCATAAAGTTGTCCTTCATGCTTTCTATGTACCCTTCCACTCTAGGAACAATTGAAATTAGAAGACTCACTGGTTCCTTCAGTTTTTGTTCAACCCCAAGCTTCAGTGGGGAATATGTGCCCTCTGTTTCTCAAATGCAGGTGCTGTTCATAAAGATGTTTGCTGGTTCTGCCTTTTCCTTCTGTCTCTCTTGTTCTGCCTCTTGAAAACCTGGTTATAAGGGCCTTCTTTAAATATCAAACTCAATTTGTCAATGCTACCATCTTTCCTTGCATAGTTCTGAAAAACAGGGGAGTAGGTTCGAAACCAAGGGTTTACACATTGACTACTACTCAACTCTGAAATTTCTTCTTGTTGAGAAAAAAATTGTATAATGTAATAAAGTTAAATCTTGACCAAAGTGGGCAAAGGAATGATAGGAAAGGCAATATTTTTAGAGGGAATGACGGCTCAGTGGTAAAGAATCTGCCTGCCAATGCAGAAGATTCAGGAGACACGTGTTTAGTCCCTCGGTTGGGAAGATCCCCTGGAGCAGGAGATGGAAACCTACTCCAATATTCTTGCCTGGAAGATTCCACAGACAGAGGCACCAGGAAGGGCACAGTCCATGGGGTCACAAAGAGTCAGACACGACTGAGCACACGCACATGCACACAAGCTGAGATAGGCTATTGAAATGCACCAATTTAGCAGTTTTCATCTGAGTTGCATGGACTTGGATAATCACTTGATGTCAGTCCAATGGCATATAAACATAATTGAAAAGAATGACCTTTTCAAGTTCCCAGAGTTAACTTGTACACATTGATGGAGATATCACTGATATCATAAATTCTGATAGAGATACAAATTAAAGTGCAACTTCTCAATCCCCCTGCTTTCCACTTCATCGTTGCTGTTCAGATGCTCAGTCATGTCAGACTCTGTGCGACTCCATGGACTGCAACACTCCAGACTTCTGTCCTTCATCATCTCCCAGAACTTGCTCAAACTCATGTTCATTGAGTCAGTGATGCTGTCCAGCTACCTCATCTTCTATCATCCCCTTTTCCTCTGGCTTTCTATCTTTTCCAGCAGCAGAGTCTTTTCCAATGAGCAGGATCTTCACATCAGGTGACCAAAGTATCGGAGCTTCAGTTTCAGCATCTGTCCTCCCAATATTCAGGATTGATTGATTTCGTTTAGGACTGTCTGGTCCTATCTCCTTGCCATCCAAGGGACTCTCAAGAGTCTTCAACACCAACATTCAAAAACATCAGTTCTTCAGTGCTCAGCTTTCTTTATGGTCCACCTCTCATGTCCATACAAGACTACTGGTAAAACTATAGCTTTGACTAGACAGACCTTTGTCAGCAAAGTAATGTCCCTGCTTTTGAATATTCCATCTAGGTTTGTCATAAATTTTCTTGCAAGGAACAAGTGCCTTTTAATTTCATGGCTGCAGTCAATATTTGGAGTGATCTTGAAGCCCAAGAACATTAAGTCTGTCACTGTTTTGATTGTTTCCCTATCCATTTGCCATGAAGTGATGGGACAGGAGGCTATGATCTCAGTTTTCTGGATGTTGAGCTTTAAGCCAACTTTTTCACTCTCCACTTTCACTTTCATCAAGAGGCTCTTTAGTTCTTTGCTTTCTGCCATGAGGATGGTGTCATCTGTATATCTGAGGTTATTGATATTTCTCCTGGCAATCTTGTATCCTAATACCTATCTGCATTGCCCTTCTCCAGGTCATCACGATTTCTTCCACATCAAGAACAAGAAAGTTACCCCCACCTAGAGCTCTTCATTAGGTCTGATTTCCAATATGATAAGGAAAAATCTCCCCAACAGCAGATGAGAATAATGAGAAGGACAACTTACTTTCTTGGAAGATGTGCTTCCAACTTAAAGGAAAATAGCATTCTCCCTCCTGCAAACCCAGTGGCATGTAATATAGTAATCATAACATATTATTGCCATAATCAGATATAAGTAACAACTGTTCCCTCAGAGAATATCAAGGTCTCTTGTTAACGTGCATGAATAAAACAACCTTCTGAAAAACTACAAAAAACACTCACATCAGGTACTGCCTTAAATAGAAGAGCAATTTTCTAACATTAATCCCAGAGAATTACATTAATATGCAAGCTTTACCTCACCTAACTTTAACATCCTGTTTTCTTTAAAACCAGGCAATCAGAGCATATTCTCAGGTTGGCGGTTGGCACTAATACAAAATAAGCAAATCCACAGCTCCATTGAGATTAATGTGTTTATTTGCACAAAGGTGTGTGGCCTAATGTCAACCCTCAGCTTGGAATACCACAGTATTTAATGTAATATATATATATATATATATTTCATTTTTAATGACAGCAGTTAAAAGAAAGCAAACATTTTGCTTCCCTCCCCACGAAGGATTCTTTTGTAAATTTGGGGAATGAATTGTTCCACTGTCTCTTTCCACTTCACTGTTTTAGTTTCCTGGAACTGCCTTGAGCCTGTTTTTCCACTGGTAGTCAGAACTGCCCAGGCTTGGTACTTCCTAGAGTGTGTAAAAGTTTCAGCTTTGCAGGAGGCTTAGAGTGTTGGCTCAAGTAATGTGACTACATACACAAGAGCTTGCTTTTTAAGGCCGGTTAATGTGAAATGCTTTATAAAGAACGTCATTAACTCATCTAACGAGGGCTCTTTCCTTCACCATCTGGAAAAAATGTCCTCCAGAGCGCTCAGAGATTTTTTTTTTTTTAATGAATTTTACATTCCTCTTGTATGTATCATCAGGTCCTTCGGATGTAGAGAGAAGAAAGAAGAAGCATGAGGCTATCCTAATTGAAATTTCAAATTACATACTATTGGAAGCTATACTGGGTAACAGCATGCTCTTTCCAATTACAAAGAGTTAATTTATGCTTTTTAATGAGGGAACTGACATTTGTTCTGTACCTACCATGTGTTCAGTGCTTTACATTTTACATTTGTTGCTTTCCACAGTCCCTGTAAAATACATACTGCTCCCCTCTCCGTCATGATGAAAAATCCGAGAAGCTGATCAGAGAAGCTAAGTTAGTTGCCTAGAGTCACATAATATTATGGGGGATAAGAAGAGCACTTGGGATCATATTTCACCTATATCACTTACTGATAAGACTAAATCTTAGAAGCTACACAATGGGGTTAATAGATGTTTCAACAAAAAATATTGGTGCTATGAGAAGTAATCATAAAAATTAAAATGTGCATTAAGTCATTTAAAAGTATTTCAATGGTATCCTGGGAAAAGTTTGATAAATAAGACACAAAGAAACTTAAAACCTAAAAGAAAAATATTTTGAAAAGTAAAACCTTAAGTAAATGAAGCAATAATAATAACCAATAAATGCAATAATTTTAGCATGTTAGTCACTAAGGGGAACTTATAAATGAAATAAGAAAATATGTTAACATATTGACAAATACATTAATATTAATATATTAGTATTTAGCACTGGAGAAACAGGCACTTTCATAAGCAAATGGAACAGAGCAACAGTGCAATTTTCTCAGAGGGTAGGTTTCTAATATTTTCTTACATAGTCATGCTACTGAGACATGTAATATATACGTATTTATCTTAAACAGATAATTGATCATATGGACTGAATTGCAGCCCCCTCGAAATGCACAGGTTGAAGCGCTAACCATCACAGTATCTGGAAATGGGCCATTTAGAAGATAGTTATGTTTATATAAACTTATCTAGTGGAGGACAGAGGAGCCTGGCGTGCTGCAGTCCAGGGGTTCACAAACAGCTGAACATGATTTAGCTACTCAGCAGCAACAACAACAACAAAAGTTTATGATGGTAGGACCTTCACCATGGAATCAGTGTCCTTATAAGAAAAGGAAGAGACATCACAGCTGTCCTTGATATCTGAGGAAGCAGTTAGAAAGTGGCCATCTGCAAGGCAGGAAGAGGGTCCTCACCAGGAACTGAATCAGCCAGCACTTTGATCGTTAACACCGCAGTCTCCAGAACTATGAGAAATAAATGTCTGTGTCTAAAACACTCAATCTGTGGTTTAAAACAGCCTGAAATGATGAAAACAATTGGCTGAAAAAATTAGAAAAGGAGACACAGACGTAAACAACAGACTTTTGGACTCGGTGGGAGAAGGCTAGGGTGGGATGATTTGAGAGAATAGCATTGAAACATATACATTACCATATGTAAAACAGATGATCAGTGTGAGTTCTATTTCTTGAAGCAAGGCACCCAAAGCCAGTGCTGTGGGACAACCTAGAGGGCTAGGAGGGGGAGGGTCATGGGAAGGGGGTGCAGGATGGGGGGCATGTGTACACCTTTGGCTAATTTATGTTAACATATGGTTCCAAATCAGAAAAGGAGTACGTCAAGGCTGTATATTGTTACCCTGCTTATTTAATTTATATGCAGAGTACATCATGCGAAATGCCAGGCTGAATGAAGCACAAGTTGGAATAAAGATTGCTGGGAGAAATATCAGTAACCTCAGATATGCAGATGACACCACCCTGATGGCAGAAAGTGAAGAACTAAAGAATCTCTTGATGAAAGTGAAAGAGAAGAGTAAAAAAGCTGGCTTAAAACTGAACATTCAGAAAAATAAGATCATGGTATCGGTCCCATCACTTCAAGGCAAATACATGGGAAAACAATGGAAACAGTGACAGACTGTATTTTGAGGGGCTCCAAAATCACTGCAGATGGTGATTGCAGCCATGAAATTAAAAGACGATTGCTCCTTGGAAGAAAAGTTATGACCAACTTAGCATAGTAAAAAGCAGAAACGTTACTTTACCAACAAATGTCCATCTAGTCAAAGCTACGGTTTTACCAGTAGTATGGATGTGAGAGTTGGCGTATAAAGAAAGCTGAGAGCTGAAGAATTGATGCTTTTGAACTGTGGTGCTGGAGAAGACTCTTGAGAGTCTCTTGGATTGCAAGGAGATTCAACCAGTCAATCCTAAAGGAAATCAGTCCTGAATATTTATTGGAAGGACTGATGTTGAATCTGAAACTCCAATACTTTGGCCACCTGATGCAAAGAATTGACTTACTGGAAAAGACCCTGATGCTGGAAAAGATTGAAGGTGGGAGAAGGGGATGACAGAGGATGAGACGGTTGGATAGCTTCACCAGATGTGATGGATATTAGTTTGAATAGGCTCTGGGAGTTGGTGATGGACAGGGAAGGCTGATGTACTATGAGGTCCAACGAGTTTGCAAATAGTCAGACATGACTGAGCGACTGAACTTGAACTTGATGACAAAAATAATCACAATAGTGTAATTATCCTCCAATTGAAGTAAATTATTTAATTAAAAAAAGAAATATGGACATTTACAAAACATCATTCATATGTTGTAAAGTTTTGAAAAAATCCAAATATTACATAGTAGTAATCAATTAATTTATGGTAATTTATGGTTTCATTTACCATAAATGAAACACCTTCGTCTGTTTAAATGAGGACTAAATTTACCTTCACCTATTTAAAGTTATGATTTGTTATTATATTTATTAACTTATATAAAGAGTCTCTACATTCTTAAGTGGAAAAGAATAAGATACTGCATACTACATTCAGCAATAAGAGATACATTATCATCTTACTGTTAGGTAAGTAGAACAGGGAAAATGAGTCCAAAATGGCAGTGGCTACAAGACAAAGAAGGGAAAAGCCCGCGAAAATGAAACAAAAGAAGGTCTGAGGACTGGAGTGAGGACCTCAGGTAAAACAAACAGCACTCCTGGCTGGCCCAGTTTACATAGGACGGGCCCAGGGAGAGATAAACAGAGAAGCCAGAGCCAGCGCACGCTCTCTCTTTCCCGCGCACTGGGGCGCTTTTCTCCTCGTGTCTGTAGATCGACATGCCCTCATGCCTTGAAGATGGATTTTCCTGCTATCTTCTAAATAAAATAGAGCTGTAACACCGAGCTGTAACACTGATTTGTCTATAACATGGTCCATTCGAGACCTGAGAGCTACAACACGGCCTATCCAAGACCTGAGAGCTGTGACACGCCGAGGGGGCTTTAGTGTCCGTCACCCCAAATCTTTGTTGTGAGGAGACAAAGAATCAAGGAACATACACTCGCGTGACATTACCAATGAAAGACGGTTGAGTACTGTGTACCAGATAATACACTGAGCAATGTGAGTGCGTAGATTTAACTGATAATAAAAATATTTCTATAAGATTATTCCTTACATGAAAATGAGATATAAGCATCAGAGTTTAAGGGATTTATGAAAACTCTCTTGAATAGTATGTGGCACAAGCCAGATATAAACCCAGGCCTATCTGATCTCAAAAGAGTAATTGAAATCACTGGCTCTAACTTTTTAAAATTATATACCCACAAATGCATGTTTGTGAATAATATACAAATACATAAGTTGCACACAGATTCATAATCATTAGTTAATTCTTAGCATATTTACACTATGAATAGAATTTTTTGCTAGGAAATATAGATAACAATATTTCAAAGATCTTTCTTTTTGCTCTTTCAAAATTGTATTGGCTAATTTTGTGTATTCAATTATATCTTGATTTTAAATACATATATAAATAAAAACAAGTTTGTTTTAGAGGGAAAGAAGCGTTATTTCTACTAATTTCTTTCCCATATTTCTAAGCTATTTGTTCATAATATTTAGTGAACACAAACTAGACATTACAAAATGAATATCCATTTAACTCAGTTCAGTTCAGTTCAGTCGTTCACTCATGTCTGACTCTTTGCGACCCCATGAATCGCAGCCCGTCAGGTCTCCCTGTCCATCACCAACTCCCGGAGTCACTCAGACTCACGTCCATCGAGTCTGTGATGCCATTCAGCCATCTCATCCTCGGTCATCCCCTTCTTCTCCTGCCCCCAATCTAGGCCAGAACAAAGTACTGGATCATTTAAAAGTATACTGCTTAGAGTAAACAGAATGGAAATGAACAAGGGAGGAGACATATACAAGCTCTGTATTTGGAAGGGTATTTTTGTTTGTTTTTTTTTCACTACTTCACTATCAAATCTTTTGTATTATATTGATCTTTAACATCATAATATTATATTACATTGATATTTTAATAAAATACAATATTGTATTATACTGATATTTGTATTATGATAAGATTTAAGAAAATGTGATACATAGAATGTCCTTTGCCAGTTTTAAGCAGAAAGATAAATATGACAAAGTAATAAACAGTCTGTTCATATCTTTGAGTCTCTGTACAAAATATATCTTTATTTTTTCTTCTCTAGATATTTTAAGATTACTTTATTACTTATTTTGACTATTAATTTTTTAGAAAGTTTTTCTCTTTCTCTTTTTCTGGTATTCCATTTGCATGTACACTGTATCAATTAATATTGTGCTGTAGGTCACAAAGTGTGTGTGTGTGTGTGTGTGTGTGTGTATGTGTGTGTCTAAAGAAGTTTGTGTGTGTGTGTATAAATAAGTGTGAATAAGGAAATTTATGAATGTATGTTCTTAATTTCTAGATTTTACATTATTTTTATAAGGATATTGGATTTGTCTTATAGATAGCTTAGTTACTTATGTGTTAATTTAATAAGGTGGTCATGGACCAGGCAATGGCACCTCACTCCAGTACTTTTGCCTGGAAAATTCCATGGATGGAGGAGCCTGGTGGGCTGCAGTCCATGGGTTGCTAAGAGTTGGATACGCCTGGGCAATTTCACTTTCACTTTTCACTTTCATGCATTGGAGAAGGAAATGGCAACCCACTCCAGTGTTTTTGCCTGGAGAATCCCAGGGATGGGGGAGCCTGGTGGGCTGCCATCTATTTGTTTGCACAGAGTCGGAAATGACTGAAGCGACTTAGCAACTGCAACAGCAATAGGGTGGTCAATACTGAAATCAGACTGATTATATTCTGTGCAGCCAAAGATAGAGAAGTCAGCAAAAACAAGACTGGGAGCTGACTGTGGCACAGATCATGAATTCCTTATTGCCAAATTGAGACTTAAATTGAAGAAAGTAGGGAAAACCACTAGACCATTCAGGTATGACCTAAATCAAACACCTTATGATTATACAGTGGAGCTGACAAATAGAGTCAAGTGATTAGATCTGATAGAATGCCTGAAGAACTGTTGATGAAAGCTTGTGACATTGTACAGGAGGTACAGATCAAGACCATCCTCAAGAAAAAGAAATGCAAAAAGGAAAAATGGTTGTCTGAGGAGGCCTTACAAATAGCTGAGAAAAAGAGAGAAGTGAAAGACAAAGGAGAAAAGGAAAGATATGCCCATTAAATGCAGAGTTCCAAAGAACAACAAGAGATAAGAAAGCCTTCATCAGTGATCAACGCAAAGAAATAAAGGAAAACAATAGAATGGGAAAGACTAGATATCTCAAGAAAATTAGAGATACCAAGGGAATATTTCATGTAAAAATGGAACCAATAAAAGAGAGAAATGGTATGGACCTAACAGAAGCAGAAAATATTAAGAAGATGTGGCAAAAATACACAGAAGAACGATACAAAAGAGATCTTCATGAACCAGATAATCATGATGGTGTGATCACTCACATAGAGCCTGATGTCCTGGAATGTGAAGTTTAAGTGGGCTTTAGGAAGCATTGCTACAAACAAAGCTAGTGGAGGTAATGAAATTCCAGTTTAGCTATTTCAAACCCTAAAAGATGATGCTGTGAAAGTGCCACACTCAGTATACCAGCAAATCTGGAAAATGCAACAGTAGCCACAAGATTGGAAAAGATCAGTTTTAATTCCAATCCCAAAGAAAGGCAATGCCAAAGAATGCTCAAACTACTGCACAATTGCACTCATCTCGCATGCTTACAAAGTAATACTCAAAATTCTCCAAATCAACAGTAGGTGAACAGTGAGCTTCCAGATGTTCAAGCTGGATTTGGAAAATCAGAGAAACCAGAGATCAAATTGCCAACATCCACTGGATCACCGAAAAAATGAGAGAGTTCCAGAAAAACATCCATTTTGCTTTATTGATCATGGGAACCCCTTGCCTGTGTGGGTCACAACAAACTGCAAAATTGTTAAAGCGATGGGACTGGATCTGACCTGCCTGCTAAGAAACCTGTCTGCAGGTCAGGAAGCGACAGTTAGAACTGGACATGGAACAACAGACTGGTTCCAAATAGAAAAAGGAGTACGTCAAGGCCGTATTTTGTCACTCTGCTTTTTTAACCTATATGCAGAGTACATCATGTGAAATGCTGGACTGGATGAAGCACAAGCTGGAATCAAGATTGCCAGGTGAAATATCAATAACCTCAGATATGCAGATGACACCACCCTTATGGCAGAATGTGAAGAAGAACTAAAGAGACTTTTGATGAAAGTAAAAGAGGAGAGTGAAAAAGTTGGCTTAAAATTCAACATTCAGAAAGCTAAGATCGTGGCATCTGATCCCATCATTTCATGGCAAATAGATGGAGAAACAGTGAAAACAGTGAGAGACTTTATTTTGGGGTCTCCAAAATCACTGCAGATGGTGACCACAGCGATGAAATTAAAAGATGCTTGCTCCTTGGAAGAAAAGTTATGACCAACCTAGGCAACATATTAAAAAGCAGAGACATTACTTTGTCAACAAAGGTCCGTCCAGTCAAAGCTATCTTTTTTTTTTGGTAGTCTTGTATGTATGTGAGAGTTGAACTATAAAGAAAGCTGAATGCCTAAGAATTGATGATTTTGAACTGTGGTATTGGAGAAGACTCTTGAGAGTCCCTTGAACAGCTTGGAAATCTAACCAGTCCATTGAAAAGAAATCAGTCCTGAATATTGATTGGAAGGACCAATGCTGAAGCTGAAACTCTAATACTTTGGCCACCTGATGCAAAGAACTGACTCATTTTAAAAAACCCTGGATGTTAGAAATGACTGAAAGTGGGAAAAGGGGATTACAGAGGATGAAATGGTTGGATAGCATCTCCAATTCAATGGACATGAGTTTGAGTAAGCTCCAGGAGTTTGTGATGGACAGGGAAGCCTGGAGTGCTGCAGTTCATGGGGTCAGAAACAGTTGGACGTGACTGAGCAACAGAACTGAACTGAATAAGTTTGAGAAGTTGAGGATTTTTTTTTTAAGTGAAAGATCAGTGACTACTATATTTTACAGAAATGTTTTGAAGTTTTAAAATATTATAATGTTCTTTAAATTATCTGATTTCCTTGTATTTTAAAAACACTTTAACTTACTGCATTTATTTTCTAAACAATCATATCACTATGAATTACTGAAAAAGTGACTTATACCCCATTAAAGATATTTTATTATAGTCTTTGAAAAGTCTTATAGAATAATGTGAATGAGGCGTTAATTTAATACTTAGTAAAAGGCAGAGGAACCAGAGATCAAATTGCCAACAACGGTTGGATCATGGAAAAAGCAAGAGAGTTCCAGAAAAACATCTATTTCTGCTTTATTGACTAGGCCAAAGCCTTTGACTGTGTGGATCACAATAAACTGTGGACAATTCTCAAAGAGATGGGAATACCAAACCACCTAACCTGCCACTTGAGAAATCTGTATGCAGGTCAGGAAGCAACAGTTAGAACTGGACATGGAACAGCAGACAGGTTCCAAATAGGAAAAGGAGTATGTCAAGGCTGTATATTGTCACCCTGCTTATTTAACTCATATGCAGAGTACATCATGAGAAACGCTGGACTGGAAGAAACACAAGCTGGAATCAAGATTGCCAGGAAAAAATATCAGTAACCTCAGATATGCAGATGATACCACCCTTATGGCAGAAAGAAAAAAGGAATTAAAAAGCCTCTTGATGAAAGCGAAAGAGGAGAGCGAAAAAGTTGGCTTAAAACTCAACATTCAGAAAACAAAGATCATGGCATCCGGTCCCATCACTTCATGGGAAATAGATGGGGAAACAGTGAAAACAGTGTCAGACTTTATTTTTGGGGGCTCCAAAATCACTGCAGATGGTGACTGCAGCTGTGAAATCAAAAGACACTTACTCCTTGGAAGAAAAGTTATGACCAGCCTAGATAGTATATTCAAAAGCAGAGACATTACTTTGCCGACTATGCTCTGTCTAGTCAAGTCTATGGTTTTTCCTGTGGTCATGTATGGATGTGAGAGTTGGACTGTGAAGAAGGCTGAGCACCGAAGAATTGATGCTTTTGAACTGTGGTGTTGGAGA
>SJYF01000267.1:4973449-4984387 GCA_006410515.1 Procapra przewalskii | reverse complement strand
CCAGTCCATTCTGAAGGAGATCAACCCTGGGATTTCTTTGGAAGGAATGATGCTAAAGCTGAAACTCCAGTACTTTGGCCACCTCATGCAAAGAGCTGACTCATTGGAAAAGAGTCTGATGCTGGGAAGGATTGGGGGCAGTAGGAGAAGGGGACGACCGAGGATGAGATGGCTGGATGGCATCACGGACTCGATGGACGTGAGTCTGAGTGAACTCTGGGAGATGGTGATGAACAGGGAGGCCAGGCATGTTGCAATTCATGGGGTCATGAAGAGTCGGACATGACTGAGTGACTGAACTGAACTGAAACAATCTTATTACATAAAGAGAACTTTAAATATGTCACACATTCCTAAAGATATAAAAATCACTGCTATGTCATCACTTCATGGAAAATAGAGGGGAAAAGTGGAAGCAGTGACAGATCCTGGGCTCCAAATTCACTGAGGACAGTGACTGCAGCTATGAAATTAAAAGATGCTTGCTTCTTGGAAGGAAAGCTATTACAAACCTATTACAAAGTAGAGACATCACTTTGTCAACAAAAGACTGTGTAGGTAAAACTATGGTTTTTCCAATAATCATGTATGGATATGATAGTTGGACCATAAATAAGGCTGCACACTGAAGGATTGATGCTTTCAAATTGTCATGCTGGAGAAGACTTTCGAGAGTCCTTTGGACTGCAAGGAGATCAATCCAATCAATCCTAAAGGAAATCAATTCTGAATATTCACTGGAAGGACTGATGCTGAAGATCAAACTCCAATACTTTGGTCATCTGACATGAAGAGCCAGCTCATTGGAAAGACCCCTATGCTGGGAAAGATTGAAGGCAAAAGGAGAAGAGGGTGGCAGTGGATGACATGGTTGGATGGCATCACCGACTCAGTGGACATGAATTTGAGCGAACTCCAGGAGACTGTGGAGGACAGAGGAGACTGATGCGCTGTGGACCATGAGGTCACAGAGTCGAACATGACTTGGTGACTGAAAAACAGAAGCAATAACTGTTATGCCTGTGCCACAGAGGGTGATTCTAAGATGAAATGTGTTGAATATAATACTAAGTCAAAATAAGCACTGAGTTTTCAAAGTCATGAAGGTTGTTTTTTAAAAGTTTATTTTGAGAAAGAGTGAATTTATGGTAGTATTTATTATGAATTTTTTTTACGGAAAAAATAACTCTCTTTTATGTGTAACTCTTCTCTTGTCTCTGCTCATTGTCCTCTGTATTCAACAAGGTGTCTCCCAGAGTTCTCTAATAGTATCCAACTCTGTGTGATCTCTGAGCATTATTTGGGTTACAGACCTCCAGTAATGCTTTTTTCCTTGAGTTTTTTACTGTCTGTGAGGTTTCATTGTACACATGAAAAGGTTGGTACTCAGCTAAAGACTCAAGAAGACCCCTTGTAAAAATGTTCACGACCACTTCTCTAAGACATCTCTTTTATCTTGGAGACTCAGCTCCACACACTATAGCTTCCTGGTCTCCTTTACCCTTACTTCTGACTCTTCTGTTCAACAAGATTACTGGTCCGTTTGGCATTCCTGGACTGTCCTTCATTCTGTAATTCCCTCGTCAGAACTTTGGGACAATAATAGAGCTCCCCTTGTTTGTTTATTTTCTTTTCAGGTATCAGTTTTTTTGCCGCATGCTGTCCAACATGTTAAAACAGTTACTTTTATATTTTGCTCATTTCTTTCTAATTTATATTATGTGTGTGTGTGTTCAGTGGCTAAGTCGTGTCTGACTCTGCCACCCCATGGACTGCAGCACTCCGGGCTTCGGAGGGCAGTTCTGTACTATTTCCCTTAATCATACCCAGAAGCTGAAGTTAAACATGCATTCCACGTTCTATTTTCCATTTCAAATTATCTAGCCATGTTGTACAATATTTCTTATTAGTGATGGTACAATAAAACAAAATGCCATTAAGATACTCGAAATACAAACAGTATGAAAATGGCCCCAAATTTAAACATGTCCCATAATTTCAGGGGACTTCCCTCATGGCTCAGTGGTAAAGAATGCAATGCAGAAGATACAGGTTCATTTCCTGGGTTGGGAAGATCCTTTGGAGGAGGAAATGGCAACCCACTCCAGTATTCTTGCTTGAACAATCCCATGAACAGAAAATCCTGGCTGGCTACAGTCCACAGAGTAGCAAAGAGTCAGACTCGACTGAGCCACTGAGCACACACACACACTTATAATTTCAGAAAGAATTTAAATCCAAAAATTAAAGACTGAATAATTTTGCAAGTTAAAGTCCAAAGGAATTAATGTTTAAAATAAAATTCTTTTCCTTGTTAATTAAAGTTCAAGGAAATTCAAATTTAAACTTTATTAGTCTGAATTTCTTAAAGATCTGGTTCAGTTCAGTTCAACCAGACACTCTGTATGCTTGATTACATTGCAATTCCTTTTGTAGTAACCAGAGGCTTTTTGTTTTACCTCTGTCTCCCTCTGTGTTTTTCTACCCCTGTCTCTCCCTTCCCTTTCTGTTTCAGTTCCGTGATAAATTATCTTGCTTCTCATTTCTCAAAGTCTAAATAGAATTTACAATATTATAGCACTCACCATCAGAGAATGCCATTTGTGTTATTCCTAACTTTTTGGAAGTCTTAGAAATGTGCAATAGTGATTGCCCAGGTCATCAGGTATTAAAAAAGGCAAAAAACCTTTCTATCTAGCGTGTATCTATAAATATGTCTATATCCATACTTATAGCTGTCTCAATATCTATCTCTCTTATTTTCCATTTATCCTTTTATCCTTGAAAACAATTGCTAATGCATGGATTCTTTCTAGTGATATAATGCCCACTCTTCTGCTGAGGCATTTTAAGTCCTTTGGCCCAGGGCCTGCTTCCACTGCCTCTTACTGTGGAATTTGTCCAGTCATTCTTTTTGCCTCACAGGCAGGAAATTATTTAATCTAGAGCTAACCTGAGACCATCTGGAAAAGATGAACCTGTGTTCAGGGTCAAATTCAGGTTTTTGTGGAGTTTGAAGTTTATACAATTTGCAACATCCTCTTACTTAAAAAATAGTATGTAATTTCAATTACAAAATCAGTTGTGCCCTTGATCTTGCTCCTGTGTGTAATGCCTTAGAGTGGATTAGCACAGAGACAGATATTCCTGGAGTCATGGCCTAGACCTGGGTAGCTAACAATGCTATGACTCTTAATGAAAGTGAGCATAATCCACATACATATATCCCACTCAGCCCAAACTGTTTGTGTCCCCACTTTAACTTCTTTTAGTTGGGTCCTTAAAAATGTCCATGGCAACTCCCATCCCATCCATCAGTTGGGGAAAAAGAGACCTAGAGGAAAATTCAGACTCTAAATAACCAGTGGTCATAACTGATGATGGCTCAGAATACATGAATGTATATGAATGGAAATGGAAAGGACACAGAATACATTGGAGGATAGGGATGATTTTAAATAGTTGGATTTCCTAAGCATTTACTGAGTGCACACTGTGTTCCCAACATAAGGGTGATCCCTATGGGTATATTAAGATAGAAACACCACACTGTAAAGGCTTTTGAAGAGCTCTAAGCGGCTCAATGGTAAAGAATCCATCTGCCAGTGCAGGAGACATGGGTTTGATCAGTGAGTTGGGAAGATCCCCTGGAGGAGGAAATAGCAACCTGCTCCAGTATTCTTGCCCGTGGAGAGAGGATTCTGGCAGGCTACAATATGCCTTGAGGTGACGAAAGTGAAGTGTAGGATAGGACTTGATGACCAAACAACAGCAACAGCCACTCCCTGGTCTGCATCACTTAGTTCAGCCTGTAGAGCTGCAGTGACCTCATCTGTATAAGAGGAGGCGCTGGTTCTCTTTGTTTGCTTTGATTTAGAGCCAAGTCACTAACAAGCTTCTTTAATTTGCACACAACGTCTTATTTCCCCAGTTTACGTCTGAGGAAACTTGAGAAACCAGTATAAAAGATATCAGGTCAACATATAAATAAAACCCTGGATAAAGGAAACTAGATTTGTGAGCAAAGCTTCTAGAGTTGGCCTAGGTTTAAATCAGGCCTCTTCCACTTGTCAGAGCCAAGACATCATTAATCGTTGTGCTTCTGTATCTTCTCAGGAGAACGGTACAATGACATTTTCTGCCCCATGGAAATTATGTGAGGAATGAAAAGGAAACCTAGTGAGTGCTAAAGGCAGCAACTGGCACACATTAGGTGCTCAGTACTTTTCACCGGATTAGGGGTGAAATTCTCGTTTGATCTCCCAGATACCATAGTCCGTGCTGTTTCTAGGCATGATCAGAGCTATAGTGAAAGTCTCTCAGTCATGCCCAACTCTTTGTCACCCCATGACTATAGAGTCCCTGGAATTCTCCAGGCCAGAATACTGGAGTGGGAAGCCTTTCCCTTTTCCAGGTGATCTTCCCAACCCGGGGATCAAACCCAGGTCTCTCTCATTGCAGGCAGATTCTTTACCAGCTGAGCCACAAGGGGAGTCCAAGAATACTGGAATGGGTAGCTTATCCCTTCTCCAGCAGATCTTCCCAACCCAGAAATCGAACCAGGGTCTCCTGCATTGCAGGCAGGTTCTTTACCAACCGAGCTATCAGGGAAGCCCCAGAGCTTATAGGGCCTCATTAAATAAAATTACTCTTAGTATTTGCTTTCAGTGCCTTACAAGAAGTAAGTACTCAAGAAAACATACCAGTTTATCAAATAAATAGATGAAACTCTTACTTTTTTGAGAACTTAGTGGAAAAATGCAAACATCTATTTTCACCCACTCTTTAAATTTTAATTCCTTCAGGTCACAATGACATTCAGATTCCACTTGTGAGCAAAACAGGAAACTCCACCCTACTGTTTTAATTCACCATTATTGAATGAATCCCAATCAGTCTTTTCTAACTAGATCATAACTCTCATTTATTAGCCTTTTCTTTGACTTGAATCACTTTTAAATTGACTGAAAAGTCAGGAAAAATCTGAAAAAAAGAAAAAAGAAAAATTCTTGAAACAAATAGTAAATGACTGACTTAACAAATCTGATACTCAATGCCCAAATCAGTTTAAAGTAATAACATTAATTGGACCTTACTTTGCAGTAGGCAATATGGTAGGTATTGGGCTATTGTCTTTTCTTTTGTTTTGTTTTGTTTTTTTTTTTTGAGGCAGACTGGGGTAGTGGGTTGGCTGATTAAGAGACATGGAGGGAGAAAAAAATGTGATGCATTTCAAAATTAAAAACTCCAGGTGTTCATAACCCCAAAATTTGTCAGTACTGATGGGGACAGGCCTTCTTAATCTGATAAGAACCAGTATTTGGTAAATATATCAAAAATGTTTTATTAATGTATAAAATTATGAATTTTTATTAATAATGTAAGTGATACATACATAACTTGTACATAAATTTTATTCTGACTTGAAACTACTAATGCACATGCCTTCACTGGTCTTATGTCATCGACTGAACACTTTTCCCCAGAGCCCAGATTCCTGCTAGAGTTCTGCTTCTACTTTCCTGTATAAGCCACACCCACAGTGAATCATCTATAATTTCCAGTCTAAGTTTCTTTAAAGTGAATCCGAATGTAAAGACACTTTCAAAACAATGTGTGATTAAAATCTAATTAAACTTTTAAAATACTTTTTTCTGTAGTTAACAATTGTCTCATTAATACATCATTTGACATTTATATATTTTAATCAGCTTTCCTTTTATAAGTTATTCCAAGACAAACAGGTTATTTTTCACAAAAATGATGAATCTCAGGAGTCTTTTGTTATAGTTTCTTGTTAGATTTCTTTCTATTTTATTGGTTAGTGGGTTGGTTAGTTGGTTGATTGATTATCTCATTCATGTTCTGGAATTGTATACAATAAACCCAAAGACCAAGAACTGGTTAGCCCAACTTTTAGAAGCTCTGAAGAATTTTGAGGAATCTAACTTACCTTCAGAGAAACCAACCCAAAGAATGTAAAGGTGCCCCTTGTCCAAATGATAGCATCTCGGGTGTACGACTAGCCCTTATCATCAGCAGAATTTCTGTTAGTTTATGTTTTTAAGACCAGATCCACAAGACTGCTGTTTTGTTTAGCTTTTCAGATAACCTGCTCATTTATTCTCAAGATATAATCAACAGTGCTCTATAGTCTTGTGAGAATCTTGAAGCCCCACATCTTGAACCTCCATCTATCATCTAATGGTCTATTTTTTATTCTCCTCTTCCCCTGATTACACTGGGCTGCTTCTTTTATCCCTCAGAAAACCCAGTGTGACTTGCCCATGTGATGTCACCATATGAGTTTTAAATCTATCTGTAACTCTACTCTTATCCATGTAGCTATGTATATTTATATCCCATTGATTTATATAAGGCTGAACTGCATTATTAAATAATTATAAAAACAAGTGAAACTGGTATAAACAGGCTGGAACAAGCACAACTGCCTGTTGGTGTGTTTGGCCCCTCAGGAGTGTCTGACTCTTTGAGACACCATGGCCTGTAACCTGTCAGGCTCTTCTGCCCATGGCATTTTCCAGGCAAGAATACTGGAGTGGAGTTCCATTCCCTTCCTCAAGGAATCTTCCCCACTTAGGGATCAAACCCACATCTCTTATCACTCCTGCACTGGTAGGCAAATTCTTCACCACGAGTGCCACCAGGGAAACCTTGCCCTTTGGTAGGCATTCATTTTAAATTCATTTGCCTTGGAAGGCAACAGAGAGAAGCCAGGGGTAAAACAAATTTAAGGTTAGTGCTCAGGGTGAGTTATATGGAAGTTTCATGGAGGTGGAAGTAGCTTTCTGAGGCTGCTATAACTGCCAGTAAGGTGTTGTCACAGTTCTGGAGGCCAGAAGTCTGAAATCAAGGTTTCGGTAGGGTCATGGTTCCTCTGGAGGATCTTGAGGAGAATCACGGCCTCCTTGCTTCTTCCAGCTTCTGGCCACAGGAAATGATTGGCTTCTGTGATTTACGGCATCATTCCAATCTCCGCTTCCATCTTCACATCCTTCTTCTCTGTATGTTTTGAATCTCCCTAGGCCTTTCTCTCACAAAGACATGAGTCTGGATTTAGAGCACACCTAGATAATCCAGGAAGATATCATCTCAAGCTATCCAATGTCATGACGCCTGCAAACGCTCTTTTTCCAAATGACCCAAAGGTAATATTCACAGGTTTCAGGGCGTCCGTGTGGACATACTTTGGAGAGTTCTTCTTCAACCCAATACAGAGGTCTACTATAAAAGGATTATTCATACTGCTCTACTCATCTGTTAAAAACATTGCAGAGGCTTTCACCTTGTTTACTCCAGCTAATATAGATGTCACTACCTACTATTCTGACCACCTCCCACATTCTCTTTGTGAGTGCACAGCAGTCCCCAACCTTTTTGGCACCAGGGACCAGTTTGGGAGGAGACAATTTTTATGCAGACTGGGGGTGGAGTGGGGGTAGTTCCAGAATGATTCAAGCTCTTTACGTTGTTCACTTCATTTCCATTACTATTGCATGTGTTCCATTTCAGATCATCAGGCCTAGATCCTTGAGGCTGGGGACCCTGGACTCCACACACCAGCCACATCTACCTCCTTCCTGTCTTCACACCTCATATTTGTCTCTATGTCAAGGACATCTGCCCTTGCTCTTCTATCTGGAATAGTCTTCCAAATATTTTCAGAGCTAGCTCCTTTTCAGCATCTTGGCCTCAGCTTAATTTAAGATCATCGCTCATGAGACCTTCTGTGATAGCTTTGTATCAGTCAGATACCAGTAGGACACAGACTACACACTCAGAACAGGACAATTTGAGGATTTATTTTTGAGGAGACTATTTATAAACACATAGGTATAGGGAACCCCTAGTTATAGTACAGAGTAGTAATAGTTATCAGAAGCCAAAATGGACAGTTGTGTAGAGTCCTAGAAACAGTAACACATAACCGAAGACAAAGCCAGAGCAAAGTCACCTTGCAGGGAGGGAGCAAACATAAATAAATATTCAGACTTCACCTTCTTTCAGTCTCTCAGTTCAGTTCAGTTCTGTTGCTCAGTCATGTCCGACTATTTGCGACCCCACAGACTGCAGCACTTCAGGCTTCCCTGTCGATCACTAACTCCTGGAGCTTGCTCAAACTCATGTCCATGAGTCAGTAATGCCATCCAACTATCTCATCCTCTGTCATCCCCTTCTCCTCCTGCCTTCAATATTTCCCAACATCAGGGTCTTTCAATCTCTATAGGATGCCAATTATCAAGAAGTATTAGGACGCCAAGCAATGTAGTCTTCCTGAGTCAACCTCCTTCCAAAGCCAAGAGTAGGGTAAGGACAGGATGGAGTAGGGGAGTGGGTGTGGAGGGGCTGGCAAATGACATCAGGTGCTTTCTGTTTTAGAGGATCACTATGCACTCTTGATCATTTCTCCTTGTATCTTTTCTTCCACAACACTTATTCCTACATGAAAATATCCTCTTTCTCCTTGTCTGTCTTTCCCACTCCAGTATGTAAGCTCCATGATGTTAAGGACTTCTCTATATCCGTTGCTATGTCCCTATTGCTTAGAACATTGTGTGGCACGCATGAAATATTTGATAAATATTTTATAGTTGTTTAAATAAATCAATTCATATATGTTTTAGTCAGTATTCTCCAGGGAAGCAGAACCAATAGAATGTGTATACAGAAATTTTAAGTAACTAGTTCACATTATTATAGAAGCTAATAGTCCAAAATATCTGTGGTTCAACTTCAAAGATCCTCTATTAACAGAATTTCATCTTGCCAGAGGTGTCATAGTGGGGAGGGAAGGTCAGTCTTTTGTTTCATTCAAGTTTCAACTGATTGGTTAATGCCCATGCACATTATGAAGGGCAACCTGTTTCACTCAAAGTCCACTGATTGAAATATTAAAGTCATTCAAAAAATACTCTCACCAAAAATTCCTGAATAATGTTTGACCACATATCTGAGCACTGTGCCCAGCCACGTTGACATGTAGAGTTAACCATCAAAATACCACCTCACATTAACAGACAGCTAGTGTAGTAGTATAGTATTGGTTGCTTAGCTGTGTTTAGCTCTTTGTGACCCCATGGACTGTAGCTTGCCAGACTCCTCTGTCCATGGAATTCTTCATGCAAAAATACAGCAATGGGTAGCCATTCCCTTCTCCAAGAGATCTTCCTGACCCAGGGATTGAATCTGTGTTTCCTGCATTGCAGGCAGATTCTTTACCCTCTGAGCCACCAAGAAGCTAAGCTACTTTATTTTCAGATCCCTGGGAAATATGTACACCATGCCTTCGAGTCCCAGTTTCATACATGCAGACCAAAACTCAGATAGCTAAATGGCGTATCTAGTGACAGCAATTTAATAACTTCAGAATCAGAACTATTCATATATTTTAAAAATTAACAGGAACATTTTTGAGTATGTGCTATGTGTTTGTTACATGTTGTTATTGTTTAGTCACTAAGTCTTTTGTTAATGCTTTGACTGTAGCCTACCAGGCTCTTCTGTGCATGGGATTTTCTGGGCAAGACTGCTAGAGTGGGTTACCATTTTCTACTCTAGCAGATTTTCCCACCCTAAGGACTGAACCCACATCTCCTGATTGGGTCTCCTGCTTGGCAAGCAAATTCCTTATAGCTGACATACATTATCTCATATATTGATTCATCTCTCCCATGGACTGAGGAGCTTGGTGGGCCACAGTCCTAGGGTCGCAAAGAATCGGACACAACTGAGCGACTTCACTTCACTTCACTTCACTTCACTTCACTTCTAGGTATTATAAGCATCTTTGCTTTCCAGATGTGGGAAATTAGGCTTAGCATGCATAAGGAGTCTGTGTGAGATATACTTTTTATTTGCCTCTTCTGCCTAAACATTTGTGCTCATCCACCAATTATGGAATGAGTTATCTCAAGAAGTAGAACTTCTAATATTTTTAATTTAAAATTTAAGGATGCACTGAAGAAATGATACACAAACTTTATGGAAATTTACTTTTTCCTCTGTTACCATACCACTGGTTGAATTTGTTAACAAACTGAAGTTGAATTTGCTCATCCATCGCACAGAAAAGCAATTTACTGACCACAGGTTGTGTTAAAGAGAAGGACAAGCATTTATTGAATGACCCAGAACGGAGAACAAGAAGCTCATGCTCAGAAGACCCAAACTCCCCATCAGCTTTCAGGGGGCATTTTTAAAGACAACATTGGAGGTGATGAATTACAGGACTCAAGACTTTTTTCACGCTGTTTGGTGGTAGGCAGCAGGTGGTATTTCAGGAATTTCTTATCATTAACCTTCTGGTTCCCATCAGTCTGGAGTCAATGTGTTTGTGTTCAGCCTATGGTCACCATCATCCACCTGGGGAGGGAAGGGTCTTAGATCTTGAAGAACAACGCAGATATCCATCAGATTGCTGTGTATATCCCTTGAGGAGAAACTAGGACTCAGTTTTGTTGCTGGATTATTTTCATTACATCTTCTGCGTAACTGCTTCTCCTTTGTTTTGGCATCCCCTCATTTCCCTAATTGATAACTGTAGGAGCCTGCCTGTTCACTGAAACTCAAGGAAGACTTAGGACACTAAAACTTTTTTTCTACAAACAAGAAACAGGGGTGACTTTCGTGGTGCTCCAGTGGATAAACTTCATCTTCTAACGCAAGGGATGCTGGTTCAGTCCATTGTTGGGAAGCTAAGATCCCACATGTCATGTGGCCAAAAAAATAAAACATAAAACAGAAGCAATATTGTGACAAATTCAATAAAGACTTTAAAAAAAAAGAAAGGAAGAGGGAGACAGAGAAGCTTTTGTACCCAAGAATACCAGCAGTTTATTCTTGATAGGTTTCAGTTTCTCTTTCTCTTTGATACTGTTACCCAGCAGGACCATATGGGGCCTTCCCAGGATAGGCCAT
>SJYF01000267.1:4896624-4912665 GCA_006410515.1 Procapra przewalskii | reverse complement strand
ACTCTTGAGAGTCCCTTGGACTGCAAGGAGATCCAACCAGTCCATTCTGAAGGAGGTCAGCCCTGGGATTTCTTTGGAAGGAATGATGCTAAAGCTGAAACTCCAGTACTTTGGTCATCTCATGAGAAGAGTTGACTCACTGGAAAAGACTCTGATGCTGGGAGGGATTGAGGGCAGGAGGGGAAGGGGACAACCGAGGATGAGATGGCTGGATGGCATCACGGACTCGATGGACATGAGTCTGAGTGACTCTGGGAGTTGGTGACAGACGGAGGCTTGGTGTGCTGTGATTCATGGGGCTGCAAAGAGTCGGACACGACTGAGCCACTGAACTGATGGTGTTCTTTGCTCTCCAAAAGCTTTTTATGTTGATGCAGTCTCACTTGCTTATTTTTGCTTTTGTTGTCTTTGCTAGTGGTGTCAAATTCAAAATGTTTTTGCCAAGACCAACATCAGGGAGTTTATCCTGATGTTTTCTCTAGATTTTTATGATTTCACATCCTACATTAAAGACTTTAATTCATTGCAAGTTGATTTTTGTTAATAGTGTAAGTGAGGGGTCAAGTTTCATTGCTTTGTATGTGGCTGTCCAGTTTCCCATTGTCATCTACTGAAGTGACTGTCTGTCCCCTTTGTATAGTCTTGGATCTTTTGTCATAAATTAATAGACTGTATATATGAGGGCTTATTTCTGGGTTCTGTACCATTGGAATTGCGATACTAGTCTCATTTAGTCTGTACGTAGATTTGGGTATTATGGATTTTTTAACAATAGTACTTTTTCTAATCCATAAGCATGGAATATCTTTAGATGTATTTGTCTCTTCAGTGTAATTTATCAATATCTTACTCTTCGGTATACAGATCTTTCACTTCTTTGGCTAAATTTATTATTAGACCTTATTCCTTTATTTGCAAACTTGGTGTATGTCATTGATTTTTAAATTTCTCTTTCTGTGTATTAGAAATGCAATTAAGTTTATATATTGATTTCATATCCTATAACTTTACTAAATTAATTTATTAGTTCTTATATATTTTTGTTATAGTCTGTAAGTAAACTTGGGCTTCTCTGGTGGCTGAGCTGGTAAAGAATCTACCTGCAATGCAGGAGAACTGGTTCTATTCCTGGGTTGGGAAAATCCCCTGAAGAAGCATATTAAAAAACAGAGACATTACTTTGCCAACAAAGGTCTCTCTAGCCAAAGCTATAGTTTTTTTTCCAGTAGTCATGTATGGATGTGAGAGTTGGACTCTAAAAAAAGCTGAGCACCCAAGAATTGATGCTTTTGAACTGTGGTGTTGGAGAAGAGCCTCCAAGAGTCTGTTTCCCCAGTCCTGTGGAAGTTCTGTAATCAAATCCCACTGGCCTCCAAAGATAAATTCCCTGGGGTTTGTGACACAATGGACTATATAGTCCAGTCCGTGGAATTCTCCAGGCCAGAATACTGGAGTTGACTGTGGCTCACATCATGAACTCCTTATTGCAAAATTAATTACATACTTAAATTGAAGAAGGAGGGAAAACCACTAGACAACTCAGGTATGACCTAAATGAAATTCCTTGAAATTATACATTGGAAGTGACAAATAGATTCAAGGGATTAGATATGACAGACAGAATGCCTGCAGAACTATGCACAGAGGTTTATGACATTGTACAGGAGGTAGTGATCAAGACCATCCCCAAGAAAAAGAAATGAAAAGAAGCAAAATTGTTGTCTGAAGAGGCATTACAAATAGCTGAAAAAAGAAGAGAAATGAAAGGCAAAGAAGAAAAGGAAAGATATACCCATTTGAATGCACAATTGCAAAGAAAAGCAAGGAAAGATAAGAAAGCCTTCCTTAGCAATCAATTAAAAGAAATAGAGAAAAACAATAGAATGGGAAAGACTAGACATCTCTTCCCCAAAATTAGAAATACCAGGAGAACATTGCATGTAAAGATGGGCACAATAAAGGACAGAAATGGTATGAACCTAACAGAAAGAGAAGATATTAAGAAGAGTTGGCAAGAATAACCAGAAGAACTATACAAGAAAGAACTTTATGCCCCAGATAACCACAATATGTGATCACTCACCTAGAGCCAGACACTCTAGAGTCTGAAGTCAAGTGGGCCTTAGAAAGCATCACTATGAACAAAGCTAGCGGAGGTGATGGAATTCCAGCTGACCTATTTCAAGCCCTAAAAGATGATGCTGTTAAAGTGTTGCACTGAATATGCCACCAAATTTGGAAAAGTCAGCAGTGGCTACAGGACTGGAAAACATCAGTTTTCATTCCAATTCCAAAGGAAGTCAATGCCAAAGAATATTCAAACTGTTGCCCAATTGCAATCATCTCACATGCTGGCAAAGTAATGCAAAAAATTCTCCAAGCAAGGCTTTAACATACATGAACCAAAGAATTCCAGATATTCAAAGGGATTTAGAAAAGGCAGAGGAACCAAAGATCAAATTGCCAACATCCATTGGATTATCCAAAAACCAAGACAATTCCAGAAAAATATCTACTTCTGCTTTATTGAGTACTCTAAAGCCTTTGACTGTGTGGATCACAAAAAAACTGTGGAAAACTCTGAAAGAGACGGGAGTACCAGACCCTCTTACCTGCCTCCTGAGAAATCTGTATGCAGGTCAAGAAGCAACAGTTAGAACCAGACATGTAACAATAGACTGGTTCCAAATTGGGAAAGGAGTATGTCAAGACTGTATATTGTCACCCTGTTTATTTAACTTACAGGCAGAGTATGTCATGCAAAATGCCACATTGGATGAAGCACAAGCTGGAACCAGGATTGCTAGGAGAAACATCAACAACCTCAGATATGCAGAGGACACCACCCTTATGACAGAAACTGAAGAAGAACTAAAGAGTCTCTTGATGAAAGTGAAAGAGGTGAGTGAAAAAGTTGGCTTAAAACTCAACACTCAGAATACTAAGATTATGGCATCTGGTCCCATCACTTCATGGCAAATAAATGGGGAAACAATGGAAACAGTGGCAGACTCTATTTTTTGGTCTTCAAAATCACTGCAGATAGCGACTGCAGCCCAGAAATTAAAAGATGCTTGCTCCTTGGAAGAAAAGCTATGACCAACCTAGACAGCATATTAAAAAGCAGAGACATTACTTTACAACAAAGGTCTGTCTAGTCAAAGCTATAGATTTTTCCAGTAGTCATGAATGGATGTGAGAGTTGGACTATAAAGTAAGCTGAGTGCCAAAGAATTGATGCTTTTGAACTGTAGTGTTGGAGAAGACTCTTGAGAGTCCTTTGGAATGTGAAGAGATCCAACCAGTCCATCCTAAGGAAATTGGTCCTGAATATTCATGGGAAGGACTGATGCTGAAGCTGAAACTCCAATAATTTGGTGAGCTGACGTGAAGAACTGACTCATTGGAAAAGATCCTGAGTCTGGGAAAGATTGAAGGCAGGAGGAGAAGGGGACGACAGAGAATGAGATGGTTGGATGGCATCACCGACTCAACGGACATGAGTTAGAGTAAGCTCCAGCAATTGGTGATGGACAGGGAAGCCTGACATGCTGCGGTCATGGGGTCACAAAGAGTCGGACACCACTGAACTGCACTTAACTGGAGCAGGAGGCGACAGAAGACCAGCTGGTTGCATGGCACCACCGACTCCATGGACATGAGTTTGGGTAAGCTCTGGGAGTTGGTGACGGACAGGGAAACCTGGCGTGCTGCAGTCCATGAGGTCACAAAGAGTCGGACATGACTGAGCGACTGAACTGAACTGAACTGAAAGGAAGATTAAAGAAGGAAAGGGAGATAAGGGAGGTCAAGCAAGCAAGATAATACTTTCCTTTGAAAGTAGACTATACCACGTATAGCTTCAGTAATGTCAATTTTAGAATCCTTCAGAGCCCAAATATAATCGAGAGGGTCATAAAAAAACAATATTTGGCTTAAAAAAGAAGAAAAGAGCTTGCTGCCCTACATTTCAATCCATTTGATCCTAGCATGCTACCAGCTCAGAGGACCTCTTTTTTTTTTTTAATGCCATTTACTCGTGGCAGAGGCAAGCAATCTCACCTCCTGAAGGTGTTACCTACCTTGTTAAGAAGCATAATGTCTTTCTAATAAAATCCAGATGATTTATAGCATATACACAGAGGAAGCAGATTTGGGGCAAAAAAATTGACAGTTATGCAAGTATCAGATGCCAGCTGCTGCATTTTGGTTCCCTCTGGAAAGGAATTTGCCCTCTTGCTGGGAACCATCTGCATAGGAGTGGGAAGACACATTTCCAGGAAGCTTCTTCATATCTGCATGCTAAAATTATTGAAACACTCTTTTATGACCCTCTTTCTTGTGATTAATAATAAGAATGAGATTAATAATACATTCTGAATACCAATTCATTATTAACTAACACAAATAATTATTGAAAATATTAATGAGAATTGAACATTTGGAGTGATGTGTTCAAAGTTTGAGTATCCCTTCCTTTAAGCCTTCCTCTCTGATCATGCCCCAACCCCATGGGCAAAAGACCCCTCATCGTGTCTACCACAGGACCCTGAGCTTAACCTTTATAAAAACCAACACACTGTTTTCTAATTATTGCTTTCCTTTGTTCTGTTTACCAAGATTAGAGATTACGTCTTATTTGAATATATATCCCCAATATGTGGTTTAGTTCCCGGCATATAATAAGTGCTTAACAAATTTTAATGAATGAATGAATTCATAAAACACTTGCACACACAATTTCTCATCTGATTAGTATAATTATCCTGCTGAGCTGAAAGCATAGAAAATTTTATCAGCACCCCCTTTACAGTTGGGAGGGAATAAAATGACTTGTGGTGTGACTTATTAGTATAAAAGTTATACAGAAAATCAGTGGAAGAGGGAATGTTCCCATTTCTACACCTTGAAGCTGCCATTTTTCACTGATAAATGATGATGAGTGATAAAAATAAAGCCTAGGTCACCTATGGACTCTAAATGAGAAGCCAGAGACCTGGACATTATCAGTTTTGTGGCTTTGAGCAAATTGCTTAGGCTGTGTACTCTGACATTACCAATCTAAAAAATGCTAAGTACTTAAATATGAAAGTGTGCTACAAAATGAAAACATTAAATAAACTAATATTTTTATCGTTTATAATACATAAAGAATTATATGGCCAAAAATGACCATATATTTATTCATTCAGGGGGTCTATTTATTTTTACCAATTTTTATTGGATTATAGTTGATTTGTAATGTCGTGTTAGTTTTACATGTACAGCAAAGTGAATCAGTTATACATATATATTGTTGTTCAATTGTCCAGTCATGTCCAACTCCTTGCGACCCCATGAACTGCAGCAGGCCAAGCCTCTCTGTCGCTCACCATCTCCCTAAGTTTGTCTAAGTTCATGTCCATTGCATTGGCTATGCCATCCAACCTTATCATTCTCTGACACCCTCTTCTCTTTCTGCCCTCAATCTTTTCCCAGCATCAGGGACTTTTCCAGTGAGTCATCTGTTCACATCAGATGATAAAAACATCGGAGCTTCAATTTCAGCATCAGTTTTTCCAGTGAGTATTCAGGATTGATTCCCCTTAAGATTGATTGGTTTGGTCTCCTTGCTACCCAAAGGACTCTCAGGAATCTTCATACGTATATACATTACATATGAATACATATAGAATGTATTCCCATTTAGGTCATTATAGAGCATTGAGTAGAGTTCCCTCTGTGATACAGTAGCTCTGTATGGGTGTGTGCTAAGTCGCTTCAGTTGTGTCCAACTCTGTGCTACCCTATGAACTGTAGCCTCCCAGGCATCTCTGTCCATGGGATTCTCCAGGCAAGAATGCTGGAGTGGGTTGCTATGCCCTTCTCCAGGAGATCGTCCCAACCTAGGGACGGAACCCGTGTCCCACATCTCCTGCATTGACAGGCAGATTCTTTTCCACTAGCGCAGCCTGGGAAGCTCTGTACTGGTTATCTATTTTACCTGTGTGTATATGTCAATCCCAGTCTTCCAATTTATCCCTCATCCCAATTACACTTTTCATAACTCTAAGAATTTTCTACATCTGTGACTCTGTTTTGTAAATAGGTTCATTTGCACTGTTTTCTAGATTCCACATGTAGTCAGTATCATATGATACTCGTCTTTCTGTGTCTGACTTCACTCACTATGACAGTCTCTAGGTTCATCCAGGTTGCTGCAGGTGGCCTTATTTCCTTCTTTTTATCTGCTCTGCTTAGTCGTTCGGTCATGTCCAGCTGTTTGTGACCCCATGGACTGTAGCCTGCCAGATTCCTCTGTCTATGGGATCCTCTAGGCAAGAATATTGGAGTGGGTTGCCATGCCCTCCTCCAGGGGATCTTCCCAACCCAGGGATCGAATCCAGGTCTCCTGCATTACAGGCAGATTCTTTATCATCTAAGCCCCCAGGAAACCTGCATCTTTTTATGGCTGAGCACTATTCCATTATATATATGAATTGCATCATCTTAAAAAGAAAACAAAAACTTTTGTTTGTTTGTTTTGTGTTAGGGTATAGCCGACTAACAACGCTGTGACAGTTTCAGGTGAACAGTGAAAGAACTCAGCCATACATGTAAATAGAGCTTCAATGAATGCTGGGGTGTATTTATCCTGTTGAATTAAGGTTTTCTCTGTATATATACCCAGGAGTGGGATTGTCGAATCATATGGTATCTCTCGTTTTAGTTTTGTTTAAGAAACCTCGTACTGTTCTCCATAATGGCTATACCAATTTACATCCTACAAAAGTGTAGGAGGGTTCCCTTTTCAGCAGGGAGTCTAACTAGAGACTATCTGATCTCACTGTCTTTACTCCTAACACCTACTCCCTTGCACTTCATCTCCATGCTATAGTCAAATGAGCTTTCTAAAGGGGGAAGCTGTTGTTTCCTAGCTTAAAAACTTCAAGGCACTCAGAGCATCTTAGGAGAAGGCAGTGGCACCCCACTCCAGTACTCCTGCCTGGCAAATCCCATGGACGGAGGAGCCTGGTGGCTGCAGTCCATGGGGTCGCTAAGAGTTGGACACAACTGAGCAACTTCACTTTCACTTTTCACTTTCATGTCTTGGAGAAGGAAATGGCAACCCACTCCAGCATTCTTGCCTGGAGAATCCCAGGCACGCGGGAGCCTGGTGGGCTGCCGTCTCTGAGGTCGTCTGCACAGAGTCAGACACGACTGAAGGGACTGAGCAGCAGCAGCAGCAGCAGAGCACCTTAACCATTTGCTTTGCAACATGATCCTTTATGTTGAAACCCCTGATCACTAACTCAGCTTCATCAAGATGCAGTCTCCCATACCTGCTGGACATTCTTATCTCGTGGGTCTCCTCTCTGCACGCACATGTGTTCTCAGCCATGTCCAACTCTTTTCAGCCCTGTGGACTGTAGCCTACCAAAGTCCTCTGTCTATGGAATTGTCCAGGCAAGACTACTGGAGGGGGTTGCCATTTCCTACCCCGGGGGATCTTCCTGACCCAGAGACTGAACCCACATCTCCTGAGTATCTTGCATTGACAGGTGGATTCTTTTACCACTGAGTCACCTAAGAAGCCCCCAAAATGACAAGTCATGAAGGTTGTGAATACCGTGAAAGTACTAGCTGCTCAGTCATGTCTGACTCTTTGCACCTCCATGATCTGTCCATGGAATTCTCCAGGCAGGAGTACTGGAGTGGGTTGCCACTCCACTCTCCAGGGGGATCTTCCCAACCCAGGAACTGAACCCATGTTTTCTGCATTGTAGGCAGATTCTTATCTGTCTGCTCTAACAGCTCTTCTGAACTTCTTTAAAAATATATATATTCCTCAAAAGTGGATAAGGGATGATACATAGATAGATGCTGTATGTGTGTGTGTATATAAATATATACATATATAAATGTATATACATGCACATATGTACTATGTGAGCAAATTAATGTGGAGGCTTTCTGCAAAATAAAAAGACCTACATCACAAGATACTATGATAGGAATTTAAAACAGTGCCCAAAGTGGCTAGTTACTTTCTCATTTAGGGAGGATTTATTGAAGTCCATATCTATGTAATTATATCTGTAACTACCCCTTACTTGAGAAAGTCTTCCAGTTTCCTCAAGTACTTTAAAACTGTCGTAGGCTTCCTGAGGACCTTAGAAACATATCTCTCCATATAGCTTATGTTTTTCCTATGTCTCTGTCCACCATAAACTGTAGATTCTGTGAGGCCAGAAACCCCATTTACTTTATTCATCACTGTGTCCTCAGGATTTAGTAGAGTTACTATCATATAGTAAATGCTCAACAAATGTGTTGGATGAACAAATGATAGAGAGACATATGAATGCAACATGATAGACTTGGCTTAAATGAAAGCAATAGAGAATTGAAATACACTGTAAAAAATGCTGTGAAAAGCTATCTAGAGATTTGTCTTTTAAGCATCCTCTTTCTTTTACTTCCTTTAGAGAATCATCTCATCCCAAAGCTTTCACTTTTGGCACCATTGGTTCAGGCAGGCTGACCCTGAAGTCTTATCCTCATGATGTGCATGTGGTCAAAACAAGGATGTTTAATGTCCGGATCTGAAGGGATCAGCCCTGGGATTTCTTTGGAGTACTTTGGCCACCTCATGCCACCTCATGCGAAGAGTTGACTCATTGGAAAAGACTCTGATGCTGGGAGGGATTAGGAGCAGGAGGAGAAGGGGACGACAGAGGATGAGATGGCTGGATGGCATCACTGACTCGTTGGACGTGAGTGTGGGTGAACTCCAGGAGTTGGTGATGTACAGGGAGGCCTGGCGTGCTGCGATTCATGGGGTCGCAAAGAGTCGGACACGACTGAGCGACTGAACTGAACTGAATAGGAATGTGATCTCCTCTTCCCTCTACTGTTTGTTGCTACAATATAAGTCTAGATCTTCAGGGACCCCTCTTTGGACCTATGGGCAGAGCCCACTTAAGAGTGACATCATTTTCTGTAAGAGAAGATCTGAGCTAGCAAAAGGGAAACCCAATTTCAAAGGCATTTTGGGAACATATCTATCAAGCCATGCCTGACTTTAGTGAGTCTTTTGAAACTGTTTGTAATGAATAGTCCATTTGAACTTAAAGTTTAGCTTACGGTAGTATGAATTCAGTTTCTGTAAGCTGCAGTAGAAAATACTGGAACTCCTGTGCACAGGCAAGTAGAAGAGGAGGAGGCTTTGAATAAGACAGCATGGAGAAGGTTGTACTGGAAGCCAAATCCAAACTAGTGCTGTTAATAACTGCAGAAAACCAACTTGAACTTGGTTCAAATTGCATTTTTAGGCACCCATGTTCTTGATAGAGGACAATGAATCATACTGAAATGTACAGACTTATCATCTAGAACCAAAACTTGGCCAAGACCCATATATGTCCTTAACCCACAGTCTCCCTTGCCTCATCCCCAGTAATCTGGATTATACAGGGAAGCCTAACTTCCAAAGTTGTGCACCTACCAAAATAGTGGAAAAAGCACTCGATCTTGAACCCACTTTAATTGCATTAGATAAAAATAGTTTTAAAATACCATGAGACTAACCCTCAATTTCTTTCAGTTTACAGGTTTTCCTCTTTCCTATCTGTAAAAATTGAATAGCAATTCATGTCAAGAGAATGGGATGACATATAATGAATGCCCAGTATAGTGCCTGGCACATAGCAATCAGGTTTCATTTAGTTAGCCAAAATGTTCTCCTGAGAGGATCCTGGACCATGAATTCTGGTGGGAAAAGATATTACATCACTTCTCTAATTTAAGTGTAAAGTTTAACACAATTTGGACACTCCATAAATGTCAGTGCTGGGGAAAAAAAGTTCTCAAGAAAACAGCATAAGCTCACTGGACCGACCTCATCACCCAGTTTTCTTTCTGTCCACTGCAGCCATGCACAGATCTATGTTCTTTACCCCATGGAAATATCTCATCTCCAGATCCGATAGATAACATTTTATCTCTTACCTCACTTAACCTCTCTGCAGCAGTTACCTTCTATGTGCCATTTGGGCCATGTTTCCTTTCTTGAAAGTATCTGCTCTGAATTTTAAGAACCCCTTTTCATTTTCTTCTCCTTAGTGAACACTTGTCTCTGCTGTGTTGCGTAGTCTTTATTTACCCAATTATTAAAGGTTGGTGTTTACTACAGATGACAAATATAGCAGACTAGAAAATACTAATTAAAAAAATTAAAAGTAAGGACTTTTTAATAATAAAAAAAATAGTGGGAGTTTAGGTGACTGCCAGGGTCCGATAGATGAAAATGGAGAGTTAGTGATTGACGTGTATAAAACTTCAGTTTTGGAAATAATATTTTGGAGATGGATAGTGGTGATGGTCACAGAACACCACGACATACTTAATGCCACAGAGTGATATGCTTAAAAATGGTGAATATGGTAAATGCTGTGTTATGTATATCTTATTACAGTAAAAAATGTTTGTGTTGATCCAAATTCTGTCCTTGCCTCCTTTGTTTTTATCAATATTTTATTTTGGAGAAGACTCTTGAGAGTCCCTGGGCTTGCAAGGAGATCAAACCAGTCAGTCCCAAAGGAAATCAACCTTGAATATTCATCGGAAGGACTGATGCTGAAGCTCCAATAATTTGGCCACCTGATGTGAAGAGCTGACTGTTTGGAAAAGATCCTGATGCTGGGAAAGATTGAGGCAGGAGAAGATGGGGTGAAGAGATGGGGTCCATCTCTTTCTTAGTAAAGCAATTGAAACAAGTAAGATTTTAAAAGGCAATGTTGCACTTTCTTTTTGTCTTGGATGCCTTGCGTCGTGCCTGAGAAGTCATAGATGTTCAATAAATGTGTTCATTTTCACTCAGTGTTTTACCGTACATGTCTCTTAACTTTCAGTATCTTCTATTTCAGTTCTCTTACCACTTCCACTAAAATGAGACAGCCAAACTGAACACCGTATTTCACTGCATCCTTGCTTAAAGAATTTAAGGATCAGCATCACTTACACTGTAATCCACAGTTTCCCAGCATGTTACTGAATGCGCTTCACGGTCTGTTGTCTTCCTATATGCTCAACATCAAACTCTTCGGGGTTCCCTGCTGGTTCTGGGCCGCTTCCCTCGAAGGCCTCTACACTTTCATTCTTCTGGGATCTTCTTCTCAAAGTGATCTTCATCACCAGGTCAGGTCGTCTGTGCTCTGGGAACACCTCCTTACTTGACCACTGAGCCATACGCTCCTCTGATTCAGTTTATAACTTTCCCTTCAGGATTTCCTCCATGTCTTCTGCACACTCTGTATTAGCGCCTGTTGCTTTCACTTACAGATGCTGTACTCCCCAGAAGAGATAGTACTTTATTTATTGCTTTTTATTATTTTTTTTACTTTAATTGGAGGCGAATTACTTTACGATATTGTGGTGGGTTTTGCCATGCATTCACATGAATCAGCCATGGGTGTACATGTGTTCCCCATCCTGATCCTCCCTCCCACCTCCCTCCCCATCCCATCTCTCAGGGTCATACCAGTGCACCAGCCCCGAGCACCCTGTCTCATGCATCGAACCTGGATTGGCAGTCTGTTTCACATATGATAATATATATATTTCAATCCTATCCTCTCAAACCATCCCACCCTCGCCTTCTCCCACAGAGTCCCACAGTCTGTTTTTCACACCTGTGTCTCTTTTGCTGTCTCGCATATAGGGTCATTGTTACCATCTTTCTAAATTCCATATATATGCATTAATATACTGTATTGGTGTTTTTCTTTCTGACTTACTTTGCTCTGTATAATAGGCTACAGTTTCATCCACCTTATTAGAACTGATTCAAATGCATTCTTTTTAATAGCTGAGTAATATTCCACTGTGTATATGTACCACAGCTTTCTTATCCATTCATCTACTAATGGATATCTAGGTTGCTTCCATGTCCTGGCTATTATAAACAGTGCTGCGATGAACATTGGGGTACACATGTCTCCCATTCTGGTTTCCAGTGTGTATGCCCAGCAGTGGGATTGCTGGGTCGTATGGCAGTTCTATTTCCAGTTTTTTAAGGAATCTCCACACTGTTCTCCATAGTAGCTGTTCTAGTTTGCATTCCCACCAACAGTGTAAGAGGGTTCCTTTTTCTCCACACCTTCTCCAGCATTTATTGTTTGTAGACTTTTTGATAGCAGCCATTCTGACTGGTGTAAGATGGTAGCTCACTGTGGTTTTGATTTGCATTTCTCTGATAATAAGTGATGTTGAGCATCTTTTCATGTGTTTGACCCTGAAGTCTAATCAATGATATAATAAATGACTAATTAATATAGTGTTTAATGAGTTAATTGAAAGGAGTTGTAACTCAAGATAACTTTCTAAAAGTCTGCAAAGAAATAGTCTCAGTTTTATGGATAGAAGTTAAATTCCAGTACTTCATGGGATGTAAATATGGCTATATTTATTAAACAGTATTTTTCACAAATTGATCTAGGACTAAAAGGAGATGGAAGAACATAGTTTTCAAACTGGTGAGAAACTCTTCCACGTCACATTTTATGTTACATTTTCTGTTCCCTTGAGGGCTGTGGGACTGGAAACCAGTTTGAGAATGTGTAAACACTCACGAGCCATCTTAGTTTTGTTTGGGGGCTTTGGGGATCAGAGAAAAGCAGAAGCAGAAAAAAAAAGATCCCATCTTAAATTTGGTTGCACAAGGTTATAAACATGTGCTGAACATAACTAGTAGGGGCTTTGAACGCCAGACCAAGGAAATTGGTAGACATTAAAAATTCTCCAAACTAATTTTTTAGTGATACTTGCTGCTGATCTTATACATATTTCTTTGTCTCTGCTTACAGGTTCTATTAACGCTCACAAATTTTAATGGACCAGGCACTTAAGAATCCAGTGAAAATTTGGTTTTCATTATATACCTCAGATAATAAATCAGCTCCTATTGATTTGAAACATGACTGAGGTCCTCTAAAAAGACTTAAATTTCTTTTCTAGGTTTTTAGATTGGACCAATTTCACTCAATTTTGAATTTCATTACAAACTGCCTTCTGCATTCAATGGAAAGCCAATTTCCCTCACAAACCCACCAAAAGCATCTCTCCAAATTGCAGTTGAACTTTTCTTAATGGGATGTCAGCAGTCTCCATGATAAATATTGATCTTGTATTCAGTCATTCTAAAACAAAACATTTCCCATTTCCATGTGTTTCACCCCATGGAGGCAAATCCTCCAAAGAAGAGGCTAGTGTTTAACTCTCATCAAATAACTAGTACTACAGATTTCTACTGAGTTGAGAGGATCTGAATTGGTATTCAAATGCCTTCTCTCCCAATCAACTGTTAGAACTTGAAGTTTAATAGTCAAAGGCTTATCGAAAATTTGTGGTGTCAGCAAGAAAATTACAAGCACGCTCACATATAATATACACCTGGGGAAGGGATTTCTTCTCATTAATAGAAAAGTGATCTTTTTGCCTAAGGCTACAGATGTAAATACGTAATGGATATACACATTTTAAACAGTAAAAATAATGCAAAGCATCAATTTTCTTTTGAACACATGAAAGAAGTCATTCTGTCTCTTGCGAGTCTTTCTAAATTCATTTATCAATTCAAGACATATTAATCCCCCCCCAAAAAAAAATCAGTTTTATCCTGTTACATCTGAGCTTCTCAAATTTAAGTGTTTCTCCAAGGTTTAAATATCCGAAGTCTAAGGACCTAAATCTTTTGCATCCTGGTTCTAGCTTATTATTGCTGACTCATTCTCCTCAATTCTTCCAAGAATGAAGTCTTATCTTAAATAACTTGGCCCAATAAAGATAGAGAATTTTCTAGCTCTTCCCTGCCTGTATCTCAAGGTTACCGAATTCTCTCAAGTTATCTCATAATTGATAAATTTCATTTCACAAAGCCTTACACAAGGATTAGGGAGTAGGTTTATCTGGAAGGTACCCCTGAATACTGTTGTGAGAGAGTGGGGAGACTGACAAGGAGAGAAGGTATATTATGGAGCAGCTTTTTATGGTAAACTATGGAAGCTCTTGGGGAATATTGAAGCTGCCAAAATGAACTTCAATATTACCTTTCTGAAGGCTGGAAGGAGAGGTGTTTGATTCTTAACTTTCATTTCCCAGTAGTGGGAAATTCACTTAGAGACATTTATTCACCCTCCTTTCTATGCTGTGCCAGGGACATGAGCTAAGTAGCCTTCTGTAGCTTCGGAGAAATCATTGCAGTAGAAACCAGAGTCTCAGTAGGTGCACTGGGGATGAGATGCTGTCAGAGTACGTAGAACTGTCCACTAGAATGTCACTATAGTCAGAGGTAGGCTGAGGGATATAATACGGAACAAAAGCAGCGTTGGACCATCTTCCACTGCCATTTGAGAGTAAATCCCAGAGGAACTCGCATTTGTTTTTCCCTTGTTCCTGACTTCAGATGGACTCCCTGGCTTGTATAGTTTCTCAGCAGTTCGTGAGTTCTATTAATGGCCTCATGAATGGCTTCTCAGAAGATAATAGAGCCTCAGGACCTCCAGGAACTATGTGGTTTGATGGTTAGCAGTGGGGCTTCCCAGGTGGCTCGGTGGTGAAGAATACACCTGCCAATTCAGGAGACATGGGTTCCGTCCCTGGGTTGGAAGATCCCCTGGAGGAGGAAATTGCTACCTACTCTAGTATTCTTGCCTGGAAAATTTCATAGGCAGAGGAGCCTGCTGGGCTATAGCCAGCGGGTTTCAAAGAGTCAGACATGACTGAGCACACACACTATGGTGACAGTCCTTCTTCCAGTGGACTAAGGGTACAAATGTTACATCTCTCCCTAAGAACTGACCTTCAACCAAATACTCTGCTCAGTTCAGTTCAGTTCAGCCGCTCAGTCATGTCCAACTTTTTGCGACCCTATGAACCACAGCAGGCCAGGCCTCCCTGTCCATCATCAACTCCCAGAGTCTACCCAAACTCATGTACATTGAGTTGGTGATGCCATCCAACCATCTCATCCTTTATCATCCGCTTCTCCTCCTACCCTCAGTCTTTCCCAGAATCGGGGTCTTTTCAAATGAGTCATCTCTTCCCATCAGGTGGCCAAAGTACTGGAGTTTCAGCTTCAATATCAGTCCTTCTAATGAACCTCCAGGCCTGATCTCCTTTAGGATGGGCTGGTTGGATCTCCTTGCAGTCCAAGGGACTCTCAAGAGTCTTCTCCAACACCACAGTGCAAAAGCATCAATTCTTTGATGTTCAGCTTTCTTTATAGTCCAACTCTCACATCCATAGATGACTACTGGAAAAACCATAGCCTTGACTAGATGGACCTTTGTTGACAAAGTAATGTCTCTGAGTTTTAATATGCTGTCTAGGTCATAACTTTCCTTCCAAAGAGTAAGCGTCTTTTAATTTCATGGCTTCAATCACCATCTGCAGTGATTTTGGAGCCCAGAAAAATAAAGTCTGACACTGTTTCCACTGTTTCCCCATCCATCTGCCATGAAGTGGTCAGTGACCACGAAAGAGCCCTTCGACTTTCACAAATGCCCTTCTTTCTACATGGTTCACCTTGCTATGTCCCCTTTATAATCGTAATTACCATCCCCAATTAAACATGCATTTTGATTTTCAGAAAACAGCTTTGTGCTTCAAAGTTCCACTTGATGCTGCATTATCTATGAAATGTTCTATGATTTCTCCAATACAAAGTGATCCCTCTTCTCTATTAATTCCTATGACAATAACAGAAAGGATAATTATTTCCCTATGAGAGGAAATATCAACAGATATACCCTGTGCTTTCATATCAAAGCAATGGAGAATTTACCTTTCTCTCAAGCATTCCAGAGATTCTGGGACAGAATGACTCACATTTTCTCCAGGTATCCCTATTTAGCAGTTTCTGCTTCTTCTGAATTCATTAAATTTGAGGGTCATCATGTAGATGGTATCTGTATTCAAGTTCATGTCAAAACAAACCTGATATGTAGCTCTCTTCTTTTGAGGCCAGTAACAAAAATAACAATAACACACTTACCCATCTAT
>SJYF01000267.1:4874944-4889124 GCA_006410515.1 Procapra przewalskii | reverse complement strand
ATATTCTTAGTTTTGAGTAATTTTTTAAAAAATAATTTTCACCTCTTTGTTGAAGTTTTCACTGCATTCATCTAATCTTTAAGTTCTGTGAGCAACTTTATGAGTATTGCTTTGAACTCTTTATCTGGCAAATTGCTTACCTCCACTTTGCATAGTTCTTTTTCTGAAGTTTCGATTTATTCTTTCACTTGGGAGTTACACCTTTGTCTCCTCATTCTGCCTAACTCTCTTTGTTTGTTTCAATGTGTTGGCATCTCAGCTGTGCTTCACAGACGAGGAAGAGTGGCCTTATGGGGAATTCCGGCCTCTTGTGAGGTCCAGTGGCACAATCCCTCCTGGTCACTAGCGCCAGGTGTTCCAGGGATGCCCCTTCTGTGGGCTGCGTGTGCCCTCCTGTTGTGACTGGGCAATAATTGTAGGCATACAGGTGGGCTGGGTAGGCCCTGGCCCAGCTAGCTGTATGGCTAAATCATGACCACGACAGACACAGTGGTGGGTAAGGAAAGTTCCCACCCTATAAAGCCTGGCTGCAACTGCTAGGTGAAGACTATCTTTTCTTGTTTTTAATGGCACTTTCCAGAAATATCATCTTCAGGGAAAATTCGACCAGATCCCTGCCATACCCTCAAATTAGTCAATGGATCTCAATCTTGTATGACCCAGGAACTCTTCTTGCTGCTGACTCTGCCTTGGAACTTAGAGAGGATGTGTTCGTGTATGAACCCTCAGAGTCTCAGTTTCCCACAGCCCTCTGGCACCACCACAAATACGTCTTACTGGTTTCCAAAGTCTGACGTTATTGGGCTCTTCCCGGTGAAGGTCCCTGAACTGGGTGACCTGATGTGGGGCTGGGATCCCTCATTTCTCTGAAGAGATCACTACAGATTTACTATTCCCCTAGTTTTCTGGAATGCCATACCAGGTGTAGGTTCTAAATAGATTGCCTCTCTGCTCCTCCTACCCATGTCCAGGTGGGATTTTCTAAATACCCTTAGTTTAAGATCTGCTAGACTCCAGGCAGTTCTCCAAGATAGTTGTTCTTGATGTAGTTACANNNNTGTGCCCCCAGAGAAGGCAGGGCTTCTCTGATAGCTCCATGGGTAAAGAATCTGCCTGCAGTGCAGGAGACACCAGTTTGATTCCTGGGTCGGAAAGAGTCCCATAAGAAGGGATAAGCTACCCACGCCAGTATTCTTGGACTTCCTTTGTGGTTCAGCTGGTAAAGAATCTGCCTGCAATGAGGGAAACCTGTGTTTGATCCCTGGGTCGGGAAGATCCCCTGGAGGAAGGAAAGGCTGCCCGCTCCAGTATTCCGGCCTGGAGAAGCCCATGGGGTCGCAAAGAGTCGGGCACGTCTGAGCCACTTCCTCTCACTCACAGAGAAGGCGAGTTCAGGCTCTGCCTACTCTGTCGTCGTGATCTGGACACAGAAGCCCTGGGATTCTGCTTTCCGAGAAGTTTGACTAACACTAGGTGGTCAAACTCATGGAAGGGAAAGAAAAGGTGGAATCTAAAAAAAACCTGAAAAAAGAATCTGATGTGGCCAAAACCATTCCAGAAGTTTAATAAACAGTATGGTAAAAAAAACTTTTACTTTATTTGAACCTAATTTGATATCCAAGATATTTAATAGCATGGTCAGGTACAAATACATAAAAATAGGAAGTTCTTTGTGGAAAGGATCCATAAGTTCAGGAGGTAGTGATAATGTGGTGTATAAGTGATAAGGATATGAGGGCAGGATGAGAAGGGGTGACAGAAAATGAGATGCTTGGATGGCATCACCAACTCAACGGACAAGAGACTGAGCAAACTCCAGGAGACAGTGAAGGACAGGGAAGCCTGGCATGCTGCAGTTCATGGGGTTGCAAAGAGTTGGACATGACATAGCAACTAAACAATAACAACAATAGTAATAAGGAGTTTCTCAGAGGTCAGACTGTTTTAAACTAAATGTCTATTTAGGCATGAAAACAGTAGCATTGCCAGAAAGGAAATTGGATGGTGTTAGAAGTTGTGTGTAACCCCATGCCCTTCCATGCAGGCAAAGCTGTTATGATAAGAATCTGGACTGTCAAATCCATGCTTGAGTTCACTTAAATAAATGAAGAAACATATAAGTCATAAAAATCATAAAATGGCAGACAGATAAACAAGATAAAAAATAAAAGTAAAAGACAAGTACAAACAGCATGGCTTAGCTCAAATCTTGATGCAATTTTATTGTCATTATTTCATAGAGATGTTTTTGCAGTTACATTTGAGCGGTATGATCCTTCTGTCACATATATATATATATATAGGGGTTCCCTGATGGCTCAGTGGTAAAAAAAAAAAACAACCCACCTGCCATATGGGTTCTATCCCTGGGTCGGGAAATTACCCTGGAAAAGGAAATGGCAACTCCCTCTAGTCTTCTTGCCTGGGAAATCCTATGGACAGAGCTGCCTAATGGGTTACAATCCCTAGGGTCACAGAAGAATCATATATGACTCAAAATTAAAAACCAATGGCAGTGCTGGTGGTTCAGCTGCTAGGTTGTGTTCAACTGAGATATCAGTTCAGTTCAGTTGCTCAATCACGTCTGATTCTTTGTGACCCCATGGACGCCAACATGCCAGGCTTCCCTGTCCATCACCAACTGAGACTATAGAGATTTATTTTCTTGGAAGGTTAAGATAATTCCATACTCTGGAAGATGCTAGGGTCTCAGTCACATGTCCAGTGGTTTAAGACAATCCCATCGGGAAACCAAACAACTAAGCCCGACCCACGGCAGAAGCCCATTCATATAGGCTGGGTGTGCAGTTGGAGAGACAATAATTCAAGGAGTGAAGCGTTTATATGAGACACATCAGATAACTTACGGCAACACAGAGCGTTAGAGACCTTATGAGCTAACCGGGAATAACTGAGATATAGACTGTTGTGTCCAAAACTTCTCATGAAGTAAGCGATGCAGGGAAGGGCCATAAAGTCATAGTATCTGCTTAACAAAGCTGCCAAAATCAGGACTTGAGGACTCTCAACCAGGCTGAGTTGCAGCTGTACAGCCGATGATGTACAGCAAAAATTCAGTTCAGTTCAGTTCAGTCGCTTAGTCGTGTCCGACTCTTTGCAACCCCATGAATCGCAGCACACCAGGCCTCCCTGCCCATCATCAACTCCTGGAGTTCACCCAGACTCACGTCCATTGAGTTGGTGATGCCATCCAGGCATCTCATTCTCTGTCGTCCCCTTTTCCTCCTGCTCCCAATCCCTCCCAGCATCAGAGTCTTTTCCAATGAGTCAACTCTTCGCATGAGGTGGCCAAAATACTGGAGTTTCAGCTTTAGCATCATTCCTTCCAAATGAAATGTATCTGGCCTCCATGTGAATATCACTGAGACTGAGAAATCCTGCACTAAGGGCAATCTTCACAAGTTTCTTAGAAACTCTCAGTGAACAAGAAAAAAGGGACTTACTCAACATCAGGTGGGGGTTGGGGGTTACACGTCTTGAGGACCTGCTGTGTGTCAGGCCCAGCACACAACCTCTCTTCAACCTCACGTGGAACTCCGCTCAATGTTATGGGGCAGCCGGGATGGATGACAGGGGAGTTTGTGGGGCAATAGATACATGTATATGTACGGCTGAGTCCCTTTGCTATTCACCTGTAACTGCCACAACACTGCTAATTGGCTACACTCTGATACAAAATAAAATGTTAAAACAAAGGAAGTAGATATTATGACATCACTTTATAGAAAGGAAATAGAGTTTCAGAAAGAAGAATAACTCCTCCATAAATAACTCATTTTAGCTAGAACTTCAATCCAAATCTTTTACTTACAAACCACAAAGCTGAGATGTTACTGGGGAAAACTGTGCAAGTTATGTTTTTTCTAATTTAAAAATGGAAATCATTTTTAACGATCACTTATAATTTTTAACAAAGCAGGAAAATGTCATTGTGTTCATGTCTGGATCATATGTCAATAATTTTAGTCTGACTTTACTAACTTTTAATAAATGTAGATATTGTACTATTAGAATACTTATTTAAACATTAAAATTCATTTTAATAGCTTTATTAGGGAGATAAAATTGAAGGTTACTTTTATAACTATATAACATTTTTTTGGTCTAGAATCAATGTAGATGGTGATTGCAACATGAACTTAAAAGCCACTTACTCCTTGGAAGGAAAGTTATGACCCACCTAGACAGCATATTAAAAAGCAGAGACATTACTTTGTCAACAAAGGTCCATCTAATCAAGGCTATGGTTTTTCCAGTAGTCATGTATGGATGTGAGAGTTGGACTATAAAGAAAGCTGAGTGCAGAAGAATTGATGCTTTTGAACTGTGGTGTTGGAGAAGACTCTCGAGAGTCCCTTGGACTGCAAGGAGATCCAACCAGTCCATCCTAAAGGAGATCAGTCCTGAATTTTCATTGGAAGGACTGATGTTGAAGCTGAAACTCCAATATTTTGGCCACCTAATGGGAAGGGCTGACTTATTTGAAAAGACCCTGATGTTGGGAAAGATTGATGGCAGGCGAGAAGGAGACAACAGAAGATGAGATGGTTGGATGGTATCACTGACTCGATGGACATGGGTTTAGGTGAACTCCGGGAGTTGGTGATGGACAGGGAGGCCTGGCATGCTGCAGTCCATGGGGATGCAAAGAGTCAGACACGGCTGAGTGACTGAACCGAATTGAATATTTTTTAACTGAATTTTGAAACTTTTACAATAAGCTTATATTAAAAACTATAAATTAGAAACCAGATTTTGTTTGCTGTTGTTCAGTCATTAAGTTGTGTCTGACTCTTTGTGACCCTGTGAACTGCATGCCAGGCTTCCCTGTCCTTCACTATCTCCCAGAGTTTGCTCAGACTCACGTATATTGAGTCAGTAATGCCATCCATCCATCTCGTCCTCTGTCACCCCCATCTCCTCTTGTCCTCCATCTTTCCCAGCATCAGGGTCTTTTCCAATGAGTCAGCTCTTCGCATCAGGTGGTGAAAGTATTGGGACTTCAGCCTCAGCACCAGTCCTTCCAAAGAATAAATTTTAATGTGGCATATATGATTATTTAAAAAATAGAGAAAATTGCATAGAGGACAGAGACTCGTTTATTTTGGAATTATATGGATTTGTTAACAATGAAATCTAAAATTCCATTTAATGAATATTTCTTTTGCATTATAGGAAATAGGGGAAAAAGAAAGAAGGACACAAGGTTTTTACTTCTAAGGAGCTTGCAAAATATGTTTTGTCCAAATAATGCAAGTGTTTGGAATGCTTTCTCCTCTCAGTTTTCCCACAAATATCCCAGCCACCGTTAATGGGTGCAATATTCTCTAGCCTTCCACTCATAGTACCTTGCTGGAATTTCTGATTCTAACTGCATTATTATTAGTTTCCTCCCCAAAATTATAAGCCTCAATGGCCACGTTTTTATGCTTATTCAACTATATATTCCGTTATCTCCTAATGCAGTGTCTTGCACACACTATAAAGTCAATAAATGCTTGCTAAATTGAAATAATTCCAGCCCCGGGGCCAAATGCTCACAGATTTCCATAATCTCAGAGAAGGCGCAAGGGTGGAGGTGTTGCGAAAGAGTGCCTGTGCTTAGCAAGCATGTTTATATCCGGGGTTAGTGGCCTCTATTTTTAATTTACCTGATTTTTCTACAGTATCGACTTTTTTCTTAAATAATTCCTTATTTACATCCGAAGATCAAAAGTCTTTCAAGCTGAATCCTTGCCTACACACATATTTATGAGCTGTGCTCACAAAATGCTCAGGAACATTAAAAATTCCTGACATGAAAAATGTATTGTACCACAAAGTTTTTTTAGATGGACCAAGTAAATAAATATGTAGCTCATTTGTGGAGCAGTCCTAGACGCGAGGTTAGACTGCTGTGGCCCAAGGTTTATAAAAACACAACAGGTGTTTTTAGAAAATTGAATGGAACGGCGAGTGAAGCCTGCCATCTACAGGCCAAAGTGTGTATCGCTATGTGGGCGCTTGTAGATTTGAGTCCAAGAACCTGTAACAAGTCTTAGGGAACGCTCATCGATCCCATCTCAAAGAGACAACTCTGTGTCGAATTGTTTGGAGCCAATGCTGTGTTCCTGTCTTTCAATGTCAGTGTGTAAGCCAACAATGTAAAACTGTCTAAAAGGCAATGCTCCTTTCCACCTGGTTTCCTACAAAATCATTACCTTACAAAACTGAAGATAAACTTTGTGTCTCCCACTTTTATCATCACGCTCTGCACTTTTTGAATTGTTATTACCTTTGTATTTTTCTGTTTTCCCAGGAGTTGGTTAATTCCTACAGTACAGGGGACCCATAAAATTCATCTCTGTGTGATCTCTTGCCTAGCCCAATATCTGACATGTGGCAGATACTCTAGGAAGATGCAATGCCATATAACATAGAGATGAAAGGCTGTAAAAATTAAGGGAACAAATTAATAAATGAATGAGAAGATGACTCAACAAAGTAATGATTTCTTCCTTCTCTTTTTTCAAATCATATAGAAATTTATGAATAAAATTTGTACTAGAGATATGTGTATTAACCCATACAGATTTATGCATAGATAAGAATATATGTAGGACTTCCCTGGTAGCTTGGACAGTAAAGAATCTGCCTGTAAATGCAGGAGAACTGGGTTCAATTCCCCAGTCAGGAAGATCCCCTGGAGAAATGACAACCCACTCCAGTCTTCTTTCCTGGAGAATCCCATGGACAGAAGAGCCTGGTGGGCTGCAGTTCACCAGGTCACAAAGAGTTGGACACAACTGAAGTGACTTAGCATGCATGCACACCTGCGGGGGGCAGGGACAGGGGGTGAAGGTGAAAGTTACTCAATCAAGCAAAAATTCTGAGTTGAATTCTCCAGGCAAGAATACTGGAGTGGGGTGCTATTCCCTTCTCCAGAGGATCTTCCTGATCCGGGGATGGAGTCTCAGTCTTATGCACTGCAGGCAGATTCTCTACCATCTGAGCCACCAGAGAAGCTCATATACATGAACACATATTGTATATACACATACATACCTCCATATATATAGTCAGCTGATTTTCAACTTCTACAGTAACTCAAAGGTTTTAACACTTTTTATTAAAATCTTGAGACCCATATGTTAAGATCTTATTAAATTCAGATTTAGGGTCTTGGCTATATCATTTTAACAGATAGAGTATTCTGAAAGATTCATTTATTTATAAAACAAACATGGCACCCAGACCACAGTTATTGATTCTTATTACTTTTGTTCTTTCTGTGATTGACCAGATAGCTCTAGTCAGATGAAATGAGAGTCAAGGAAAAAAAAATGCTTAGATTGCTATGGAGGTAAAGTTAAAAAAAAAAAAAAGATGGAAAAGCAAAAATATTGAGAGAACCCAGTTCTCTTCTTACTTCCTTATCAATACAACCTTGAAGAAACTTTTTTGCACTTTTATCCTTCAGTTATCTTTAAAAAGAAGTGGCTACATGCATGGATCTAGAAATTTTCATACTGATTGAACTAAGTCAGTTGGAGAAGCACAGATATCATATGATATTGCTTACATGTGAGTTCTTACAAAATGGTACAAATGAACCAATTTACAAAACAGAAATAGAGTCCCAGATGTAGTAAAATATCTTATGGCTACTAGGGGGAAAGGGAAGAGGGAGACTGGAATTAACATAAACACGCTACTATATATAAAATAGATGGCTTTCCTAGTGGCTCAGATGGTAAGGACTCTGCCTGCAATGTGGGAGACCCAGGTTTGACCCATGAGTTGGGAAGATCCCCTGGAGGAGGAAATGGCACCCCACTCCAGTATTCCTGCCTGAATAATTCCACGGACAGAAGAGCCTGGTGGGCTACAGTCCATGGGGTCACAAAGAGTCAGACACAACTGAGCGGCTAACACTTTAATTCCCTATATATAAAATAGATAACTAATAAGGACTTACTGTATAACACACAGAACTCTACTCAGTGGTCTGTGGTGACCTATATAGGAAAATAATCTAAAAAGAGTGGTTATATGTATATGTATAACTAATTCACTTTGCTGTATACCTGAAACTAACACAACATTGTAAGTTAGCTATACTCCAATAAAAACTTTTTAAAACAAAATATTAAGAGTCCAATATTCATTGTTCACTGCTGTGATCAGGTGCTGCATTTGCTAATTCTATGAATTGTCTCATTTAATCTTCCCCATAGCCCCAAATCTAAGAGACATCTACTGATATAACCATTTTAGGAACCAGGAAACTAAATCTCAAGGAAACTATTTCTGCAGGGTTACATTGCAGGAAGAACACTGGACCCAACACAATGACTCTGTGTTCAGGGGTGCCACACTGGTAGCTGGAAGTCAGCTGTAATGGAGTTGTTTCAGTTCAGTTCCGTCCCTCAGTCGTGTCCAACTATTGGTGACCCCATGGACTACAGCACACCAGGCTTCCCTGCCCATCATCAGCTCCTGGAGCTTACTCAAACTCATGTCCATCAAGTCAGTGATGCCATCCAACCATCTCATCCTCTGTCGTCCCCTTCATCTCCCACCTTCAATCTTTCCCAGCATCAGGGTCCTTTCAAATGAGTCAGTTCTTCCCATCAGGTGGCCAAAATATTGGAGCTTCAGCTTCAGCATCAGTCCTTCCAATGAATATTGGAGACTGATCTCCTTTACAATGGACTGACTTGATCTCCTTTCAGTCCAAGGGATTCTCAAGAGTCTTCTCCAACACCACAGTTCAAAAACATCAATTCTTTGGCACTCAGTTTTCTTTATAGTCCATCTCTCACATCCATACATAACTACTGGAAAAACCATAGCTTTCACTAGATGGACCTTTGTTTATATCATGCAAATCAGCATTTCCTGTGAAGCAACTCTGAACCCTGTCCCCAGAGCCAGTTGTTAAATGTGTACCAGCATAGTAGTGTATGAAGAAATAAAATTGAAGAATACTCGACTCCAAAATGTATGTTCTTTCAAACACACCACCATATGCAAAAGGTAAGGAATTGTCTATTTAAGACTCATATAGAATGTTATACTCGATAAAAGAACATTTATACCAGCTGTCCCCTACCTCTGTGGTACCAGGGAGCAGTTTTGTGGAAGACAATTTTTCCACTGATGGAGTAGGGGGGATAGTTTCAGGATGATTCAAGGACATTACATTGACTGTGCACCTTGTTTCCATTATTATTTCATCAGCTCCCCTTCAGACCATCAGGCATTTGATTGTGGAAGTTAGGAACCCTGTTTTATACAATAAAATGAACCCAATTTCCATTTCACTTTTCTTCCTCCCTTTTTCCACCCCTTCTCCCTAGTCATCACTACCATACTCGAACTCCTGGTATATGCTAGGTACTGGACATCAACTGCAATATTTTTTAACACTGGGGAAAATAAGGTATGGATCAGTCCAAGGATTTAGGCAAAAATGTAAATTAACTAAGGATGGAGCCCTGACTCCAGATTAAATATTTCATACTTTCTATCTGCTATGAGAGTCTTATAGTCACTTTCAACACTTAGCTCAAGTTCCTTCTTCTGAAAGGTCCCGGAGGCCCACCATTCTCCTTTCATTCATCTCTTCAATGAATAGCTGAGCACAGAGTATATGCCCCATGATTCCAGGTGCTAAGATGCAACAGTGGAGTAGGAGGCAGTTTCTTTCTTGTGGGGAGAGCCGGGGTAAAAGCAACAGAGGGCAGAAATCACACGGTCCAGCAAGGAGTGGGCGTGAATTCTGTGTACTAAGACAAGCGACTTAATCTCCTTGTGGCTCAGTTTCCGATCATATGTTAAAAGAGAATAATAATATGATCTGTGCCTTAAGTTTTTGTGAGGATTGAATGTTATAATGTTGAGTCGGGTAAGTGCTCAATACATGTTAGCTGAGACTTTTAAAGTATCTAATTACAACTTGTAGTTTGAGCTCTGAAAGAAATACAATAGACTAGGATTGGGGTGAGGGTGGATTATTTTAGACAGTGTGATCAATAAAGTTCTCTCTGACGAATGGATAGGAGGATGAGAAGGTATCCATTTTGGCATTAGATGGAGAAAGAGCATTTCCAGCATATGGAACTGAACTGCTGATCTCTGAAGTGAGGAAGTATTTTGTGCTCAAGGAAATGCTAGAGCTTAGTATTTTGGGAGCACAGGGAGAATGGAAGGAGATGAATATTAAGTGACAGGTGGGGACCAAACTAGGCATGGCCCTTAGGGTCTCACAGACTTTGCATTTTATTCTAAGAGCAAAGGAAAATCTGAAGCTCTTCTTGTAGTTTTTCTGTCTTAGGTCTTACTTTCATGCAGAAATCACTCCTCTCGACATCCCCCCACTTCTTTGCAGCCCATGATTAAAGACATCAGGGCCTATCTAGTTTTAGAGTTTTTCCATTATTTCTTCTGTGAAAACTTCAAGAGATGATGAGCGGTCATTTGGAAAATGACAATATTTCCAAAGTTCTTTAAGTCTCAGATCTTTGTCATTAGTTTCTAAATCCCTCGGTTTAAATACAGCATTTGTATTTGAAAGTCCACTGATTATTCCTCCAAATATATACACAGGTGTACTTTTTGGAAAGAACAGTTTTCCATAGCTTTCATCAAAACTCAGCAGGGTTTTGATTCAAGAATGGTTAAGGACTGTTGGCTTAAATTGTCTAAACGCCTACACATTCTGTTTTTATGCCTTCTCATTTTCCAGAAGGCTCCCTTATGATTCAGAGGAAGACAATTAGGTGTCTTTCGACAACTAGTGAGAATCTTAATCTTAACTTGAGTTTTCCAGTCTTAACGAGGAATCTCTTTGGTGGCTCAGTGGGTAAATAATCTGCCTGCAGTGCTGGAGACCACCTGCAATGCAAGAGACTGCCTGTGATGCAGAAGACCTGGGTTCAATCCCTGAGCTGGGAGGATTCCTGGGAGAAGAAGGAAATGACAACCCACTCCAGTATTCATGCCTGGGAAATCCCAAAGACAGAGGAACCTACCAGGCTACAGTCCATGGGGTCACAGAGTCGGACACGATTTAGCAAGTAAACCACACAAACCTATTTTATAGTAACCTACTAGTTGTCTCTCTGGGAAAGTACTATTATTAAGATCAGCACCCTAGTGGCGAAACAGCCTTATATTTGGACTGACTGGGAAAGACCTTGTTTTCAATCCTATGTTCATTCTTTTAACCTGGATGTCCCAAGAATAGCTCAGTGCCACCGCAACTTGTATTCCAGACTGTCTCTCTTCTCTGTTCTAGTCTAACTAGTCATCAAGTCAAGAAATACCTGGAGTAACAGACAACTTTGACCTTGGAGTACAAAATGAGGCAGGGCAAAGGTCAAAAGTGTTTTGACAAGAGAACGCATTGGTCATAGCAAAAACTATCTTCCAACAAAACAAGAAAAGACTCTACACATGGACATCAGCAGATGGGCAACACAAAATCAGATTGATTACATTCTTTGCAGCCAAAGATGGAGAAGCTCTGTACAGTCAGCAAAAACAAAACTGGGAGCTGAGTGTGGCTCAGATCATGAACTCCTTATTGCTAAATTCAGACTTAAATTGAAGAAAGTGGGGAAAACCACTAGACCACTCATTTATGATCTGCATCAAATCCCTTACAATTATACAGTGGAAGTGAAAAATAGAGTCAAGGGATTAGATCTGATAGACAGAGTGCCTGAAGAACTATGGATGGAGGTTCCTGACATTGTACAGGAGACAGGGAGCAAGACCATCTCCAAGAAAAAGAAGTACAAAAAGGCAAAAATGGTTGTCTGTGGAGGCCTCACAAATAGCTGTGAATAGAAGAGAAGAGAAAGGCAAAAAAGGAAAGATAGACCCATTTGAATGCAGAGTTCCAAAGAATAGCAAGGAGAGATAAGAAAGCCTTGCTCAGTGATCAATGCAAAGAAACAGAGGAAAACAATAGAATGGAAAAAAATAGAGATGTCTTCAAGAAAATTAGAGATATGAAGGGAAGGTTTCATGTAAAGATGTACACCCATAAAGGACAGAAATGGTATGGACCTAACAGAAGCAGAAGATATTAAGAAGTTGAGGTGGCAAAAATACACAGAAGAACTATACAAAAAAGTTCTTCACGACCCAGATCAGCACAATGGTGTGAACACTCACCTAAAGCCAGACATCCTGGAATATGAAGTCAAGTGGGCCTTAGGAAGAATTGCTACAAACAAATCTAGTGGAGGTGATGGAATTCCAGTTGAGCTATTTAAAATCCTGAAAGATGATGCTGTGAAATTGCTGCAATCAATATGTCAGCAAATTTGGGAAACTCAGCAGTGGTCACAGGACTGGAAAAGGTCAGTTTTCATTCCAATCCCAAAGAAAGGCAATGCCAAGAAATGCTCAAACTACCACACAATTGCACTTATATCACATGCTAAAAAAGTAATGCTCAAAATTCTCCAAGCCAGGCTTCAACAGTGCATGAAGTATGAACTCCAGATGTACAAGTTAGATTTAGAAAAGGCAAAAGAACCAGAGATCAAATTACCAACATCCTCTGGATCATCAAAAAAGCAAGAAAATTCCAGAAAAACATCTACTTCTGCTTTATTGATTATGCCAAAGCCTTTGACTGCATGGACCACAAAAAACTGTGGAAAATTCTGAAAAAGATGGGAATACTAGACCACTTGACCTGCCTCTTGGGAAATCTGTATGCAAGCCAGGAAGCAACAGTTAGAACTGGACATGGAACAACAGACTAACCCCAAATAGGGAAAGGAGTGTGCCAAAGCTGTATATTGTCACCTTCCTCATTTAATTCATATGCAGAGTACATCATGATAAATGTTGGGTTGGAAGAAGCACAAGCTGGAATCAAGATTGCTAGGAGAAATATCAATAACCTCAGATAAGCAGGCAGAAAGTGAAGAAGAACTAAGGAGCCTCTTAATGAAAGTGAAAGAGGATAGTGAAGAAAGTTGGCTTAAAATTCAACATTCAGAAATCTAAGATCATGGCATCTGGTCCCATCACTTCATGGCAAATAGGTGGGGAAACAACGGAAACAGTGATAGGCTTTATTTTGGGGAGGGCTCCAAAATCATTGCAGATGGCGATTGCAGCCATGAAATTAAAAGACGCTTACTCCTTGGAAGAAAAGTTATGACCAACCTAGACAACATTAAAAAGCAGAGGCATTACTTTTCCAACAAAGGTCCACCTAGTCAAAGCTATGATTTTTTCCAGTAGTCATGTATGGATGTAAGAGTTGGACTATAAAGAAAGCTGAGCATGAAAGAATTGATGCTTTTGAACCGTGGTGTTGGAGAAGACTCTTGCAAGTCCCTTGAACTGCAAGTAGATCAAACCAGTCCATCCTAAAGGAAATCAAGCCTGAATATTCATGGGAAGGACTGATGCTGAAGCAGAAACTCCAATACTTTGGCCACCTGATGGGAAGAACTGACTCATTAGAAAAGACCCTGATGCTGGGAAAGATTGAAGGTGAGAGGAAAAGGGGATGACAGAGGATGAGATGGTTGAATGGCATCAGCAACTCAATGGACATGATTTTGAGTAAAGTCCAGAACTTGGTGATGGACAGGGAGGCCTGATGTACTGCAGTCCATGGATGGGATTACAAAGAATCAGACAGGACTGAGTGACTGAATTGAACTGAACTACTGAAAAAGAGAATTGAGTTGGATAAAGACTCTACTTCAGTGGGCTTATAATATAGAAACTGATATAACCTAGAAAATGTCAGGGCCACTTATGTCTTAGTTTCCTTTTCTGCTGTGCTTACATTTCCTCTGTAGCAATGAATTCTTAGCTTTCCAAAGTTGGTGAAGGGAATGGAATACTAGGGAAGAGTAAAAGCCCAAATATTACTCTTCTTCATCAAGGTCACCGTAACCACATGGCCTGAGTCTTCATGTAGTCCATTCAGTTCAGTTCAGTTCAGTTGCTCAGTCGTGTCCGACTCTTTGCAACCCCATGAATCGCAGCACGCCAGGCCTCCCTGTTCATCACCATCTCTCAGATTTCACTTAGACTAACATCCATCGAGTCTGTGATGCCATACAGCCATCTCATCCTCGGTCGTTCCCTTCTCCTGCCCCCAATCCCTCCCAGCATCAGAGTCTTTTCCAATGAGT
>SJYF01000267.1:4864164-4874907 GCA_006410515.1 Procapra przewalskii | reverse complement strand
TGATTCCAGCTTGTGTTTCTTCCAGTCCAGCGTTTCTCATGATGTACTCTGCATATAAGTTAAATAAGCATGGTGACAATATACAGCCTTGATGTACTCCTTTTCCTATTTGGAGTCCGTCTGTTGTTCCATGTCCAGTTCTAACTGTTGCTTCCTGACCTGCATACACATTTCTCAAGAGGCAGGTCAGGTGGTCTGGTATTCCCATCTCTTAAAGAATTTTCCACAGTTTATTGTGATCCACACACTCAAAGGCTTTGGCATAGTCAATAAAGCAGAAATAGATGTTTTTCTGGAACTCTCTTGCTTTTTCCATGAACCAGCGGATGTCCACATTGCTCATCCCTGGCCACCCCCTAACCCCCAGACCCAGTCAGGTTCAAAATTCCAGCCCCACAAAGGAGGTCATGACAAGCAAGAGACATGAGAATCGATAATTGGCAGGAGTAGAATACAACCTATTAATAGCATGTAGGTTACATTTTCTTCTACTCTAGAATCAGCCATAAGATGAACATACCCTGAGCTTCATTATTCTTATCTGCACTAGGCAGACAAAATCCTCCATTCATAAAGACTGCAGATGGGTGATGAAAGTCCTTAGCAAGTGCATATATATTACTGTTTCCCCATAAAAGGGCTTCCCTTGTGATTCAGCTGGTAAAGAATCTGCCTGCAATGTGGAAGACCTGGATTCGATCCCTGGGTTGGGAAGATCCCCTGGAGAAGATAAAGGCTACTCATTCCAGTATTCTGGCCTGGAGAATTCCATGGACTATACAGTCCATGGGGTTGCAAAGAGTCAAAATATGACTGAGCAACTTTCACTTTCACTTTCCCATAAATAACAGCTATTATTTTTCTCAAAAAGAAAAAAGAAAGTCACATTTTAAAACTTAAACATCCAGAAAGATGAAACAAATATTCTAGTGATCTTATGTACTTCCCAAGCAAGTTATTAAGAATTTGTCAAATCTTCTCCCAGTTATCCCACATCCCATATCTCCTGCTTGCTCTTTGTTTCACAAAAAAACCCACTCTTCCCTGTGTCTTCCTCCCAAAGCGAATTAATAACTTACCTTGCTTCTTTGGGGGCTTTCTGGCTGGCTCAGTGGTGAAGAATCTACCTGCCAGTGCAGGAGACACAGGAGAATAGGTTTGATCTCTAGATTGGGAAGATCCCTTGAAGTTGTTCATTGTTCAGTCACTCAGTCGTGTCCGACTCTTTGTGACCCCATGGACTGCAGCACGCCAGGCCTCCCTGTTCTTCAAAATCTCCTGGAGCTTACACAAACTCATGTCCATTAAATCAGTGATGCCATCCAACTATCTCATCCATTTCATCTCTGTCATCCCCTTCTCCTTCTGCCTTCAATCTTTCCTAGCATCAGGGTCTTTTCTAATGAGTTCATTTTTAGAAAGGATTGGAAAGATCCCTTGGAATAAGAAATGGCAACCCACTCCAGTATTCTTGCCTGGGAAATCCAATGCACAGAGGAGCCTGGCAGGATACAGTCCCCGGGGTCACAAAGAGTCAGACAGGACTGAGCAGGCATCACTTGTTCCTTTTATAATTCTCTCTCCATGTCGCCCATTATACAGATTGTTTGCAAGCATGCTAAGTCACTTCAGTCATGCCCAACTCTTTGTGAACTATGGACTATAGCCCACCAGGCTCTCTGTCCTTGGGATTCTCCAGGAAAGAAAACTGGAGTGGATTGCCATGCCCTCCTCCAGGGGATCTTCCCAACCCAGGGATGGAACCTGGGTCTCTTACATCTCCTGCATTCACAGGCAGATTCTTTACCACTAGTGCCACTTGGGAAGCCCATTATTATATAGATTATCTACAGTCAAATAACAATGGGCAGGAAAGAGGAGGGGCTCTGACTGATTGATTGGCATCCCCTCCCTCCTCCAGCACCTGCAGCTCTCTCCTCTCAAGCTTTGGATGTGACTCACAAGAGCCCAGCAAGCAGGCAGGCTAAGGGTCCCCCTCTCTATCGGGTGAGGATGAGGATACAGAAAGGTAACATTCTCATTAGGGGTGGGAAGGAAGGGGTATGGGGAAAGGTAGGGGCCCCTCCCATCTTATTTGTTCCTCCTGTCTTCACACTGATGGTGGAAGGGCGAACTCTCCATAGGGTGTCTTGGACTCTGTTAACACCCTTCCACCAGAGTTATTTACTTTTCAGAAAGCCCCTATCATTTCCTCCTCTCTATCCTCCTCCTCCTAAGTGATTCACCAAAGGGACCTCAACTTATATTTAATTAGATTGTCTTCTTTTGAGGCTTTCTCCTGCATCTTAGTGTGACATGCCTTTCACTTTGCCCTGCATCTATTTGTGAGTTGTGATGGACTCTAATGAGATGGAAAATATACTGGAGATCTTATTCCACATGTTCAGGACTTTGTCATTTTTAATAGGCCTTCCCATAATCACCAGCTGCTCCTCTTCCCTTCCCCTCGCCCCTCCTCTTTGCCCTCCTTTCTTCTAATGAAACCAGATACCTGTGTAACAAAAATAGAAGTTGGGTGTTTTTATTTGTTTTTGGAAACCCAATCATTGAGACCATATTTTTGAGCACTATTTTTACAAAGTGACTTTTACAGGTAATCTTCTGGGCAACAGAGGTGTTTTTTGTTGTTGTTTTTTTCCCCAATCACTGCCGTAGAATCCAGGATAGTGGGTTTCAAAGGTGGGATTACTAGGGGAAAGTGTGTCTGCCTAGCTGCTGTGATCTTGACCTTATAAACCCTCATGCAGGTGCCTGTCTCCTGGGCCATCTCAAATTGCTACAGGAAGAGGCGATGACAGTTTGATTTCACCCGGTCCCTTGAGCTATGAGTAACTTTGCTAGACTCTTGTCATTTTCTGGCAGTTTTCTTGAAGCTGTGCTGAATTTGCAAACAAAGGCAACGGCAAACAATGGTCTAAGCTGATTTGAGATGGCCTCATTAAACTGCAGCCTGCCGGAAGCTTGCTGCTTATAGCAATGAACACATTTGAACTTGACAATGAAGTCACCATCTAAAATGCTGTTCACGTTGCTTGGGATGATAAAGTTGTCTCGTGTGCAACTAAGCAAAAAAAAAAAAGAAATTAATTCATTAAATATATAAGGAAGGAAAAAAGAAAGAGCAGAAAACTGCTCCTTGAAGAAGGAAATGGCAACCCACTCCAGTATTCTTGCCCGGAGAACCCCATGGACAGAGGAGCCTGGCGGGCTGAAGTCCATGGGGTCTCAAGAGTCAGACACGACTTAGCAACTGAGCTACCACCACTAGAAAACTGCCCCAGTTTTCAGGACAGCTAATATTCCCCTCTCCTGCTGTCATTTCAGCCTTGGCACCAAGAAGCAGTGGCCCTGAGGAGGAAAACGGCAACCCACTCCAGTATTCTTGCCTGAAAAAATTCCGCAGACAGAAGAGCCTGGCAGGCTATAGTCTGTGGGGTCCCAAAGAGCAGGACATGACTGAGCAACTGATGCTTAAGCATACATGCAAGCTCTCTGGAACTTGGGTGTACAGACACCCTTTCTGTTTGGGGAATACAATGATCTCTGCACATGCCTCCTGTCGAGAGATGGGGTTGTGTGCCATGCTCTCCAGCATCTCTTTTTAATTTCAGAAGTATGCATTTGTGAGATTATAGGAAGCCCTTAAAAATAGCAAACTCCTTACCATGAGAGTAAGGTCCCCAGCATATTTTCCACCTCAGTAGCCTCCATCACAACCCACAAACAAAAGTAGGGCAAAGTAAAATGAATGCCACTTTGAGATATAGGAGAGGATCTCAAAGGAATACAGTTTCATTCAATGTAAATTGAGATCCCTTACGTGAATCATTTAGTCTACGGGACTCAGTTTTCACAAATATTATGATAAAATGGGCCAACCTGTTATCCTCATAATTTATTAGATTATAAAAGATCATGTCTATTTTAGATAATAAATATATTTAAAAATAGATCATAATGAAAATATGAAAACTATGGAATTTGTTTTCCCAAGTGTCTAGTTATCTGAAGTGTCTGTCACAAGCACTTTCTGGATTCATGTGTGTGCACTTGGTCGTTCAGTCACGTCCAACTCTTTGCAGCCCCATGGGCTGTAGCCAATCAGGCTTCTCTGTCCATGGGTATTCTCCAGGCAAGAATACTGGAGGGAGCTGCCATGCCCTCCTCCAGGGGATCTTCCCAACCCAGGGATTGAACCTAGGTCTCCCACATTGCCATCTGAGCCACCAGGGAAGCCCTGGATTCATAACCCTCTAAATTAAGAATTAAGAATTAAGCCTGTGCTCATTATCTTTAACTGTGCCTCAGATCATCAATACCTTATTGTAAGATTCAGGCTCAAATTGAAGTAGGGAAAACCACTAGGCCATTCAAGCATGACCTATATCAAATTCCTTATGATTATACAATAGAGATGACAAATAGTTTCAAGGGACTAGATCTGGTAGACAGAGTGCCTGAAGAACTAGGGACAGAAGTTCATAACATTGTACAGGAAGTGGTGATCAAAACCATTCCCAAGAAAAAGAAATGCAAAACAGCAAAGTGATCATCTGAGGATGCCTTACAAATAGCTGAGATAAGAAGAAAAGTGAACGGCAAAGGAGAAAGGGAAAGAAATACCCAGCTGAATGCAAAGTTTCAGAGAATAGCAAAGAGAGATAAGAAAGCCTTCTTAAGTGAACAGTGCAAAAAATAGGGGAAAACAATAGAATGGGACAGACTAGAGGTCTTTTTTTAAAAACTGGAGACATCAAGGAGACATTTCATGCAAGGATGGGCACAATAAAAGACAGAAATGGTCTGGACCTAACAGAAGCAGAAGAGACTTAAAAAGGGTGGCAAGAACACATGGAAGAACTGTACCAAAAGTCTTAATGACCTGGATAACCATGGTGGTGTGGTCATTCACCTAGAGCCAGACATCCTGGAATGTGAAGTCAAGTGGGCCTTACAAAGCATCACTACAAACAAAGCTAATGGGGGTGATGGAATTCCAGTTGAGCTGTTTCAAATTCTAAAAGATGATGCTGTTGAAAGTGTTGCACTCTGTATGTCAGCAAATTTGTAAAACTCAGTAGTCCCACGGGACTGGAAAATGTAGTTTTCATTTCAATCCCAAAGAAAGGCAATGCCAAAGAATGCTCAAATTATCTTCCAATCACACTCATTTCACATGCTAGCAAGATTATGCTCAAAATCCTTCAAGCTAGGCTTTAGGAGTATGTGAACCAAGAAATTTCAGATGTACAAACTGGATTTAGAAAAGGCAGAGCAACCAGATATCAAATAGCCAACATCTACAGGATCATAGAAAAAGCAAGGAAATTCTAAAAAAAAAATCTACCTCTGCTTCATTGACTAGGCTAAAGCCTTAACTGTGTGGATCACAAAAAAACTGTGGAATATTCTTAAAGAGATGGGAATAGCAGACCACCTTATCTGCCTCCTGAGAAACCTGTATTCAGGATAAGAAGCAGCAGTTAGAATTAGACATGAAGCAATGGACTGTTTCAAAACTGGGAAGGAGTAATTCAAGGCTGTATGTTGTCACCCTGCTTATTTAACTTATATGCAGGATACACCAGGTGAAATGCTCAGCTGGATGACTCACAAGCTGGAATCAAGATTTCCAGGAGAAATATTAACAGCCTCAGATGTGCAGATGATAACACTTTAATGTCAGAAAATGAAGAGGAACTAAAGAGCCTCTTGATGAAGGTGAAACAATCGAGTGTGCACTTAATCCAGTCTGATCCACTTAGATATCCAACGACAAAGAGACAGGAAGTCATAAAGCTGAGTCAGGTTAATGGCAGGATTCCAGGTAGAAGATTCAAATGACTCAGCTATTCTCTGTCCTGGAATCTCCCTGGTTATTTTCCTGCCCAAGTTTTTGACACCCTCTCCTATTCCACCAGATATTTGAATGTCCTGGCAAATATTTTTGCTTCAAATAAATAGAGTCAGATTTTATCACTCAAAATGACGAAGAGATCTGTACTAATATACACATCTTGCCTGAGTTCTCCGAACTTCAGTTCAATTCAGTTCAGTTCAGTTCAGTCCAGTTCAGTCGCTGAGTCGTGTCTGACTCTGCGAGTCTATGGACTACTGCATGTCAGGCTTCCCTGTCTCTGAACTTAAGAACCCCTTATGCTTACCCACTATTATATCACCAGTGCTAATAAAGTCTAATCAAAGAAAGGGAGTTTAACACACATTGAAAGAATAGAGGAATAAATGAATGAATGAGGAAACAGAAGATACTTAAATAAACTAAATGCAAAATTTTGTTTTTCACTTTTTTTTTTAAATCTTCACCTCGAAGATGAAAGATGCATGGCTTTTAGTTGATTCTAAAATCAATTTTTGTCCCAAGAAATTTGGCAAGCGCTCAATTAGAGTGTAATTAGAAGAGCACAGAATTAAGTAATCTCAAATTATTATGTTAATAATCTCAGATATTAGAGATATTTGTGATCCTAGCCTTACCCTTGAAAGCTGTAGCACAGAAAACTGGGAAAACAAAGGCTTGAGCATATCTGAACAAATTAGAACTCTGGCTTCTTCTAAAATACCTTTTCACAATTATTTGGCCTTCCAAATGGCCAAAGAAACATGCCTGTCTTTCGGTGTCATTTTAAAAGGCCACTCTTGACAATGACTGATGAGAAAAGCCAATAAAATAAATGCTTTCCCATCTAAACTTAAAACCAACTGAAATAGAGTTAGAAAACAGTCAAAGGAAATAAAAGTCTTTCTCAGCTACCATTAGAAACTCTTTAGGTGGATGTGGCCACAGGGTCTTAAGAGTGATTGCTGTTCAGTCGCTAAGTCGTAACCATCTCTTTGTGACCCCATGAACTGTAGCATGCCAGGTGTCCCTGCCCTTCACTGTCTCCAAGGAGTCTGCTCAGACTCATGTCCATTGAGTCCGTGATGCCATCCAACCATCTCATCCTCTGTCATCTCCTTCTCCTCTTGCCCTCAGTCTTTCCCAGCATCCAGGTTTTTTAGTACTGATATGTGCCTTTAATACAACAATGAAAACTGAGGACTGAAAGGGTTACATAACTTAAGATCAGTCAAGTGCGTACGCAAGAATTTCAAACTCAGGTTGTCTAACTTCAAAGACCATATCCTTAACTATATTTTCTCCCTTTACTCAATGAGGGAATAAAAGATACATAAATGAATGGGAAAGAGGACCCTCCAGGAAGCAATAGGTCATCAATTTCAACTCAGGCGCTAAGGACCTTAATCATCTCCATATTCTTGCCCAAGGCAGACTCTGGGTTTCCACATGAAAGTGTCTTTTCCACTTAGGCCCTGGCAAGACTACACCTGCAATGATGGATTAAACTTTGAACACTGAAGGAATGCAACAAACAGTTCCAAAAATAACAGTTCAGGTGAGTAGAAAGACTGATTCATAACAGGAATTTTAAAAAGGAATGAGTTTCAAAGGTATTTCAAATCTTGGCTAAGTGACAAGAAAACGACCTGATTGTAATCTGTGCATATTTAAGAGCTTGAAAAAGAAGAATGAGTGGAATGTATAATATTAGTTTCTTTTTTATTTTCACTTTTTTTTTTAAGGTTACATTTAAGAAGCAAAGGTAAATCCAGGGAAGAGACCACAGAGGGACTAGCCTTTGAAAATGCCTTTAGATATTTAGGGCTGGACCCAGAGCTAAGATTTGGCAGAAGTTCTTACAGAGAAAAAAATAATGATTCAAAGACTGGGAAAGTATCCTTCAGTTTCCTCTTAAGGATTTTGTCATGTTCAAACTGGATAAAGCAGGCTAAGTCCTAAGTCAATAGCAGGCTTATGTAAATAGTACACTGTTGGCATGGGTGAGAAAAGCAGAACAGCTAAGACATCCTGAAAGTTATTCTGTTTCCTCCAAGGGAACAGGTTTAAGTGACGGAAAGTGAGATTGAATATAATACCCAGTTCAAGTAAACTAGTGTGAATTCATTACTGTGGGAAATCAGGGAAATTTGAAGGTAAATGTTTCCCACGGGTATATCTGGGAAAAGGAGAATGGAAAACCTTTAGCAAATAGATCAACATAGATTCAAGGGTCTGTAAAATGTTTGACATCATATTATTTGTTCAAGGATAATAATGATCATTTTGTTGAAATTCAATTTCTACCCAGTGAAGTGAGAAATATACATTAAAAAAAAATCTCCATGCAGGAAAGGCAAAGCAACGTGCTCAGCTCTGTGGAGTTGCTTTTGTTTTCTAATCCTGCTGTTATCGAGTTGGTTGCTTGTCAACTACTTTGCAGGAAACTAAACATTTTACTTGGGTTCTGAATTTGAAGGGCAGTTCTGATGCTGAAGTTGTATGTTCTATAACATATTATTTTGCTTAAATAGTCACTGATATTGATCTCATTCACCTATACAAGTCTCCTCCTTGGTAACTTCTTTTAGGAGAACTAAAAATTGGGAAAGAAATCACTGTTTCTTGGGAAAAATACTCAAATACATATTACATTGTTTTTTTTTTTAATTTATTTATTTATTTATTTTTTTACATGATAGTATACATGTTTTTATGCCATTCTTTTTAATGGGTCATTGTGTAAAAACTCAGAACTCTAGAAGGTAATTCAGAAGCATTTCTAACAACTACTTTTTTTTTCTAACTGTAATATTAAGCAATGTTTTTGTTCAGTAGCTCAGTCATGTCCAACTCTTTGCAACCCCATGGACTGCACACGTCAGGCTTCCCTGTTCTTCACCATATCTCGAGGCTCGCTCAAACTCTTGTCCATTGAGTCAGTGATGCCATCCAACCATCTCATCCTTTGTCATCCCCTTCTCCTCCTACCTTCAATCTTTCCCAGCCTCAGGGTCTTTTCCACGAGTCAGCTCTTTGCATAAGATGGCCGAAGTATTGGAGCTTCAGCTTTAGCATCAGTCCTTCCAATGAATATTCAGGCTTGCTTTCCTTTAGGATTGACTGGTTTGATCTCCTTGCAGTCCAAGGGAATCTCAAGAGATCTTCTCCAGCACCATAGTTCAAAAGCATCAGTTCTTTGGCACTCACCCTTCGTTATGGTCCAGCTCTCACATCCATACATGACTACTGGAAAAACAAGGACTAGACAGACCTTTGTTGGCAAATAATGTCTCTGCTTTTTAATACTCTGTCTAGGTTTGTCATAGCTTTTCTTCCAGGGAATAAGCATCTTTAATCCATGGTTTCAGTCACCTGCAATGATTTTGGAGCCCAGGAAAATAAAGTCTGTCACTGTTTCCATTGCTTCCCCATCTATTTGCCGTGAAGTGATGGGACCGGATGTCATGATCTTAATTTTTTGAAAGTTGAGTTTTAGGTCAGCTTCTCACTCTTCTTTTTCACCTTCATCAAGAAGCTCTTTAGCTCCTCTTTGCCTTCTGCCATAAAGATGGTGCCATCTGCATATCTGAGGTTACTGATATTTCTCCCAACAGTCTTGATTCCAGCTGTGCTCCATCCAGCCCAGCTTTTGCATGATGTGCTCAGCATATAAGTTAAATAAGCACGGTGACAATATACAGCCTTGCCTACTCCTTTCCCAACTTGGAACCAGTCCCTTTGTTTCATGTCCAATTCTAACTGTTGCCTCTTGACCTGCATACAGGATTTGCAGGAGGCTGATATTCCCATATCTTTAAGAACTTTCCAGTTTTTATGATCCACACAGTCAGAGGCTTTAGCATAGTCAAAGATGCAGAAGTAGATGTTTTTCTGGAATTCTCTTGCTTTTTCCATGATGTTGGAAATTTGATTTCTGGTTCCTCTCCCTTTTCTAAATCCAGCTTGTACATCTGGAAGTTCTGGACTCATATACTGTTGAAACTTATCTTGGAGGATTTTGAGCATTACTGTGCTAGATTTTGAAATGAATTATTGTTATTAAAAATAGCAAAATATTAGCTATTAAACAATAATAAGATATTAGATGTTATGATTCCTAAACTCCCAGCTGGTAATATTTTTCTTCTTGAAAATGTCAATGACTTGAGTAGGATTTTCATTCCTCAAACTTTAGGAAGATTTTTTTTTGAGGGGGTGGTAGGAAGATGTTTATCATCCACAGGCAAACACATGTACACCACCTGGTCACTTATTCTAATTCTTGAGGTGACCCTTTCTTAACTCAATTTACTTCTGAGTTAAAAATTGGTAATGAAATTCAGTTGCAGTTGCTTTTATCTCATTTCAACCACTGATATTTGGACATTTGCTAGTCCCTGAAATGTGAAGTTAAGTGGGCCTTAGAAAGCATCACTGCAAACAAAGCTAGTAGAGGTGATGGAAATCCAGTTGAGCTATTTCAAATCCTGAAAGATGAGGCTGTGAAAGTGTTGCACTCATTATGCCAGCAAATTTGGAAAACTCAGCAGTGCCAACAGGACTGGAAAAGGTTAGTTTTCATTCCAATCCCAAAGAAAGACAATGCCAAAAAATGCTCAAATTACCACACAATTGCACTCACCTCACACACTAGTAATCTGCTTTTGCTAAGTAGCTTCAGTCATGTCTGACTCTGTGTGACCCCATGGATGGTAGCCCACCAGGCTCCCCCATCCCTGGGATTCTCCAGGCAAGAACACTAGTAAAGTAATGATCAAAATTCTCCAAGCCAGGCTTCAGCAATACGTGAACTGTGAACTTCCAGATGTTCAAGCTGGTTTTAGAAAAGGCAGAGGAACCAG
>SJYF01000267.1:4829713-4842843 GCA_006410515.1 Procapra przewalskii | reverse complement strand
AGGAAATAAGGGTTAGATGAGTCCTGTCAACAGACTTCAGGCAGAGATCCAGATGCAAGAAAATATCTAGCAATATGAGAAGCTCAAAACATAAGTGACGGATTCCCAAGCAGCACCCTAGGACCAGGGAAATGCAGGGAACCTTCAGCTGCTGAGGACGAGTCCTGGGAGCCCATTTAAAACAGGTTCTTGGGGATGAGTGTTGGGAAGAACAATATAAGGAAACAGGACAAAGAAGTGATGACTGGAGCCAAAACACAAGTCCTCTAATTTGGCTCAGAGATAAGCTTCACTTAGCAGCTGTAAGTCAAAGACAGGATTGATGTTGAGCCTTTAAGCCTAAGTCAAGCTTTTTAACAAGCCTCTTAATCAGAGGCAAAGTGCTGAACTGCATGAGGTTATGAGATGTCATCTATGAAAATAAACTCTTTGGCAGGTGATGAGGGAGGGGAGAGCATCGTTGGCTGCATTAGTTTTTAGTCTCTATACTGACATTTTTGAGCTCCAGAACTTTGAGCCAATCATACACTTGTGCCTCAGCTTCCTCCTCCACAAAAAGAATAACGACCACCAACCCCCGCAAAAGACTTATGACTTACAACGGATCTCTTCCTCATCCAGGACTTAACCTTGTTGAATCCAGAGAGCATCTTTGATTCACTGCCTTCACAAAACTGTCACTGTTTATTTCAGTAATATCTGTAAAGTATTTTTGAAAAGTTTCTGTATTCCAAGCTTTAATGTACCAAAGCTTCTTAATCTTTTTTTAAATTATTGTGATAAGAACACCTAACACGAGGTCTGCTTTCTTAAATGCTCAAGTGCAAAATAATGTTGTTAACTGTAAGTACAATGTTATACAGCAAATGCCTAGAACTTTCTCTCATTTTGTTTGTCAATATTTATATAGAATTGAACTGAGACTCTGCTTTTCCCTCCCCTCAGTCTCTAGCAACCTCCAATCTACTCTCTGTTAAGCAGTTCAGTTCAGGTGCTCAGTCGTGTTCAACTCTTTGTGACCCCAAGAAACACAGCACGCCAGGCCTCCCTGTCTATCACCAACTCCCGGAGTTCACCCAAACTCACATCCGTTGAGTTGGTGATGCCATCCAACCATCTCATCCTCTGTCATCCCCTTCTCCTGCCCTCAGTCTTTCCCAGCATCAGGGTCTTTTCAAATGAGTCAGCTCTCCACATCAGGTGGCCAAAGTATTGGAGTTTCAGCCTCAGCATCAGTCCTTCCAATGAATACCCAGGACTGATCTTCTTTAGGATGAACTGATTGGATCTCCTTGCAGTCCAAGGGACTCTTGAGAGTCTTCTCCAACACCACAGTTCAAAAGCATCAGTTCTTCAGTGCTCAGCTTTATAGTCCAGCTCTCACATCTATACATGACCATTGGAAAAACCATAGCCTTAACTAGACAGAACTTTGCTGGCAAAGTAATGTCTCTGCTTTTTAATATGCTGCCAAGCAGAGTCATGCAACATTTGTCCTTCTGTGATAGGCAAATTTCACATGGCGTACTGCCTCTCAGATTCACCTATGTCATCATATAGAGCAGAATTCTTTCCATTTCTTATGACAGCAGTATTCTGCTGTATGCATATAGTACACTTTCTTTATCCTTTCACCTACTGTTGGACATTTAGGTTGTTTCTTTATCTTGGCTATTGTGAATAATGCTACAATGAATGTGGGCATGCTAATACTGCTTTAAGATCTTAGTTTAAATTCTTTTGGATATGAATCCAGAAATGATACAGCTGGATCATTTTTTAAAATTGCGATTTTTCTGCAGCCTCCATACAGTTTACCATAAATTTCTATCAGTAGCATACAAAAATTTCAACTTCACAACATCCTTGACAACAGTTGTTATCTTTTGAATTTTTATAATAATCATCCTAAGAGGTGGGCTTCCCTGGTGGCTCACTGGTAAAGAATCCATCCGCCAATGTAGGAGACCTGAGCTCCTTCCCTGGATTGAGAAGACCCAGTGGAGAAGGAAATGACAAGCCACTTCACTATTCTTGACAAGGAAATCCCTTGGACAGAAGAGCCTGGTGGGCTAGCACCCACGGGGTCACAAAAGAGTCCAACCCAACTTAGTTACTAAACAACCACAACAACAAATCTTAAGACATATGAAACAATATTTCACTGTGGTTCTGATTACATTTCCCTGATAATTAGTCATGTTGCAATCTTGTGATACACCTGATAATTATCACTTTGTCTTCTTTTGTGAAATGTCTGCTCATATCCTTCATTTTTAATCAAGCTAGTTCCTTTTATACTTTGAATATAAACCCCTTATCTGATATGTGGTCTACAAATATTTCCTCCCTTTTCATAGGTTTTCTTTATCACTCTGTCAATCATGTCCTTCACTGTGCAGAACCTTTGTAATGTTCTGCTTATCTACCTGGCTTCTGTGGCTTGTGCTTTTTGTCTCAAGTCCAAGAAATAGTCTCCAAGGCCAATGCCATGAAGCTTTTCTTTTATGTTTTTTTTAAAGAGTTTTATAGATTCAGGGCTTACATTCAAATCTTTAATCCATTTTGAGTTGCTCAATCCTTCTATTCTCCTTGAGATCATTGCTGTTCTTGAAGTCCTACCTGAAGCCTTCCTTGATATGCTTGGTCAAAACTAACTCGTCCTTTCACAGTTTGGTCTTCTCTTGGAAGTAACTTTGCCTTTCTGTTCTTTATATTTTCTCCCTGTCCCAAAATATGTTGAGCATAAACATGAATAAAATATCATCTTTTTTTTAAGAATTGACAAATTTTTCTATTCGGAACCAGATATTAAATATTTTACTTTTGTAGAACTAAACGGTCTTTGTCACATATTACTCCTTATTTTTTTTATGGCCCTTTAAAAAGATAAAAATCATGCTCAGCTCGTGGGTTTTAAAATATCAGGCTAGGGGCTAGATTTGAGTATAGGCTATAGTTAACCAACTCTGCTATAAAAAGTCACAGTTTAATGGGAAAAATAGGAGATCAAGCAGCAACAATAATGAGAAATCAAAACAGGGTGAAAAGCATACGCACAACGTTTTGGTAGCACAAGAAGGAAATAAGGAGCTCTTAAATAGCATCTATAACGGTCAGGTCCTATCCTTGCATATTAATGCATTTAGGTCTTACAACAAACGTATGAAGTAGGTATTAGTATTAACTGTTTAATAAAAAAGGAAACTGAAGCATAGATAGACTATATAACTTGCCCAAGATCATACAGCCAAGAAAAAGGAAGATATTGAATTTGAACTCAAGGAATTTCTACTTAATTCTTACCTATTGAATTCTAATCTATGTTACCCTTTATATCTGTGGTGCAAGAAGTTTTTATTTTAATACCTATGACTGATACTTTAGAAGTGTTCTTTTATCTATCTTTTCCTTAACCCCCTAGCCAAGGCAATGTTTAGAGAAGTACTTTTTGAGAGTCTTGAATCAGAAAGTCTTTGTCTAGTCAGTAATACTTTTTTGAAAGGATGTGGTCTTAAAAAGAGATGAAAAGGAAAGAGTGAAAACTGTAATACGTAAGAATATGAGAATTCTAAAATCTTTAAAAAATAAGCTGAACCCCTACCCATTTACTTCATATATACTGCAGAAGAATCTTTGACTCTTGTAAATGACCGCAAATAAAACTGCAGATCTGTTTGGGGAAGGGGCAGGGGGACTTGCCTTCTAATACCCACTGTGCATGGACATAGGTCCTTATTTCTATGTCTGAGAAATTCTCCTGGCAAAAGTAGTTTTGGAACTGGGGAATTCTTAATTAGAGTTAAAGAAGTCAGATTCTCCATCTGATTCTTTTCTTTCTTCTTATTTCATCTCACAATGGTCTCATACCTTCTTCTACTGAATTTCTGTTTGTGTTTACGCAAAACATGAACCTAAAATAGAGATATTTGCAATTATAACAATAGACTCAAACCTTTAGAAATGATGGAGTGCTTAAATGTAGGTTCTTCTTTAATGTCCACTTTTTATGTAAGCATAACACCAAGCATTACAGAAATTAAATGAACTTTGCAATATCATACAGCTGATCACAGGCAGAGCCAAAAATGAAATTCTAGTTTTGGACAGTGAACCCATTGATTCTCTACATTTAATACGAGTACAAGTTTTGTGTTTTGAGTCAAATGCTATTCTGTCATTGTCTGAATGTCAACCAAACTTAGCAGGAACACAATCCTGCCACTTACAGGCGTATAGTGCTGGACAAGGCATTTTGCCAACCTAAAACTCAGTTTTCTCATCTGCAAAATATTGATTTTAAAAAGATAGAAATCACAAAATGCATATACATGGAACTCAATGTAAGAGATAGCTTACCTTTTTTTCTTCTTTTAAGAAATGTGAATAATCATATTTTATAAACAATAAAAAATTGTTTGAGACTTTGACCTTTCTTTTTGCTCTGTCCACTAGATGGCAGTGTCTCTATAAACCTTGCCTTGGAAAACCTAAAACAAAGGTTAGTTCTTTTCTTGGCCTAGGTGTCTAGGGCTCCTTCCCTGGGATATTAATAGTACTGATATTGCCTCACTGTGACCTCTGAGCATGTATACCTCCATCTCTCTTTTACCTGCCTTTCAGAGCATCTTTAAAAGAACGATGAAATATTTGAACAATGTGTTGAAAAAATCACTTTGTAAATTTATCCAGATTTTGCTGTCCTTTCCTAGCACTTTTGGAATGGTTGTGAACTAGCCAATGTCAAGAATATTTCTTTATATTTTAGATTACACTTAACCCTCAAATCTAGTGTGCTACTTTCTACTGTGGTAGAATATTTGAGAGGCAATAGATGGGTTTTGCAACCAGACACAATTTTTTCTGACATTAAGAAGGGTCAGGTCTTGGCATTAACACATCCTTTATCATTTCTAGTTGTTATAATGAATGCTAAATATCTCTGTTTCTGAAAGTCTAGTCATTTCTCCAAAATGCCTGCAGTCAATCAGGTTTCCCAAGAAGCAGTCGACTCAAGCGCAATCTGTATTTCCCACCTGTATCATTCCAGTGTTAGATATTCCCACATTATTTTTAATTTAATAAAACAACAGTGAAATGACTTGCCAGTGATCATGAATTCAGTAAGATGACTAGGTGGGGACCCTCACTCTGCAAAGGAAATTTCAGCAAAATACGTTCTATACAGCACTTTCCTCTTCCAGGGGATCTTGCCAGTCCAGGGATCAAGCCTGGGTCTCCTGCCTTGCAGGCAGATTCTTTAACATTTGTGCTACCAGGGAAGCCTGCTATGGAACACAAATATTTATAATACACTGAGTTGTGACTTGCTTCCCTGGTGGCTCAGCTGGTAAAGAATCTGCCTGCAAGGTGTGAGACCCAGGTGCAATCGCTAGGTTGGGAAGATTCCCTAGAGAAGGGAACAGCTACCCATTTGGGCAAATCCTCAAACAATGTACAGATTTCTCAGATGAACAGTACACTATTTGTGAGAGGAGCAACTTCTTATATAGTCCACAAATATGCTTCAATATCTACAATATGTCGAGCCGAGTACTAGACTCTGATGGTACAAAAATGATTCATATTTGCGCTAGACCTTTTGATCAGAAGGCCAAAATATGGTTGCCTCAGGCACCCCCACACACGGCATTCCCCCACCCAGAGGATAAGGCTGCTTTTTTCTTTTTTTTTTTTTTACAAAGTTTTGGAGAAAAATAATAAGTCAAAACCTGGTTAAGGGACTAGAATTTCAGATGAGCAGAATACGCTCGGCAGATAATGGCTCTTTCCTTCAAAGTCCACCCCCTTGCTTGTTATAGATTATTCCAAAGATTCTGCCACGTTAATGGAAACCATTCCTTGGAACTGATTTCATATTAACTTAAATTTTTGTTCTGACTTCTTAATAAATATATAATCAAATTTTAGAACTTAGAAAACATAAATTTATAAACTATTTTTTTTCTTCCAAGAATCCTGTATATCAGGCTAAACATTGTTGATATCTCTTTGTGCTTCCTTCCAATTTTACATCATTGAAACTTTCAGAATGCTGCCTTTTAGTCTATTGCATCAATACGTCAACTTAACTATTCCTCTAAAAAACCTTGAAATTGCTCTTACGAACATCTCTGCATTTTGGGTTTCTGTTTGTTTGTTTGCTTGATTCCCCACAAGTGTTTGTTAAAAATGTAAATAAAGGCATTTTTTGAGAGTGAGCAAAGTTTTTCTTTTTTTTTTTTTAAAAAAAATTCCAGTTACCTTGGGATCAAATTCTGATGTAAACATTTAAAAGGGGAAGATGAATGACAGTGGCTTTATCCCAAAATCTCCAGAGCAGAGACGTTTTGTCCTGTGAAAGGCAAGTAAGCGATCCCTACCGCCTTGTGAATAAAGCCCTAATCCTTTAATACATCAAGGAAGCACTCGCTTGTTTTCCGACTTTGTGACCCCATGGACTGTCACCCACTAGGCTCCTCTGTCCATGGGATTTTCCAGGCAAGAACACTGGAATGGGTTGCCATTCCCTTCTGCAAGGGATCTTCCCAACCCAGGGATCGAGCCTGCATCTCATGTGTCTCCTGACTTGGCAGGTGTGTTCCTTACTGCTAGTACTACCTGGGAAATCCTTAATATCCTACTGAAAAAGTTGTGTCCCACTCTTTGTAACCCCATGGACTGTAGCCCACCAGGCTCCTCTGTCCTTGGGATTTTCCAGGCAAGAACACTGTGGTGGGTTGCCATTCCCTTCTGCAAGGGATCTTCCTGACCCAGGGATTGAACCTGGGTCTCCTGCATTGCAGGCAGATTCTTTACCATCTGAGCCACCAGGGAAGCCCTAATATCCTTTTAGTTTCAGTCAAATCTCACTTTGTTGTAATTGGTTATTTTAGATAAAACTGATTGAGAAGCAGAAATCTATGAAAACATTTCTATAGAAAACAACTTAAAAATTTAAACAGTCTAAACATTCATTATAACTTAATGCACGCTCACCTGTATTGTAGGTATGTGCACATTTATCACATCCTCCCTGATAGAGTTCTCTCTGATACTGTGACTTATGCCTTTATAATTAGTCTTAGTGGAAGTCAACAGAATCCCACACAAGTGAGACGTGCCCATAAATGTGGCCAAAAGGTCTTCTTTTGTAAGTTCTGTGATCAATGCTTCCACCTTCTTTCCTGATATTCTTTGCAGCTTCTCTGCCTGCCTTCCCTCAATTTATATGGCTCATCATTGCTAGCTTTTCCTTTAAGAATTTTTTAAACTAATTTTTATTTGAATTTAGTTGCCTTACAAGGTTGTGTTAGTTTCTACTGTACAGCAAAGTGAATCAGTGATGCCTGTACTTACTGCTCATTCAATCTCTCAGTCATGTCTGACTCTTTGCAACCCCATGGACTGTAGCACGTTAGGCTCCTCTGCCCATGGAATTTTCCAAGCAAGAATACTGAAAAGGCTTGCCATTTCCTACTCCAGGGGATCTTCCCAACCTAAGGACAAAACTCACATCTCTTGGGTCTGCTCACATTGGCAGACAGATTCTTTACCACTGCATCACCTGAGAAGCCTCAAAATGTGTGTGTTCAGTCCTGTCCATATACTATAACCCTTCTTTTTTTAATTTCCTTCAAGTCTTAGTATGATCATCCTCTGATTTGTCTTATAACCATTTTCAAGCCAGGTCTGACCATGCATTGAGAAGCTTGTAAGGAGAAATAATGCAAACTGACATAGTCATATGGACACTAGAGTTTTCCGTCTCAGAAGCTTTTTGTCCTGAGATCGGTTAAGGCAGCCAGTGAGAAAGTGTGATACTACATGACTATGAAAGGCATTCCTTCTTCATGAGTTCTATGGAATGAGTGATTGTGTCTGTGCTCCATGGCTCAGTCACGTCTGACTCTTTGTGACCCCAAGGACTGTAGCCCACCAGGTTCCAATGTCCCTGGAATTTCCCAGGCAAGAATACTGGAGTGGGTTGCCATTACCTACTACTGGAGAACTTCTTGGCCCAGGGATCGAACCCAAGTCTCTTGCATCCCCCGCATTAGCAGGCAGATTCTTTATCATTAGTGCCACCTGGGGAGCCCAGCAATGTTGGGATGTGAGAGTTTGGACTTTGGATTGTATTCTGGGAGTTGGTATTGTGGCCAAGTTAATTATGCTCAGTTGCATACAACTCTTTGCCACCCACTAGGCTGCAGTCCATGGGGCTGCTAAGAGTCAGGCACGACTGAGCAACCTCACTTTCACTTTTCACTTTCATGCATTGGAGAAGGAAATGGCAACCCACTCCAGTGTTCTTGCCAGGAGAATCCCAGGGACGGAAGCCTGGTGGGCTGCCGTCTGTGGGGTCGCACAGACAGACACGACTGAAGCGATTTAGCAGCAGCAGCAGCAGCAGCAGGCTCTGTCCAGGGGATTTTTCAGGCAAGAATACTGGAGGGACTTGCCATTTCCTTCTCCAGGGCATCTTCCAGACCCAGGAATCTCTTCCTGACCCACATCTCCAGTGTCTCTTTCATTGTAGAAAGATTCTTTACCCATTGAGCCATCAGGGAACCCAAAAGCTATACATTGAAACCATAATCCTGATGTGATAATATTGGAAGATGAGGCCTTTGGAGGTAATTAGGTCATGGGCATGGAGTTCTCTTGATGAAATTAGTGCCCATATAAGGAGAGGCAGGAGAGAGCTTTCTTTCTCTCTCTTTAGGCCATGTGAGGATGTGATGAAAAGATAGCCATCAGAAGCCCAGGAGCAGAGCTCTCACCAGATATCAGATCTACCAGCAGCATCTTCATCGTGGGCCTTAGCCTCAAAAACTGTGAGAAACAGATATCTGTTGTTCACACACCCAGTCTGTGGATTTTTTGTTAACCACCAGAAGTGACTAAGATGGTGAGCCACTCCATGGCTTAATACCATTTCCATTGGAAACTGCTGTCTCACATAAAACTACTTAGAATTCTGTGAAAATGAACAAAACACACTCCTAACCTCCACTTGCATCAAATTCTATCAAACTAGTTTAGACAATTGCTACATAGTGCCTGAAAGGAGGTGTCCACTATTTAGGCAAAATTTAATGTCACGAGGAAGACCTTATAGGTCTATAGCAAAAATTGCAATGAGTCCCCTTGCTCAGAAAGAAATGAATATTAATATATTGCAGATAGAACACCTGGAAGGAAGATATGACAGAGGGTGGAAAAAGCAAAGAGCTTAGAAATTCCTAAGACCTAGTTTTAAATTCTACTCCCATCATTAGTCAACTATTTGACCTTGGGAAGGATCCTTGATGTCTTTGCTCTCATTCTAAAATGTGAATAATTATTCAAAATTTGCAGTTTGTTATGCAAAATAAGGCATGTAAATGACTGTGTCCCCACCCCAAATTTATACGTTGAATTCCTAACCCCCATTACCTCTAAGCATATGTATATTTGTAAGGTCTTTAAGGAAATGATTAAATTAAAATGAGGTCATTAGGGTAGGCCCTAATTTGCATGCTTGTTAGAAGAGGGTAGGAAATAGACACATGCAAATAGAGATAGCCATGAAGACACAGGCAGAGGATGGCCATCTACCAGCAGTAGAAAGAGACCTCAGAAGAAATCTACTCTGCCAACCTTGATCCGGAGCTTCCAGTCTCCAGAATTGTGGTAAAACACACTTCTGTTGTTTGAGTCTCTTTTGTTTGAGTGGCCCTAGGAGATTTACATGATATTTTAAGCACAGTACCTAGTACACAGTACTTTGCTAATTCATGTCAGTTATTTCATTTATATATTAATACCTGAAAAAATTAAATATTATTTATATGATAAATAGGCTTCCCTGGTGGCTCAGACAGTAAAGATATGCCTGCGGTGCAGGAGACCTGATTCGATCCCTGGGTCAGGAAGATCCCCTGAGAAGGGAATGGCTACCCACTCCAGTATTCTTGCCTGAAAAATCTCATCAACAGAGGAGACTGGTGGGCTACGTTCCATGGGGTCACAAAGAGTCAGACACAACTGAGTGACTAACACCCACACACATGTGATAAATCGCTAGATAAGATTTCTTGCTTAAAATATTGCAGATAAAATTCTTCTCAAATTACCAATTAAAGAAGCAACACATTTACATTGAATATTTGGTTCAAAATATTACCATGGTGATGGAACATACTTTACTGAACCTTTATTATTTTTTTTTTTAAAGAAAAATTTGAGAAGGTATCCAAAGCTAAGAGTCCCAGCCAGGTATGAAGGCAAAAGCAGAGCCAAGCTCTTCCTGTCAGAAGAAGCCAGTGTTGCTCTGCCAACAAAAGTGATGGATAGAGTAGCCAGGTCATGACATGGAATAGAGAAGCTATAATGGATAGGTCCAAAGGCATGTCAAAGGAAAACATTGCCTCAGAAAAAAACAATTCAGAAGAGACCGTCCTTGTAAGACACAGCTTCTACTACACCGCTGGCTAAATGGTGGTTCTTCCAGCCTAGTTCCCCACCCAGTCTTAGAACCTAGTCGGCACAACAGTTCCCGGTATCGGAACTGAGATTCACATCCAGGTCTTTTTTGTTTCTTTGTTTGCACTTGTTTATATATTGTGGCTCAGCTGGTACAGGATCTGCCTGCGGTGCAGGAGACCTGGCTTCGATCCCTGGGTGCGGAATATCCCTGAGTGGGGAAGGGAATGGCAAACCACTCCAGTGTTCTTGCCTGCAGAATCCCATAGACAGAAGAGCCTGCGGGGCTATAGTCCGTGGGGGTCACAAAGAGTTGGACACAGCTGAGTGACAAATACTTTCATATACATTATTGAATTACATATGTTGTCGAATTGTAAACATTGTTGAATTACAGTTGATTTGCTATGTTGTATTAATTTCAGGTGCACAACCATCCATGTCTTTTCATTCCAAATTCTGCTCTTTTTTGAGGCAGACTAGTACAATGGTGTGAAGATGATAAGATATATACAGCATGTATCTCAAACGCATAAGCTTGAATGTAATAATAAATTCAGTACATAAATTCAGTATCAACAGTTCCTTCTGAGAGAAAGAGCAAGGAAGAGAGAAAGACTTCTATTTGCTCCTTCTTTCAGTTAAGGAAATATAAAAATTACCCTTCCCATTCCCACTAGATTGTTAGCTGGTTTAAATGAGAATAGAACACCTTGAAAAGTGAAACACTTGATTTTAGGAAATAATGGAAGTGAATGTAGTGACTGGACTTTGAAGTCCTGATCAAGACTGACATCTGAGCCATGATCAGACAACTTAAATCTGAAGTTATAAGCAAGTTTCTTATGGTCTCTAAACCTCAGTTTGCTCATCTGCAAACTGAGGCATAGCAGCTTTTTTGCAAAGTTTATGAGGGCTAAATAAAAGAATTGATATAGGTTTTCCTTGATGGCTAAGTGGTAAGGATTCTGCCTGTCAGTGCAGGAGAGACAGGTTCGATCCCTGATCTGGGAAAAATCTCACATGCTACCCAGCAACTAAGCCCATGTGACAAGCTACTGAGCCTGTGTTCCAGAGCTTGGGAGTCCCAACTGCTGGGCCCAATGCCTCAATTTCTGAAGCCCGAACTCTCTAGAACACATACTCCACAGCAAGAGAAGCCATCACAGTGAGAAGTCCTTGCCCTGCAGCAGGAGAAAAACCTGCACAGCAACGAAGACCCAGTGCAGCCAAAAATAAATAAAAATGAAATCACGTAAAAGAATAACTGATGTAAAATGCTGGTATATAGATCAGGTTCCATCATTTTATTGTCCTCTCTCCTCTGTATAGTTGTTGGAGATTGCATTTCTGGACTTCAGCTTCTTACGAGAAAATATGTCTCCACAAATACTTTTGTTTGTATGTTTTTCACTTTTGTCCTTCTCCATCTACTCTCAAAGCAATTTAGAAATACTATAATGATTACTAGCATTCTTTGGAGTGAATATTGGAAAATATTAACAGCCACTTTATGGATTTGAAATTGACCCCGAGTGGTGTTCCAGTATTTTGTTGTGTTATTTGGCCTCATATTTTCCCCATTGCATTTCACTGCCTACCATGTTGGCAAGTGATATGGAATAAGGAAAAAATATATCCAAGGCCAAAGCATATACTGGAATTCATTACTCATTTTAGGTAGCTCGAGGCTGTGCCTATAATGTGCCAAAAACAACCAATCTATTCAGAAAGAAAACCTTCCAGTCTCTTCATTTGCCATCAGATATGTAACAATTAACCTGATTCAATGAAAACATAGCCTTCACTTTCCTGATCAACTTCCTCTTATCTGCGCCNNNCTGCGCCTGGATATTTTGTGGAGATGACAAACTCTATTGAGTCATAATAAGGAGAAATTTGACAGGAAATTTTATTTCCATTATCTATGTTTTTAATTGGTTGGTTGAAGAGGACCTAATAATTTCACTTGCATGTGTTTATTAAAGATTTAATATGTAGCCACAGTGTAATCATTTGTGACATGGATTTAGCTATGTTACAGTAAATCAGGAAAATGAAGTGTGCGTCATAAACTTCATTACTATTGAAATAAAGGTCATGTTCAAAGAAGGGGGTGTCAGCTGGAAATTAATGCTTGGATTTAAATGTTTAGAGATTAAAATTTTAAATTGCTTGGCTCAATTTTGTTAATATTGAAACGCATAATTTGAAACACTGGCAGGTTCAATAAAGAGGATTCAAATGAAGGCATCAAAGTTTTGAAGTTTCCTTCAACTGATTGTGAATATAAATCACTTGGGAAGTTCTTTAGCAATGCAGATTCCTGGTTCCCATCCTGAAGACTTGGTCAGTAATCTGGGGAAGGGGTATTGATAAAAGCCCTCAGGGATTTCTGAGGGTCACAAGTAAAATTAAATCGCTGCATACTCACCTGATTAGATCCCTGGTCTCCACTGTTGTTTCCACTAATATCTTGGGATTTGAGACTCTCTCACAATCTTGTAATTGCCCTTCAGTGAGTTCAGTCGCTTAGTCATGTCCGAATCTTTGCAACCCCATGAATTGCAGCACACCAGGCTTCCCTGTCCATCACCAACTCCCAGAGTTCACTCAGACTCACGTCCATCAAGTCCGTGATGCCATCCAGCCATCTCATCCTC